>CM076578.1:1274874637-1275307256 GCA_034641835.2 Pinus albicaulis
ACTTGGAAAAGTAAAGTTTTGTTCACATGTGGTGATTTTTTCCGTGATGGTACAGGAGAGGGAGGTCAAACATTGAACTTAACATCCAGCCTACTTGATTTCATACACATACCACTAGCCTATGCAATATGCCTTTGAATTCAGGTTGCAAATATTTCGTGGTTAAATAGATTTCAAATTGTTTTGGGTGTAGGGTGGGGCAGGTTTCTTGATATGGCGACAAGTCATCAAAGGGCATGAGCGACAAGTGATGGGAGCGACAAGAGAAGAGGAGATTTCGCATGGGAAAGTCTGAGACCGAGAGCTGCTACATTAAGATGAGTTGTGAAGAAGGTGACCACAAGGCCTCTATGTGCAAGATGAAGAGTGGTTTGGAAGGAAAGGCTAAGGTGGCCCTGTGTCCAGAATACCACCATAAACTCCTTTGCTCCTCCATATCCATCTCCTTTTCATCTTCTCGTAAGTGAAAGCTAATAAAGGCCACCCAGAATCATTGAATCTGCTACTTCCTATTTTTTCCCAACAATATTAACATTTAGAGGCCTCTCGCTTTGAATCTTGATTGCTTCAATGAACATATCGTTCAACCTCTTTCGCCGCCCAGAATGGAAGCAGATTAAAGATGTATATCCGCATATAGTTTCCTTGTAAAAATTTGTGTTGTGCCGCTTTGGTTGCAAACCTCATTCAGATCCCTCTATGGTATTATTTTTCTTTTAAAATCTTTTAGTATAATGAAATATGACTGTGAATTAAATATAAAGATGATGATAATAAGAAGAAAGGAAAGATTAAATCTCATTTTTTCTTCTTGTGACGAGGATTTCGATTTGTGTGGTGAACATGGTGAGGGTGTGGGTGAAAGTAGGTGGGTCATTAACTAAGACCAAAGCTCATGCCCATACAAATGAAGATATATGTCATGATCGACACGAATACTTGAATCAAAATCACTAGAAGAAGACAAATTAGATTAAATCAGTATGAAATCATAAGCAAGCATCCAAAACTCCATTCAATTCTCTAGTTACCAAACCCCTTTTCTTCTCTTTGCTTCATGCCTTTTGTTACCCTGAATCCCCCTCGCACACGACGAAAAAAAATTCCAAGGTTTAGATCCGAGACATGTTTCTTAATTATCTTTTGGTTTTATAACTCACAATAATACACAACAGTGAAACTACAATATCTTCTTCCGGAAGGGTTATGACTCGGATGAAGTTCAATTTTAGGATGTTTGGGTCTAGTAAGCTTGCTTTATGCCTAATTATGGCTTGATTCGAAATTCAGATTGCACAGAAAAATTTCACGGGCAACACAACCTCATCATATTGCAAACGTCCTTTGCTAAACCTCCTCCTAATCATTAGTTAATGCAGACTGACCCCCTAAAAGAGACCACTTATAGGGTGTGAAATAACCATCATATAGGGTATGGCATCTCCAATACACTGTTGAAAAATATAGTTAATAACGAGGGAGGGAATGAAAGGGTGAAGCTCATTGTTTCACAAAGTGTTGGACAAAGTGAGTGAGGTTCCTCAGATCATTTTCCCAAAGCGTCGGATAGACTAGTGAATCATGTTCCTCGGATCGAAATCAGGACTGAAATTTGTAATACCAAAATTTGGCTGGACCGAAATCAGGACTGAAACTCGTAATACACTCGTAAGGATGATTTCTTGTAACTTTTAAAGTCTTCAGGAATGATTGAAGATGATAATAATGCTTTCTCTTATGTCAAATCTGTTGAAAAGTTTGATCTATATGCAAGTACTAGCGGTGCTTTATACATTTTTTTGAACAATCCATTGTTTCTTGAATATGTTGCAAGAAGATGAAGCTTCTCAAAATTGTGCCACTGTGCCTCAAGATCTGAAGTTGCAAGATTGAATTCATGTGTGTCCATTTAAATCTAGATGGCTAAGAACCTAACTCCCAAACGCATCCAATCTTTTCAAAGTTAGATCAACGAGTTGAGAATATTCCAAATGTATTTGCAGCCCAAAAATTTGTATATTTCGAGAGCTTTCATCGAAAATATCTATCATTTTAACTATGAATATTTCCAGATTAACCATCTTAGCAAGAATATCCTGAGTATTTGGATCTCCTCCAAGCCCAGGCTCACCTGAAAGCCTTCCACCATATGAACTACTAATGGAGTTCATTTCTTTATTTAACCTTTCCAACTCCAACATTCATAAGAGATTTTCTTATGTTCAAAATACTCCCCTATAGTTATTATTTCAATGGACCTTCCACAACCTATTGTGTAGTTTGAGATTTCCTATGTACCATGATGCATTGAACCTTAAATTTGGATTTACAACTTCAACCTAGAAAACCTTCAACTCTATCATGATTTAGAGCTTTACAAATCGAATTGAAAAAAGAAAACAGATGTGATTTACCTAAATCAGAATGGATGGTGGATTCACAACATTAGAAAATGTTCAATAGGATCAATAAGATTAAGAGCATGAATAATAACCAAACAATCCCACCTACAAGAAGCAATTATGGCAAGTTTCTCCTCTTTAGGAACCTTAACTAAAAACTCTCCTGAGACGCTTTCACATTTGAATTCATGCTAACCTCTTCATCAACTCTGTGCACTCTTTTCTTATAGATATTGGATTTTTTCTCTGCTCTAGGCAATGCCCTTAGAGAGTTGAAGTTTTTCACTTCCCCATCCATTTCTTTTTACAATTAAAAAAAGAAACACTGATGGGTGCTCTAGAAAATGGATATTTAATTGTTTGAGTGAAAATTGAGCCTGCCCAATTGACGGTAATTTATATTAATCACAGATTCAACTTTTTCTAGAAAATTATATAGTTTTTGAGGCACGTATACCTTTAATAATAGTAAACCTATGAAACCGGGTACAAAAATTTGGCAAATATGGCATGTTTGATTACTGCTAGAGACGTATAACAAAAATATGAGAGTTTATTATGTTCAAAAGATCCTCCATGGCTCTAATTGCAATGGACCTACCACAACTTGTTGTGTAGTTTGAGATGTCTTATACCATGGTGCACTGAACCTTAAATTTTGATTTCTCACCACAAAATTTATGTTGAATATGAAATAGGATGTGAATGTGTCCACGATTGACAAGTTGGTAGTTGGGAAGCAGATTTTACATCTAGGTGTCCAAAACAAGTCACACATCCTCCATATTTCATTGCCAAATCCATAGATGACAAAGCTTGACAAATATTTTTCATTCAAAAGTTTCTTATGGGAGTTCTACACAGTAATATGCTCACTACAATAACAACACCCTGCTACACAATAGGCGCCAATTGGTGAAATTTTTAGAAACATAAATTATTGGTACACTCCATTATGGTACATTTGTAATGTAGATGGCGACTACACGGCCCGATGGGAAATAGTTTAAAGATGTTTGACACACTCCTTTCCAGTAGTCTATAATGCAGATGAAAATCATGTGGCCTGATGGGAAATACTTTAAAGAACCATGAAACTGGTCCCAAAATCCATGGCGTAACTCTGACATGGATGTTGTTCATATTGGTTAAATTCTCAACTTCATCATTGTCACAGATCCTTTGTCAGGTTTCCACGTCATGGATTCTCAGCCCTTTTGACAAGCATTTTGAGATTCTTTGAATTGAACAAGAGTTTTTAAATGTTGGGCATGCTGACTCCTAAAATTTTAACTTCTAAAGATTTAACATTATAGACGGTAAATGATGTTTTTTTAAACATATTTGACCATAAATGAACATTTATGCAGACCTTATGAGTGGGCTCTATTTGTGACCATATAATATTTCCAAATATTTTATTCCTTCAGTGTATCTTTGCACCTTTAGGGGAAATTGCTAGTTTTATATATGGTGAGTATGAACTTTGTCAAAGTGTATATGGGATGTTTATATGGAATGAACATAAAGTACCTTTCTCTTAATTTCCATTATTTTCATAAATAAAATGCCAATTAATGCATCATGCCTTTCCAAAGTCTTTTCCATTGCCTTTGCCGATTTCCTTTAGCCATAATAAACCGTAGTGAACACCCGCCAGGATGTTTTTCCCAACATTTAGTTTTGAATACGTGTCTCATCGACCATGGTATTATATATTTTTACATGGATTTTTACCAGGGTTGTTACAAAAATTTGCAAGATGATCCATTTTTCGATGATGCTCTACCACTTGCCCTTAAATCTGGAGTTGATCTTCTGATATCGATCATTTGTTGGAAGTTTGTTGATCTTTATATGGATATGTTGAGCTGTAAAATACCTTCAAATCTGGGATATTTATTAATTTCAACTTCTAGAGTCGATGATAATGATATGGCATGGTTGATGGCGAAAATGAGTTGATTTGGTGCCATGTCACAGTTGTGGAGTGTTTTTGTCTGGAAGTACGGCGCTTGGCCCTCCACAACCTCCTAAATTTCCATAAATGTAGAAATGCGTCATGAAAGCGCAACACTTCATGTTTGAGATTCCTCTGATTAGTTCCTGAGCTGAATGATGCCTCCAACACATGTAAAAATACCTACATATGGATGTTCTCCTCCTTTGAAGATTCCCTTTACCACATAAAACCTCGAACTTTGACATTTTTACCTGTAAGCCAAAACGTAGCACCAGAAGCACATCGAATGATATTTTTTTAATATATCCTAAAAGGTAACCTAGATTGCACTTATTTTTTTACAACAAGTTAATATCATCATAACCCTTCTCCACAAAAAAATTGCGCCAAATCTGACTCACGAATTTCAAGAAAATCTGAAAATGGATGTAGATGATGGTGGCCCGTTTATAGGAAACTTTGAAGCATTTTGACCTGAAATTAAGTGGGTTTATTCATATTACCTCCATAAATTTCTTATACAAATTTCATGGCAAACAAGTACACGCTTTAAGAGACATGGTGAAAATACGGCGACCGTGTGAAAGTGCAGCGCAGGAGCGTAATGCTCCAATATAACACTACCTCTCACCATTATCTGATATTGTGAGGGTATTGGTTTGACATGGAATGACCCATTCAACGATTTAAACTTTTGAGAATGATCCTAGGCCAAATGAAAACATTCAAACCCCAAACTTTCTTCTTGCAGTAGAAGCATAGCGCAATTGTGCAACACACCTTCATCCACATGACATGACCTAACATTGATCTTCTAACTAAGAAAAATTACTTGGGGAAGAATCAAATATTCAAAAAAAACCTCCTACATGTATTCATTCAAGGACCAAATGCCAAAAGCCATGATTTCTTCATCAAAATGAGTTTCCTTGGTAAAAGTGCAACACCCCAAAGTTCTTATGCTTCCGGTCATCCTCTGAAATTTTGAAAGTACTAGGGAGATAAAAAATTACTCACGCAACATTGTAAACCTATCAGAAGACTTTTACTCTAGCCACAAACCTCCATTATTCAAAATTATTCCTCACAACAAAAGCGAAACATCTCCTCTGCCTCTTTTGTGTAGCGAACAAGAATGCCTACACACTGAGCTTCTGATGGAAGAAATGGAGAGGTGGGAGATCTTGGATGAAGGAAAACATGAAAATAACCTCTCATGGTGTTTGAGAGTGGATTTTGATGGTGATAATTATGGTTTTGAACTTGAAAAATCAAAGCACAACACTTGGAAAAATTGCATCAATTGTCCTCTTGATCGTTGTCTTGTTGTTGATGTCATGACCATTCATGATTTGACATGTAAATTGACTTAAGGCACGTACAGATCTATGCCCATAATGAAAAAGCATGACAACAAAATATTTTTCATGATTTCTTGATGTAACTTGACCTCTAGACCTAGCTAACTAACTCATGATGACCAAAAAATTTCATGACATTACACTTTGGATTTTTAGCAAATAGAATTTTTTTATTCAAAAAATTTACATGACACTCAATCCAAATCTATACCTTTTATTCACAATATATTCCTTTAGACCATAATACTTATGAAAACAAAACTTACATTTACAAATTTACCTCAAATTAATAGAAAGATTGAAATGACAAAGATTCCTATAATATAGGACCTTAACACATTGATCAACCATAATCACCATAGTAAATGATAGCCACTATGGTCGACCCATGCACAACCATGTTGGACATGGTAAATCATGGTCAAAATTTTCAAACCATGGCCACTCATGGTCAATATGATAAAACCCTACTGAACTTTCCCAACCATAGTCTACACTCTCAAACATGGATAACCATGATCAACCATAGTCAATCATAATCTATTAGATTCAATTATAGTTAAAGTTGAATATCCATACTCACCCATTGTCAACTATATATTGACCATAATAGACCCTCCACAACCATAACTTAACCATCTTCCTAAGGCATGTGGCACAACCACATTAATAAATGGTTAATATACATTGATTGATGTCATTTTCCAACTATTTTATACATATCAACCACATTTACTAATATGATTGTACTAGTATATAGTTATTATCATCCAAAAATATCTCTGCAAATAAATAGTTATTATGAATACAAAGTAATTAAATTTTATATTTAGTTGATAAAAAATGAAATTATCTCTTTTAAAAAATTAATTAAAACAAAAAAAAATGATAATATTAATAAGAAAGAGATTTCATTTTTTTTTTAATAGAAATTTAATCAATTCAAAATTAAGAGAAATATATCATAAATAGTAATACTATTAAACTAGAACATTAACAAATGAAAAAAAAAATTATTCAAAAAAAATCAATCAGTGATAACGAAGAACAGTAAATGATTTTTGTGTGAATAATTACATTCTTGCATATACTATTAAAAAATAGTGTGTTGTGTAACAATGACTAACAACTATGTAGAAATCCTAACAACTGGCTGTTATTAAATTGTTTGCATCTGTTCAACACCAAGCAAGGTGAAAAAACCTTATTTGGTTTCGCAATCTTCAATTACATTACGAAGGAAGTGATTTGGAATGCTAAATGATTTGGGATAACAATGCCTGAGTGCTTAATGTTACTCAATCAATCCATCTGATTGGAATAATATAAAATTGAGGATCGAAAACCCTAAAATTTTGTCAAATGGAATATACAAAGCTACAGGGACTAAGAACAAACTTGCCTCACTCTCAAATCGACCGTTTCCTAGAAACCATTTATGCTTCAACACTTTAATGGCCATGGGAGTAATATAAAATTGACCTTTGTAAACTCCATAGCTGCCTTTCCCAAATTTTGCATCGTCTTATTAATTATATGTTGCATCCATTAGGTATTGGATGGAGTAGCATGTGAATATCCCTGAAGTAGATGTTTTACTTTCTGTATATGTCAATCATGACATAATCTCGTAAATCATATTTCTGTAAATATCCTCGATGTTTGAAGAGGAAAACTGTTTTGAAAAAGGAAGTAGAAAGCTGGGAGTAAGGCTTGCAATGCCTTACAAAATGAAACAAGACTAGAAAATAATGAACTATTAGCAGGCTAAGTGACAAAAAGATAGACTTAAGGGAAAACCAATATTGAAACAAGACTAGAAAATAATGAACTATTAGCAGGCTAAGTGACAAAAAGATAGACTTAAGGGAAAACCAATATTGTATTGGTGTACTAGGATGGATAGGAGAATATCAAAAAACATGAGACATAAGATTTTGTACTTTTTATTTTATTTTTAAATAAATGAAGTGTTTTTTTCTTCTGAAAAAAATATCCCTGCGACCCAACCCAAAATCAAATTCAAATTCTAGAAACCTCGGAGACGAACATAACATCTGTTGAAATTTTTTAAAGACAGGGGAAATGCTTTTCCCCAGCACACAGAGTTGTGAATATGGTATTAAACGAGAGGATCATGGTAATCCTCTTTTCAATACAGAGTGGAGGAGATTAAAATCACAACTATAGAGGAGCTAATAAAATCAAATAATTTTACTCACGGTGAGACAGAGTAAAATAGAGTGTTGTGGTGACGATACGTGAAAATTCCAGAACCAAATCGCAACTAACCAAAATTTATATTATGATTAAAAAACACAACATACACATTCATATGGACGTTGCAGTTGTTCTTACTGAGATTTACATTCACCAAGGGTTGCGGAGTAACAAATGGTAAAACTTGTAACCTTTTTTCAGGTGCCCACCAAAATTTACCCCACGATTTTCTCCTTCTTGTCTTTCCAGACTTACATCCACCACAATACATTGTTCCACAACTTACATGTAAAATCTAAACATATATATACATTGTTCCACAACTTACAAAATTTAATACAATGGATGGGTGGACATCATTTTCTGAACATTACAGAAGTTGCATGAAGTAAACAACACTTACAGATTAAATGTTTGCCCATACTCTTTCAATAACCATGCATTCAATTCTATTTGAATTTTATTTATTTAATCTGTTGTGGAATGGGTTATGTACTCTACAACCTACAAAATATTTACTGAGGTATGGCTACTGTCATAAAATTAAATGCAGTGGTTGTGATTAATTTTTCCCCTTACATTCTCAAAAAATCTGTGAGATAAAAAAAAAAATTCAGGCGCCAATGGTTTTGTGAATATGTCTGCAAATTGTTCTTCTAACCTACAATGCTGCAACACAATCTCACCATTGTTAACTAATTATCTTATGAAATGATATTTAGCATCAATGTTCTTTGTCCTCTCTCACCATTGTTAACTAATTCTCTTATGAAATGATATTTAGCATCAATGTGCTTTGTCCTCTTGTGAAAAATAGAATTATTTGATAATGTAATTGTTGAATTGTTATCACAGATAATAGTGGTTGCTCCATCTTGTTCATGTCATAAATCCCACAACATCCTTCTCATCCAAACTGCTTGACACGTTGTTGTTGTTGCGGCAACATATTCAGCTTCTGTTGTTGACAATGACACTATCGACTACTTCTTGGAAGCCCATGAAACAATTCCCAAACCCAAATGAAAAACATATCCTGATGTGCTCTTTTTATCATCAATACTTCCTACCCAATCATTGTCAGTGTAACCAATCAGCATAAAATCATCAATTGTGGAGTACAAAACTCCATACTCCTTTGTCCCATTGACATACTTTAAAATTCTTTTCACTGCTTGCCAATGTGTCTCCTTGGGTGTCTCCATGAACCTCGACACGAAGCTCACTGTATACATTATATTAGGCCTATTTGTGTTCAAATACATTAGGCTTCCCACCATACTTTTGTATAATGTCATACTGACATTGCTGCTACAATCTTCCTTGCTCAACTTCAACCCCATGATAGTTGGAGTTGGTGATGGCTTGTTGTTCTGCATATTAAACCTATCTAAAATCTCTGCAACATACTTTGCTTGAGAGATAAAAATTTCATTTTATGTTTTCTTCACTTCAATGCCCAAAAAATATCTTAACAACCTTAAGTCAATCATTTCAAACTCATTTTTCATGATTGCTTTGAAATCAGCGATGAGGAAATCATCACTCCCTGTAAAAATCAAATCATATACATACAAAACAACAATAAGAAGCTTACCGTCACTTTATTTAATGTAGAGAGTAGGTTCACCATCACATTTTTCAAACCATTGTCCATCAAGTAAGCATGTATCCTGCTATACCATGCATGTAGTGCTTACTTCAACCCATAGAGAGCTTTTCCGCAACCTACATACCTTGTCTTCTTGGCCTTCTACCTCATATCTAGGATGTTATGCAACATACACTTCCTCTTTTAGCGATCCATTCAAGAACGTTGATTTTACATCCATTTGATACACTTTCCATTTATGTTGCGCGGAAATCGACAACACTGTACGCACTGTTTCCATCCTCGCGACTGGCGCAAATGTTTCTACATAATCTCTTCCATGTTGCTTCTTGTATCCTTTGACAACTAGCCTTTCTTTATGCCTTTCAATCTTGCCTTAAATGTTGCTCTTGGTCTTAAATACCCACTTCACTCCAATAACTTCTTTACCTTGTGGAAGGTCCACTAACTCCCTTGTGTCATTTTTTTCTATTTCTCCTATTTCTTCATCCATTGTCGTAACCCATTTCTCTTCTTTGACTGCATCTTCAAAGTGTATTGGGTCATCTACATGAAAAAATAATGCACATAAAGAATTCAGACTAGCACTGCTATCAACTTCAGCTTTCTCATAAATTTCATTTAAATTTCTGAATTTTGGTCTTCTTATGCTTGCTCAAGATGGGCTTCGTGTTGTGTTTGAAGTAGATGGAGTTACGGATCTTTTTGGTGTGCTTGGAGAAGCACTTGCTTGGTTGTGCAATGTTGTCCTATTATTTTCTTACGGTATCACATGTTGTCTGCTTTGTTGAGCTTCTGTAGGTGGAGGAGGATTCACCATTAAGTAATTACTTGCTGCGGTCTTCTGTAAATGAACATCTCTCTTGATTATTACCTTTTTGGTTGATGGATTGTAGAGCTTGTATTCCTTGGATTCATCTTTGTATCCAACAAATATACAATCCCGTCTCAACTCATCCAGGACATGTGCATACGCCACACATCCAAACACTCTCATGTGAGTGACATATTATTTTCTTCCACTCCATGCCTCTTTAGAACTCAATTCATAACACTTTTGGTTGGACACCTATTAATGATATATGTCGCACAAGAAATAGCTTCAGGCCAATAATCATTTGGCAATTTCTTTGCCTTCAACATACTCCTTGCCATTTCCATGATGGTCCTATTCTTCCTTTCCGTGACACCATTTTTCTCAGGTGTATACCTTGTTGCAAACTACTTGTGAATTCCATGCTCCCTACAAAAATGTAGGAAGTCACTTGAGATATATTCCCCACCTCTATCAGTCCTCAACACTTTTATGTAGTGTCCACTTTTCTTCTAAACAAGAAATTTGTAATGGCAGAAGCGGTCAAACACTTCACTTTCATGTTTTAGGAAACATACCCATGTCTTCCTTATGTAGTCATATATTAAGGTCAAAATGTAATGGCTGCCACCAATTGATGTTGTTTGCATTGGTCCACATAAATCTGAGTGGACAATCTCAAAAGGTGCCTTTGCTCTTATTGACTTCCCTTCTGGAAATGATTCTCTATGTTTTTTTCCCAAGCCTTCACATAGGCTGTCTGGTTTTTCTATGAGTGACAATCACTTCACCATGCATTTCCTATGCAAAAAATTCTAACCTCCGAAGTTGAGATGACCAAATATCAAATGCCATAACCAGTTCTCATATTTGATTTCTGCTTGAAATTTTTCTTGTGTGAAAATTGCTACATTTCTTTCATCCATTTGTGAATTCATTGATATTTGTGATTGAGCACCTTCTTCCTTCAAATCTGATCTTAGCTTGAGAGGAAAAATCCTATTGTTTATCATATGAACTTTTCCAATCAACTTTCTTCTTGGATACTTAGCTAATATTGTGCACACATCTTTTTTGAAAAATACATTGTAGCCCTTTTGCATGATCTGTCCAATGCTTATGAGGTTGTGCATCAAACCAAGAACAAAGTGAACATTTGACATGAACTTCTTTTCTCATTTCTTTGTTAGAATGTCTACTCTTCCTTTTCCCATGACAGAGACTTTGCTATCGATCCCCAATGTCACTTCATTTTTTACACTTTCATGTAGATTGGAAAACATTTCTATGTTTCCAGTCATGTGGCTGCTACACCCTAAATCTAATAACCATACATATCCTTGTTTTTCTTGTGCTACATTACAAGCTAAAAGCATGCTATCATGGTTCCGATTTTCCTTTATGAAATTTGCACTTGGTTTGCTACTTATGTCATATTTCTTCTTTCTACATTCATTTTCAGAGTGACCATACTTCTTACAAAAATGACATTGAACTTGATATTTATCATACCTCTGACCTTGTTCTTGATTTTGGCTTGGTCCTTGACTTGGATTTTGATTGCTACCCCTTCCACTTGAGCTTGAAGGGTTGCTTCTTCCACCTCTATGTGGGCTTCTTCCTCTTCCTCTACAATTTGATCTTCCTCGACCTCTACCTTGACCAAATGAAACTTGTGTCTTGAAGGCATGCTCCAATGAGGAATTTTTTCCTCTATTCAACCTATGCTCATGAGACATCAGTGATGCATGAATCTCATCCACTGAAAACTATGAGAGATCCTTTGTCTCTTCTATGGCCACAACCAATGTCACATGGTTCAGGTTTGAATTCAGGTTCGGTAATGATTAGGTTCAGCTTGAGTTCGAATTCTTTGATGGGTTCAAATAAGGATAAAATTGTAAGAAATCAACACCAATAAAAAAAATGTTATCACAAACATGGAAACTGCAAGGTAGAATACAAGCTTGAGTTGTGACATGAGGTTATGAGTTTTGATCTATAGACTTGGTTAATGGATGTGAGGTTCAATGAGGTTTTCCGAACCTCAAAATCTTCTTAAGGTTTGTTGAAATTCGAGCCTCAAGGTTGAAGTTCGGTGAACCTTGTGACAAAGGCCACAACTATGGCATCAAACCTTGCTGGAAGACTTCTCAAAATTTTCTCAACAATTCTCCTTTCCTCAAATGTCTCACCATGAGACCTGATTTGGGTAACCAACCCAATTACATGTGTAAAAAATGAATCTACATTCTCAGACTCTTTCATACAAATTGTCTCAAAATATCTCCTCAACATTTTTAATTTTCTTGTCTTCACCTTTTCTATGCCTTGGTAGGCTGTTTGGAGGGTATCCCATGCTTGCTTGGACTTTGCTGCTGCTGTAATCCTTGGGAAGATACTTACATGAACTGCTTGAAAAATATAATAGAGGGCTTTGGAGTCATTCTTCCTATTATCTCTCAACACATCCTTTTATGCTTGTGTCAATGCATTGTATGCTATTGTATCTGTTGGTTCTTGGAAACCATTCTCCACCAATTCCCAAATATCTTGAGAAGAAAACAGAGCCTTCATTGTTATAGCCCAATAGTCATAATTTTTTCCATTAAACTGTGGTATTTATGGATTAGTCAAACTTGTGCTTGTTGCTGCCATTTTCACTATGTAAACAAACTTTCTTACTGTGTGAAAACTTTCTCCCTGTGTAAAAACTTTCTCACTGTTGGAGAATACTCTACACAAAAAAAATAGAACTCCTTTTAAATCCATAGTAAAAACACTTTCAGTAATGAAGGTTTAAACCCGCTCTGATACCATGTTGAAATTTTTTAAAGGTAGGGGAAATGTGTTTCCCCAACATACAAAGTTCACACAGAGTTGCGGAGATGGTATTAAACGAGAGGATTCGGTTGCAGAAAAAATATCATGAGAATCCTCCTTTCAATACAAAGTGGCAGAGATTAAAATCACAACTATAGAGGAGCTAATAAAATCAAATAATTCTACTCACGTGAAACAGAGTAAAACATAATGTTACGATAAAAACGATACATGAAAATTCCAGAACCAAATCGCAACTAACCAAACTTTATGTTATGATTCAAAAATAGAACATACACATTCATATGGAGGTTGCAGCTCCTTCACCAGTAAAATAATTGTTCTTACTGAGATTTACATTCACTAGGGGTTGCGGAGTAACACATAGTAAAACCTATAACTTGTTTTCGCATGCCCACCAAAATTTGCTCCACAATTTTCTCCTTCTTGTATTTCCAAACTTACATCCCCTACATTACATTGTTCCACAAATTACATGTAAAATATAAACGTAAATATCTAAGATATTTAATTCGTGACAAACAAAATTTAATAAAATGGATGGGCAGACATCATTTTCTGAACATTATAGAAGTTGCGTGAAGTAAACAACACTTGCGGATTAAATGTTTTCCCATACTCTTTCAATAACCATGCATTCAATTCTATTGGACTTTTAATTATTTAATCTATTGCGGAATGGGTTATGTACTCTGCTTAGAACTTACCCTTCTCTGCAAACTCAATCCGGAACTTGCAAAACATTTACTGAGGTATGGCTACTATCGAAAAATTAAATGCGGTGGTTGTGATTAATTTTTCCAACAACATCATGGAAGCCATAGAAAGAGGATATGATTTCCTTTGACTTTATGTAATTTTTAATTAATTATAAGCCTCTAAAAGGCATGTGCTGGCAAAGAAAGAGATTCGTCAGTCTTTCAGGTTGCTTTTTTTCATGTATAAGCTTCCCATAAGATGTCAGGGGTGGTGGCCAATTCATTGTACAATCAAGCTGAGTGGTCTTCAGCTCGAAGAGGACAATGTGAATCATGTAGGAAAGGTCGTAATATGTAATTTTGTGTATTTTCAATCTAGGCCTACATGGTCATAGCATGAATCCGTGTTTATTTCTTTTTTATGTGTGTTTTTGAATCTGTGTTTTGAAGGTTTGTCAGGTTTTGCATGAGAGGTTGACGGGAGGCTAAGTGTTTCCAAAATGAAACCACTAGAGCTTCTTTAGAATTCAAATGGATAAATACCTGTGCATTTATTGCACAAGGTCATGCTCAATAGAGGCTGAAACGAGAAAGAAAAACAAGGTCAAAGTAGAAGCCAATTGAAGATGGAGTCAGGCCATATTCGAGCTTCTAGAAACAACATAAAATTGTGTAGGAGAAGGAGGTCAAACAACTAACCCCTGACTTGGGGTGGGACCCATGAGTTCAGCCCTAAAATAAAACAAGAAAATGAATTCTAGGCTGGTACATGGATCTAAATGAATTCTGGAACATTGAAATTTGGGGAATTTGGAGGAGTTCATGATTCTTACTACAATTTAGAAATATAAGATTGAATTATTGAGTCCATATTACATAACACATATATTTGAGAGATTAAACTTTGAGGGGTCGAATTCGACATATACCCAAAATATGTTGTCATCAAGTTGTATTAGAGCAAGGAATGATTTCTTATTGAGAAAGAAAAACTTTAAGATATGGTTGGGTAGAATTTTTGTGGCAATTCCATAGTTGTGGTTAGAAATTTAGAGAGAGGTGAGCAGCATGCAACAATGAGAGGAGAAAAGGAAGCTCAAAAGGTCCCATAGGAAGTGAACCTGAGATGCCAAAATATTG
Source organism: Pinus albicaulis (assembly GCA_034641835.2). Lineage (NCBI taxonomy): Eukaryota > Viridiplantae > Streptophyta > Pinopsida > Pinales > Pinaceae > Pinus > Pinus albicaulis. The sequence continues at coordinate 1,274,889,692 of CM076578.1, forward strand.
AGCTAAAAAAAGAGCTTGGTGAGGTGTCTGGTGAGGTGTCAGTGGAAAATTAATTACATTGTACGATTCAAAACTTAGTATGATTCAAAGCTCAGTGATACATGAGGAGAAATTATACTTAAATGAAAATGAACAAGATGCGACAATGACAATGCATGATCAATATATCATGAAAATTTTTGAGTCATGGGAGTATGATATAGGGGCATAGACCCCACACCAAATTAGATTCAATTTCTATCAGCCTCTAGGAGGAACATCATGGAAGCCATAGAAAGAGGACATGGTTTCCTATGATTTTATGTAATTTTTACTTAATTAGAAGAGCAAGAAATTCCTTGTTTTTACGGTTTTTTTTTTTATGTATAAGCCACCTAGGAGAAGTTAGGGGTGACGACTAATTCATTGTAAAATCAACCTAGAGAGGTCCTAATATGAATCCATGCTTATTTATTTTATATGTGTGTTTTTGAATCTGTGTGTTTTGATAATTTTGTCATGTTTTGCATGAGAGGCTGAGGGCAGGCCAAATTTTGCTGAAATGAAACCACTAGAGTCGCTTGAGAATTTTTGTCTACTATTTTACATGGATAGAGGCTGAAATGAGAAAGCGGAACAGGCTGGAAGTGGAATCCAAGTGAAGGAGGAGTCAGGACATATTTGGGCTTCAAGTGGTAACACAAAAATCTAATGGAGAAGGATCCAAAATAGTCAACCCCTAACTCGGGATGGGACCCACAAGTTCAGCCCCAAAATAGTGGACATTGGTTTTTGCCTTTGCATATTTGTTTGGCTAGTGCTAATTCGAGACCCTAAAGAGCCCAAATTGTTTTTGGGCCTAAAATTCAGAGATGTCTGACCATTAGGTTGACTATTTATACGTTGGAGGACATAGATACACTAGAATAAGTGTTGAATATTAGTATCCATTGATTTGCAGACTTGTGCGACAAAAGCACCTAGTGTCGAGTAGAAGCAACTAAGACAATGAACATCAAGCTTCTACAAGGTTCTAGCTAAAGGTTGAAACATTTAAATTTGGAGGATTTGGAGGAGTTCGTGAGTCCATTCCTGCAATTTAGTTAGAGAAGGCTGAATTTTTGGGCCTATAACCACAAGTATAGGCAACTAAACCTTTAGGGGTCAAATTTGGAAGACCTTCATAATCATAATCAATTTTCACCACTCCCCTATCTTTCCATGGCTTTATCATGCTCCCCTATCGCATATTCTCTCTTATAATTGATATTCTTGTGAGCTCCTCATTCTCTTCAACCTGATCATCATTAGTAACAAGTGTGTTAACAACTGGCATTAAGCTACACTTACATTATAAACACACGTTGGTTTGGAATTTCAAATTTATTTTGTTTCTTATGGAAATTTGATGATGGTCGTTTATTTTTACGCCTGTGTAAATTAGCAAGCTTCAAATTTTTGTGTTGTTATATGCAAATTTTTTATAACAATAGTGAGGTATGTTTTACGATAGTTGTCCTTAAAAAAAAAAATAACAATAACTCACTAGTTAATGAAATCTATGTCAACCATGTCCTATTAGAGAATGTTACTTATCTAATATTTCTTCTTATCCCTTTTGTATGGGTAAGAATGTCATTTACAACCAATTTACCAAAACATGGTGACAAGAAATAAATATTGAAACTAATGAGATTGTCAAACTTAGCTTTTATCTACATTACTCATTATAATTTATGATACCCAACTTCATTTGCAACCAATTTACCAAAAAATAGTGACAAGAAAAAATGTTAAAACTAATCAGATTGTCAAACTTGGCCTCTATCTAAATTACTCATTGTAATTTATGATATACAACTTATTAAAATTCATGACCTCTAACTTAAATATTTATATATCAAATTTATGGTTGAAAATAATTTATGGTTCAAAATTTACCATCCACATCAATTACATTTAAAAATGAAAAAAAAAAATCCAATCTAGTCCTGCACATAGGCACACCATTGATTACATTTTTGTAAGCATTTGTGGCTGCTAATTCCATTATCAACATTGTACGGTCCACCTCTTCCAACACCTCTCTTAGCCTTTCAAAAATTATTATCAAATAATAGAAAAATTTAAATATCTTGAAACGCAGAGCCATATTTTGGGATTTGATCAGGTAAAGAAAGGCTTTGAGAGCGGAGAATCCAGGTCTTCTAAGAGAAATGTTGAGTTTATAGTATAAATGCTAGAAGTTTTTCCTCTCAGAGATGTTAGGTAATTTTTGGAATATTAAGGTTCAGTGTAATAATCTATTGAAATTGAGTATTTAATTGTTTTTTCTAAATTCACTTATATATTTAAAAATACATTTTTAATAATTTAAATTTACAATATTATCAAAATAATATATATCACCCCATTCTTAAAAAAGAAATTCCAAAATATGACTGTCCCATCACATTGTAATCACCTATCCCAATATATTTAATAAATTATTAGATAGCTAATGCCACTTGTTTAATAGAATATATTCTATTAGATCTCACCACCAATTTTCTCTATTCTAAACATGCAGAAATATAAACGCAACTACCAACTTTCTTCAAAGTACATAGGGAGTTACTTTCTAGGAAATTGTCTGTTTCATTTTTAAAAAAAATTCTCTAAAGACAAGACATGATTTTGGGTGATTCTCATCACTTTCCCTAAATCTTTAAAATCTTAAAAACACTATAAATTTTCAATACATACTAATAAATAAACAAATATTTTTTTCAAATTCCATTAAGAAAAGTAAAGATGTGTTTCTTATAGTAGTTTTATGATCTTCAAAGGTATTTGGACTTATATCATTGAAAATATAAATCTATTTTCCTAATGGAAAAAGATTTTCTAGTTTTCACTTGTTTTCAGACATAACAAATAGAATTCGAATCTACCTCATTTAGAACATGAGTTGCTTTAAGAAACAAAAACATTAACATATCTAGTGTATCCAATGAAAGTGTTGATCTGTCATCATCCCATTTAATTTTGAGAAGCCTCTTTCACACATTGTTGTGCTTGCTGGGATAATGAGAATAGCTTGTAATAATTGCATCAAATATGGAAAGCCTTCAAACCATTTAGGTTCATCTTCACATAGATCCCATGCTCCATACATATTTTTTTGGGGGTAATAAATTCATCCATTTCACCCAAACATCTAGCAGTATCCACAATATGTGATTCCCTAGCACTAAATTTTTCACACAACCATTTTTTTATTTGATAGTATCTACAATTCACTTCTTCATAATAATGCCAAGGACATAAAAACTTAGAAGAATTTAGTACATGTAAATTTGTGAATCTCCAATCTAAAAATTCAATCACTTTTACAACAACAAAAAAATCACAAAAGAATCCAATCATCTAGTGTCCCTGATATTTGCATCTTTGAAACAATTTTGAACCTCAATGGAGGTAAATGTACCATATGTACAATGTATTCAAATTCAAGGGTTCCTCCGTGTGCTTTAGCTATAAAAGAGGACACTTGCACTGCACCTACCCCAAAAATGCTTCCCAAAAATTGTTTGTGAAGCATGCTAATAAAAACATCTAAAGTAGTGCCAATAACTCTAATATCGACATGATATTCCTCAAAAATTTGATCCAAATTATTAAATTCAATGAGCACATCTGCAAGTAAATGGATGCAAAACTTCACTTAAATATTGTTTCCAAATCCTACATTTTTTCCCTTAACTCCTAGTCTTTTAACAAAGAAAACATGACCTTAACAAGTCTTTCTAAGACCTTGCCTCTAGAGAGCCACCTAATTTGATGAATTTGTAAGACCTATAACCTAGTTATTTAAAATTATTCCATTAACTCTTACAATTTTCCATGTCTTTTAGTTTATTTCCCAAGCCAAAATAAACTTTGTTTGCAAATTTCTCAATATCTTACAACTCTAAAAAATGAGATGAACCATCATTGGATATTAATGCTTCCTTATGAGTTATGAAATTGACATCTAATAAATGAAGAGCATCTCAATGAAGCTTAGAAGGTAAACCTTCATGAATACCCCTCATGGAAGATGGATCATCTGAGCCAAAACCAACTAACTTCATCAAAGATAGAGTCCATTTCTACTAAAAGAGTTCTCACTGCATCATACATACACTGAGTTATTTTATCCTTTATTTAAAGCAAACATATAAACTTTGTTACACATTGACCTCTTCTTCCAATTTTCAAATATGTAATATAAACAATCAAATGGTGTTGTTCCATATTTCAATCAATGCTTTCATCAACTAAAAATGAGTAAAATGGGCTATGTAAAATCTCCTCTTTTAGTTTGTTCCAATTCACCTCTTTAGAAGCTTAAAGAAACTCTTTTCCTGATGTTGTATTTGTGTATGAAAAATATCATATTTTAAAGGAATGTGTGGAATGCATTTATACCTATTCAAGTCACATATTGACTTATACATTTCTAAAGATAAATCATGTATAACAAAAAAATATATGTTTTCAATCACTAATATAATTATCTTATTCTCAACATCTACCATTAGTTTGACATGTTCAGTGATTGTAATATCACTTCATTTGATTTCTCACTCCAAAAGTTGTAAAGAGAATTTATGAGTTTTTGATTCTATATGGCCACTTAGACCACTAACTTGAAGAGTGGTACTTCCGTCTTTTGCAAATGGAGTGTCTCTGTTTAAATTAACCCACCAAGAACATAGCCTTTCATTACCATTACAATATTTTACAAAATTAGCCTATGGAAATCTTGTCTTCCATTTAGATATTAATATTCTTTTGAATTTCTTTGAAGGGTTTTATCTTTCAACAAGCTCTACACTATTTGATTCATCATCTTCATGTAGATGAGAATCATCTTCATTGAGTATTATATGGTTGATTAGAACGTTGTGGGAGACGAAATGCATCAACAATTGACAATGGTTTTTTCTTCTTCTTAGGGTGGCCAATAAGATACATTTTTCAAGATTTACACCTATTGAATCAATAAATAAAAAAATAGAATAAGTAAATACATAAATTTAAAAGAAATAACATATTTATTAGTGAAAGAAATTAAAACGACTTCATACTAAAACAAAACAATTATAACTTTTTTAATATAATAGATTATTTATTGGATAATATAATATATATGAATACAAATTTTGATTTTTTTCTTCAAAATTTAGGATTGCAAAGATTTTATGTTTTTTCAATTATGTTGTTGTTTTGTAAAACACAAATTAGAATTTCATGTTAAACTTGAAAATTTTGTAAACACGTCTTAGAACTTTATTTAGTCAAACACATTTTAAATATTTATGTTAAACGAAAATAGATTCATCCACCCTCCCTAATCTCTCTAACTCACTCAATTTTATTTTTCGGTTTATATGGCCATTTTGAAACCTAATAATGCATTGAGAAAATTTTATATTTAAATTTATATGACTAATAATGAATTCTTAATTTTGAATGGAGAAGAATATCAAATATTAAATGTTAGAGTGATAATTATAAATCTCAAATGTTAGAGATATAAATCTAAATAGAGATGGAATTGCTAATTCATTGCACCATATCTAATAAAGAAAACCAACAGTCTCCCTCAAAGCAATAATGAATTTCAAACCTCACGAATTAAAAGCATAAATTTCAAATCTTATGACTTTTTTTAAATAAATAATAATAACATTCATTTTCAAGAAAGTTTGAAAAATATATTGTAGAGGGAAAACCTATTTAGAAAAAAAATTCATTAAAAAGAAAGTTTGAATAAAAAAATTCAAAGGATAAATAAAGGTGTATGGTTTCAATATGCTACAATATTAAATACTCTATTGTAAGGTGGGAACAAAGGTAATGTACCAACATCAAAACAGCTTTGTATTCCTACATTTCAAAGAGCGTGAAGGGCCACATAATTTTTTAAGTAATGATAAAGGATTTTCATTGATAAAATTTTAGATTTCTAGAAGCAATTGTGTTAAAAATTCCTATTGCACATGTGCTTCCTACAACTCAAAAGCTTATGAGGGCCATATCGTTATTTTAGTAATCATAAATGATTTTTCTAAAGTTTCTCATTGATAAAACTTTAGATTTATAAATAAAACTCTATTAAAAATTCCTAATGCACTTTACCCATGAAGAATAGGCCTGAAATAACATGGACATAACTTGCAAAGGAAATTTCATTCTGAAAATTACGTGCTCGATGTTTGGATCCCTTCTCTGGGATCATCATCAGGCTTTGAGTTTCCTTATAATGATCCCACATAAGGGATCGAAACTTCAAGCACGTAACATTTAGAATATAGTTTTCTTCTCACAAATATTTACCACTGCATATGGTTCTCTTCATAATGGACATAATCCTCACCATATTCTATTTAGTACTACTTTCATATTCCATTTAGTGTTGCCTTCAATTTTGCAGCTATTATAGATAATTTAAAATGCAATATGAATGTTAAATATTAATAGTGAGAAATTCATAATTCATTTTATTTGTTTATAGCTTGTAATATGCGCAAAAAACATAGGACCAAAAGTTAATTCGCTAGTTTTTAGATGGAGTGAGATGGATACCATCCATAGAAAGGAAGAAACAGACTCTTTCCATAAGCTACTCAAAATTATGCATAAATGAAGCCTATAATATTATGAAATCAAACTGACAACTGAGAAAAAAGAACAAAAAGAGCTAAGTAACAAGTGAAACTAGGCAGTACATCAATAGATGGACATTTAACATTAATTTTATATATATATATATATATATATAGATATAAAGCATATATATATATATATATATATATATATATATATATATAAAAGAAGAATATAACAATATCACTGTGAAGTGAAGAACGAAGCTACCAACACCAATTACTACCTTCTCCATATGGCAAGAAAAAACAAGCAGAAACTAAGAAAAACTAGTTGAAGTGTTGGATTTAAATAAAATTGTTATTGTGTGAAGTAAGGAAAGAATCCAATGAGCACAAGGATAAAAGATAATATAACCTTACATCTTTATTAGTTTCCCACCTTACTTCATAATATTTCAAACAATGAAATAAATATACAAATCATAAGTTAGAACGATAATTTATTCTTCAAACATAGGGTTTGTGGAATTTTCTTTCCACAAACTCCATATGATCACATTTTTATAATTTTTAATGCTTGTAACAATAGCTAGAACTCCCTTACCCATCAAAATACAAAAAATTATGAATAACTTCACTAAAGTTTGCGAATTTTCTTCCGAGAGGGCATGTCCACACACAAGAATAACATCTCTTCTTAAATAACATGTTTTAGTTGACTTTGAATGATAGGAGTCTGTGATATAACTCATATGAGGTCATTCGAATAGTCTCTTCACTGAAACTATCAGAGTGATTTATGTGCAACTTCGGACTCCGGACTCTCCTAAACTAGAAAAATATTGACATGTTATAAAGAATATTGCACTTTTTTTTAAATATGGAAATTTAATCTAAACTTAGTGATTGATGAGTGATTTTGATAATTTAAATTTCTTTCGAAGGGTAAATTTTTGTTAGCCCTTCGAGGAGGGACCAAAAGCCCGAGGAAGGGTTGGCATAGGTTTAATTTTGAATGTTTCCCCCACCGTCTATATCTATATCTCAGTGCATCTCTCCTTCTTTGTCTCTGTATCTCACTCTCCCAAACACACATTCTCTCTCTCTCTCTCTAGATCTATTTCTCCCTCCCTCCCTCTTTGTCTCTCTCCCCCCTCCATCTATATTTGTCTCTTCTTCCATCTATCCTTATTTGTATCTCTATATCAGCCCCCAAAGATACACACACTCTCTCCATATCTATCTATCTCTCCATTCTTCCCTATTCATCTCTCTCTCTCTCTTCCCTCCCACTCTCTTCTTTCCCTCCCTCTCTCTCTCCAATTTTCTCTCTGTCTTTATTCATCCCTCCCTCTTTCTCCCCCTCAACTCCATCTTTCCCTCCCTCCCTCTTTCTCCCCCTCAACTCCATCTCTCCCTCCCTCCCTCTCTTTTTATTGTGTAATATAAATATTAATATTCATAATTTTGAAACTTAATATTCATGCATTAGATAACATTATATTATATATATGTAATCATGCAAGAAAGAAACAACCCTCAAGACAGGCAGGGGGAAAGCCCCGCCCAACAATAAAAAATGAACTTGACAGCCCCTCAAGCATCAACAATTATGAGGATTCGAATACCAAGCAAAAGAAATCTTCATTTAGCAACAAAGTAGATCTCCCAGATCCCGAAGATGAGACACCAGTGTCCCAAAAATCATAAGAGATGAAGGAGGTGCAAGATAAAGGAAGTTGGAAGACCGTAAAGAAGAAAAATATATCTACAACACCAATCTCGCCAAGAAAGACGAGAAGCCAGACAATTAAGAACTAAAAAAATTATAGGTCCGATAGACCAAAGTATGGTCTCAATGCATCATCATCAAACTCTTTATCCTAATATATTAATATATATATATATCCTAATATTTTAATATATATTATAATATATTAAATTTAATATTAAATTAAAGTTAACATTATATAACATATTAAAAAATAAAAAAATTATTTTTATGGGCATCTTGAAAAGAAAATTAACATTAAAGAATAAAATAAAATCAAAACTCATGAGTATTTTCGCGTTTATTTCTACCCTGTTTGCTTTCAAAAGGTTTTACTTCTTTATTTAACATGAAATCAAATCGAATTAACATTAATATAGGGATTCCAACTTCGTATTGGTATATCGTAGTGCTCCTGCACTGCAAAGGATAATAGACAATGCAATGTACATGTATAAAATATTTTACATATTTTATACTAAATCATATTTTACATCTTATTACTAATCAAAACCTTTTTTCATTTATTAATACTAACTCTAATTTAAACGTCATCAAAAAATTAAAAACAACATCTATGTTATAACTAACCACTCTAACTACAATTAACTATATTTTAATTTCATGCTTAAATATATATTTTTTTTGTTCACTCACAACTCCGTGAGGAAATATCGTTTCTTTAAGCTATTTATGATTTCACTGTGTTGGGAATGTATCAATCAATTATTATGCTGTATGGTTATTATTCTAAATGTGAGAAATCAGTTTGGATAAAATCAGTACAATAGAAAAAATCTCAGTCTAGTTGTATTTAAATTGAAAGGATCAATTTATTGTTGTGATGTAAAGATGCAGACGGGGTCACAGAGAAGATGATAAACATAGCACCGTTGCAAGTATAGAAGCGAGGATTTTGCCCAAGAAAAGGCTAAACACTGCTAAGGTTGAAAACATCTGAAAAAGAAGAGACAAAGCGAACTGGCCACATTCATACATGCCACCATAGTGCAGGAAATATTAAAAAATAAAAAAATATTTATATTGAAATGGCGTCTATGCCATTAATATTATTACAACCTCACCTTCCTTCTACCCATTAACATAACCATATTACATAATCAACTTAAACTAACGGGTTTAAACAACTTAAACTAACTACATATTAGGGTTTGGGTTTGCAGGTAGACGATGCTCAAATTATCTGTATCATAGAACGACATGTAATAGTTAATGGGTCAAACCTTAAAATTAAACTTAATACTAGTATAGATTTATCTAATTTAATATGAATTGATAGAGATCACATTTCTTCATATGCAAATTTTTTTAAATTTTAAAATACAATGTGTTATTTTATTTTCTTTAAATTATATGTTTGAATGTTAAATAGAGTATATATAGAACCAAATAAACATTTTAACCATAAAAAACTTAATTTTTTCATGATATAAATATAATTTTTTTTTAAATTGATATATAATGTATACATCATTAACATTAAAGTTTTTTACATAACATATACATTGAAATATTTTATGAAGCAAATTAAAATATTTTTTTATTATTAACATATTTTTAAGTATATATCAATATTAATTAGTATTAAAATATTTTATCAATAACAAAATTATAAGATTTAAAAATCTTAGTCACACATTTTTATTATTATTGAGGAAGGTATACCATTTTCTATTTGAAACATACTTTAACTTTAGTTTTTATTTTTATTTGAAGTAAAATGACTAATTGTTAAAATCACATCTAATTCATATACTCCGGTTATAGAATGAGTCTCTCGCTCAACAAGTAATATATCAACTTCAATCTATGTAAAATTTTGAAGTAATAATGTAAGAAATAAGGAATGAGTTTTAGATCTAATATTTAGTTTTTCTCACTACATTTTGATGTAACAAGGAAGATGCAACATATTTTTGGTTTAACTAGGAAGATCGAAGATGCAACATATTTTTGGTGTAACTAGGAAGATCCACCCGAAGGGATCATTTCTTTTCGACTCAACCACAGAGCCTAACCAAAATAGCGTTGAGAGAATTGAACCTTGACCTATAAATGTTAATTTCTTAATTCAATGAGGTCGGTTGTGTTGAGCCAACCTCCAAGCTACTTTTTTCCTTTTCAGCCTTAACCATGGATATTACCCGTAGAGGTCAAGAGAATTGAACTCATGACCACCTTCCTACCAACTCAACCACAGAGCCTGACCACAAGAGTGTCGAGAGAATTGAACCCATAACCTCGCAATAATAAAAATGTTTTTTAACAATGGAGACTCAACCAATTAAGCTAACTCTCAAAGCTAATTGAAAATAAAGTAATAAATGAACAAACTCCATATACAATTTCATTGGGTTAAACTTCTCTTCTTCTTTTTTAAGATTTATATGAGATTTATATTTGTCATCATGCTTATTACCTCCCTTATTATCAAGTGAAAGAATGGAATGTATTTACTTTACATGCTCATTGTCACTTGTTTAACTTTAAATATGATAAGTTGACATTTCATTAAATGTAATGTTATCTTTTTTATTTGTTTATGAGAGATTAAAAAATATTTTACACCTAAATTTTTTAAATTAACTATATTATATTTTAATTTTTAATGGAGTTATAATCATTTTATATTTGTTTCGAGAGGGAGTCTCTAGTATAATATGGTAGATTGTTATGAGAGGTGCTCTCGAGTCTAGTATGGTAGAGATGCCTAGTATGGTAGAGATGTTGTCACATAATGCAATGTAAACCTTTTAACTCAGTAAAAATAAAATTAAAATAACCTTATAAAAATAAAATAAAAGTAAAAATGACCTATGGTATTGCATTATGATATTCATGTGGAATATAGCCTATTTAAAGGGGGGAATTAAACAAGCCTAGATCCATCTTTACTCAAGATCTAGCAAGCGTTCTGAGGGATCAAATCTTTTGACATGAAAACCTCGTTTAGAGTGATTTAAAGTTATTTTGATCCCTCTTGGGGCATGGTAGATCCAGAGTTAAGATGGATCTAGGTTGGTATATTTTAATTTTCATTTGAGTTACAATCATTTTAATGATAAGTGAAAAAATAATATTTTATTAAATAGAATTCTATTTTTTATTTATTTATCCTAAATAAACCATTATATTTATAGTAATTTTTATCTTCAACAAGTAATTAAATATATCTTTTGTATTGTAGCTCAAAATTTGGTTACCTATCACTAGCTCGACATCAAATTTCTCTCCCACTCCTTGGTGGGGAAAAAACCTATGGAAACTAGAACGTATGCCCAAGTCCAAATTATTCATGTGGATGCTTTTAAGGAATAAGGTTCCCGCTTGCGATGTCCTTCAGAGATGATATTTCTACATTCCTAGTAGATTCCCACTATGAATAAGTGATGTGAAATCCATTGCTCAAATATTCGTCCATTGTCCCTTTTAAAGAATAATTTGGTTAGAAAAAGGATGTAAGGCAAGATCTCTTATGGCATGGTTCCTTGGTAGAGGAGTGCTTTAATATTTGGCTAGACAAAAAATATAGGGAAAACTTGTGAGCTCTCCCACTGGTGGTCTACTGGGGCATATGGCTAGAAAGAAATGGAGCCATTTTGGAATATTAAGGGAAATCTTATATCAGGGTAGCTATTTCTAGTTTATCTCTTCAAAAATCCTTGTGAAAGCCTCTCACTGAATCTGGATCAAGAAGTTGATCCCCTCAAATCATCCCCATGGAAAAACATTGGACTCTCTTTGATCGTGCTTCTCTACATCCCCTTACAAAGGGAGGTACGAGGGGTTGCATCTACCTTTCAAACTCACATATCTTTACCTTTTATTGTAATATTAGGTTCAATACAAACAACTATGCAAAACTATTTGCATTGAAATTAATTCTTTAGAAGGAAAAATACATTAAAGTCATTGAGTTGAATGTTTTTTGGGACTCTTTAACCGTTATCAATTGGATAAATGGGAAGACATGGGTCAGAAACCATATTCTTCTCCCTCTTTTTCAAAATATTACTAATTGACTCCATTATTTCACTCATATCTCCTTTGCTCATGTATGCAGGGAATAAAACCAAAAAGCAGATGAACTTTCAGAAAAGGGATTGGAGATGGTTAAGAGTCGATGGGAAATCAAAGAAGATAAGGAAGGAATTATCAACAGTCCATGGGGATGAGTAAGTTTCTTGGTTCCTAATACTTATGTTTCATTTTTCTAGTTAGATATGGATTGCATAATTAGGTGTACTATACCTAACACTCATACAACCATTTTTTTAATTTAAATATGCAATATGCCATATCAAGGGAAACAAATATATTAACGAGTTATCATTTACCTTTAACCTTTTGAAATAATTGCCTTAAATTATCTATTTACTTATTCTTAGTTCATATGACCTGATATATCTTTGGTGATCTTAGGAAATATGTTAAGAAATGGTTGTTGGGGGTAATGGTAATGTTTTTAGTTTTAAATTTATTAAAACCATAATAGATATAATTACATTTACTTATATATATAGCTAGCTTTTTTCTTCAATATTTATTATAATTTGTTATTTGATTTAATGTGATATGCATAGCATTCATCTTATTTATATAGAAAAAATTAGTATTATATTTTTATATGATTATTAATTAAATTTAAATATAAAATATAAAGTATAATAGTTACCTATATGAATGTGAAGCTGGGTTACACTTTTTGCCCTTTTTGAGAAAAAAATTTCATTTTTTTCGATTCTTCAACTTTCTGCAAACTATAAAAAAATTTCTGTGTAGAATTTCATTTTGTGATAAAAATAAAAGTTGTGAGAAATTTTTTTAGCTTTCTATTACTTATTTTTTGAATTTTTTTTATGCAGATTTGATATGTCAACTTAGCGTTTCTTTGAGTGTGTGTTTCTTAACAATCAAAGGATTCATAAGAAGTCATGTTATGACGCAATGTTGTATTCATTGAAAATTTATTTTTTTGAAAAAACAAAATGTGTTACAATAATCTAGACAGAGTCTACTTTGTTTTCGTCATATTTACAAAGCCAATGGATGCATATCATAATTACTAGAATTTTTTGAACTGGTCCAATACGAAAAACCGCATATTTTGGATATGTTTCGCGTTGCAAGAAATTTCTTAACATATAAGTTATAAACTAAAAATCTAAAAGCTACCCATTACAGACGACGGACCAATGTAATGCCCCATAATTTTTTCAATTTTTTTTACAATGTATTTTGGGAGATACAAAATTTTGATTTCACTGAATCACAATGACCCTCAAAAATTGTTTGCACCCATTTTATTAGAAAAATAATTAAAATTATTAAACGTTTATGAAATTCCATAAAAGTTATATTTCCTGAAAGTAGATTCAATTATGAAAATGCTTGTCTTGGTTCTGACAGTTAATTAACAACCTTTCATGGAGTTTAATCAGTCCAAAGTTGCAGAACCGTATTCAGAACCTAGTTTTTGCGTAATTGATGACGCGTTAGTTCGGCTGAACTTTTAGTAAAGTTCGGCCGAATTATGTTTTCCGCCTAAAAGTTCGGCCGAATTATGTTTTCCGCTTAAGACCCGTTAAATCTAACGTCTTAATAGTTCGGCTGAAATTTTGATCAAAAGTTCGGCCGAACTATTGTATAACTCTCCGTCGGCCGGAGAGTTTTGCAGAGCCCCCTACTAAAACACATTTCGCGTCAATATAAATTGGCGCGAAATGATTCACAATTTTCGCACATTTCGCACACTTCTTCTCATTTTACAAAGATCTTGTTTTGAGTTCAAAAAATTTTCTTCAAAGTTTGGATTTAAGAGCATTTCTTGGTTGATTTTACAATTTTGGGTTTAAAGAATTTTTTTGGAGGACATTTCTTAGAGGCGGCGTGATTTTGGCGAAAATTGTAAAAAATTTCTTGGACGTACATTCAAAAGACATTTCTTGGAGGTATGTACGTGTTTTGAGTTGAAGTAAATCTTTTGAGCTTCGTTTCATTTTTATAAGACATTTTTCTCTCGAATTTTTTAAAGTAAGTGTTTTGTATTGGAATATGTAATTTTTGCAAAAAATTTACACTAAATTTTTTTAAATTAAATCTTTTGTGGTATTTTTTGTAATTGATTTATTGTCTAATTTTTTGAAATTCATACCCTATTATCATGGGAAATCGAATAACTTGTGCGAGAAAATATGATCGAAAAAGAGACCCTGAGGCACGTAGAGAAGAGACTAGACAATCTCGCAAAAGAAAGTTAGAAGCCCTCTCAAATATTGAAGAGGAAAATCAACCTCAAGCAGAAATTGAAGCAGGTATGTAAATGTAAATATTATGATCTATTGATATATATTTAAAATTTTCCCAATGTAAAATGTGAAGCTTAATTTTTATTTGATGAACTAGTTTGAAAAATATTTTGTTTAATGTAAACAGACATAGATATTCCTCAAAATATTGAAGAAGAAAATCAACCTCAAGTAGAAATTGAAGGAGGTATGTAAATGTAAATATTATGATCTATTGATATATTTAAAATTTTCCTAATGTAAAATGTGAAGCTTAATTTTTATTTGATGAACTAATTTGAAAATTATTTTTTTTAATGTAAACAGACAGAGATATTCCTCAAAATATTGAAGAAGAAAATCAACCTCAAGCAGAAATTGAAGCAGGTATGTAAATGTAAATATTATGATCTATTGATATATTTAAAATTTTCCTAATTTAAAATGTGAAGCTTAATTTTTATTTGATGAACTAGTTTGAAAAATATTTTGTTTAATGTAAACAGACAGAGATACTCCTCAAAATATTGAAGAAGAAAATCAACCTCAAGCAAAAATTGAAGTGGGTATGTAAATGTAAATATTATGATCTATTGATATATTTAAAATTTTCCTAATATTTATTGACATATTTATTAATTTAGTGATTTATTGAATATGTACTATTTTTTTGAATATGTACAGATGAAATCACTATCGATAATGAGATGTTAGAAAATGTTGACACTCACACATATGGAGATAAAAAACCTGACCATATTATACGATATCGTGTCGACCGCATTTTTGAAAATTATTTCTTAAATGAGCGAGTGACAGTTCAGGCTCAAATGTTGAAAGGTCTCCTATCATCAAGGAAATTAAAAGAAGCGACGACACTATTGGGTATTCAAAAATCAACCAAAGATAAAAAAATGAAGGAAGAGGTGATAAAAAATATGAGTAGTGCTATAAAGTCAATTAAGAGATCTAGAGATAAAGATGTTTCAAATGTATGTAGAGGAATACAGATGGCAATGGTTTCACCAAGTACTCAAGAGAATCGTTTGATAACATCTATGGCACGAGCACTGGGAACCTCGCGAAAAACTCTGCACAAACATCGAAAATTTCGACTGCAAATAGATGTAAATGATGAACTTGCTTGTTGGAGAGCTATTTGTAGGCAACCATACAAAGATAGACTTGGAGAAGATGTTAAAAAAATAATATATGAATATTGGAAGAACAATTTGCGTGTTTCACCAACTACAAGACATGTGATGCGAAGAAGAATAGCATGAAATCAATACAAAGAACATGAAAAACATCTCTTGGAAACCACTCAGATGGAGTTATTCAACAAGTTCAAAGAAGAGAATCGTCAAATTCATGTTTCACTCAGTGCTTTTTTTCAACAAAAACCATGGTATGTAAAACCTATCACCGTACGCGACACTTGTTGTTGCCATTATCATGTGGAATTTGAGTTATATTATGACACATTCCTTGATTTCGGTAGAAAATTATGGAAGGATTCACCTCCTCCTTCCACTATCCGTGAATTCATATCTCAAATTCTATGTGAAAGAGAAAGCGATGAACTATTTTGCAAAAAGAAATGTGTTGGTGGTAAAAAATGCGATGATTGTGGAAATTTGACTAAATTTCAAAACAAATATCATATTGATATAAATGATCAATCATTGTCCAACATGAAAGTGAAATGGAAGAGATATGAATATATCAATACATCGATTCAAGGTGCAAATAGTGTTAAAAGAATTGAATTACTAGAAGACGAAATTTTTTTGATAGACTTTTTGAGAAAGTTTGAGGCAGAAATTTACAAATACACCAAGCATTCCCATAGAGCTCGATGGCAAGACTTGCAATTCAAAAAATCTCGTGAAGTTTTTCCACCAGGGACCATTTTGTCAGTGATTGATTTTGCAGAAAACTACACATTTGTTCCACAAAAAGAAATTCATAGTGAATACTATCATTCTGACCAAGTCTCCATGCTCGTCCATATTCTATATAGACATGCTGAACAAAATGTTGATCATATAGAAAGCATGAGTGAAAATCGACATATCATTAAAGAATATCACTTTTATATCAGTGATGATCGTACACATGATACATGTTTTGTACAACATTGTTTTGGAAGAATTTATGATTCATTGAAAAATCGTGGAATAACATTCAATGAACATTGGATATGGTCAGACGGATGCGCAGGTCAATTCAAATTTGCACGATCATTCTTTTGGTTGTGTTTTCTTCATAAGAAAACCTGCATTAAACATTGTTGGAATTTCTTCGAGACTGGCCATGGAAAAGGAGAACATGACGATGCAGGAGCATGCATAAAACGAGTACTTCGAAGATATCAAATGAACCACTCTGCACACCGACTTGTGAACGCTGAAGAAGTTGTTCAATGGTGCATCGCTGCTCTAAGCCATGAGAAAAACCCATCAAGAGAAGTGCGAAGGTACATTCAATTTAATTTATATTGGAAATCTAATTTTAAACATTGTACATATATCATGCAATGATTATTTTTAATTGTATTTTGATATCATATTTACAAATTCTTTTTCTAATTTTCCATATAAAGGTTTTTCTGGCATATTGGAATCGGAGACGTAGATAGATCAATTGGAAATGACGTTGAAACAATAAAAGGGACTCGAAAATTTCATTCAATTCAAACAAAGTTGTCCACAAATGTGTTTGCATTGGATAAAAGAAAATATTCTTGTTTTTGTGATGTTTGCATAGACAACACAAAATCCAATGATGTCTGTGAAAACAAAATGTATGTGAACGATTGGAAACATACAGAGCTAAATACAAAGGGAAAAATGTCTGTTGCAATGTTTGAAGAAATGCAATCAGAGGAAACTACAATATCATCCGATGGTGATCGAGTTTCTGATCTTGTTAGAGAAGGTAACATTTGAATTACTTTCTAATGATTTAAATATCTAGAAATAAATTTAAATATGCATAATTAAATGTTAAATTTTTATTTTATTGTGCAGGAGATGTTTTTGCTATAATTGCACCTATTGACAACGATGAAAATGTGAAGTATTATTTGATGCGTTGCACTAAAAGAAAAATGAAATTATTACAAGACTATAATGATCACGGATTTCAGTATGACAGAGGTTCTATTATACTGAAAGGTTATTTTTTCAGACAAGCTCATCAAAGTGGAGACTTTGTTTACTTTGAAGACTATGAACCTGATTCCATAAGTTGTCAATATAGTCACTTGGTGTGTGCAGCACGCATAAAGTTTATAGAAGTTCAATCAAAGAAACAATCGAAAATTAAGAAATGGAAAATGTCAAAATCCGATCATGAACGGATTATTGAAGATGGAATTCCATTAGAATTTTTCTGAGTGAAGTGTCGAAAAATTTATTATCTTTGGATTAAATATGTTTTATAACTTCCAATACTCAACTAAAAATTGAGCTGCTTATGTTATTTGTGGTTTGCACATGTTACAAATTGTTTGGGTACAAGCACGTGCTCTAGTATCAATTGAAAGTAGTTTTTCTATACATGTGCATTGATGAAAAATGTTATATGTATTGGATATATATATTCTAGAATGAAATTAATTGTTCTTGTATATGTTTTCCGACCGTATGGTACAAATTATTTCACTTTATTTTGTAAGGTCAGATTTGGTCCCCATATGGCCTAGCCTCCAAGGGACGAGATAACAAGTGGTTGTCCCCACTTGCCCGAATCTCAGTGTTTAAGTACAATTTTACTGTTTATGGCGGACATCTTACATGATGTCCTAGCCAAGGATAGATTCTCTTTGTTTCAAGTTTCCGGTAAAAGTTGTCACCTAATGACCTACTAGGATATTATAAATACTAGCTTTGTAAGATCATTTGGCATTCGGAAAAATTCGAAAGTCTTGGACTGCCAATCAATTTAAAGTATCATTCACCCTAGGGAGTGTAAAATATTCAATGTAGGTTGGTGACGATGCTCACTCCTAGCTTGAAGCAGCTCCAATGACCAATTCTTTAACGAATTCCAATGCACTAGACCAAAGTTGGTGACCCACTTGGTTTTTCACCCAAGAAATTCCAAGGTACTCTTCTTACCTTTGGCCCCCAAAGCTACAATGGATTTATAGGAAGGTGAAGAAAAAAAAATTCACTGATAGGAATTTGGTCACATCCCTTATCTCCCCTTATCAAAAAGTTCCTATCTACTACATTATCCAGCGTGTACTCAAGATCACTATTTCGTAATTAGAATATCACAATATCATAAGTATTGTTCCTATCTACTACATTATCCGGCGTGTACTCAAGATCACTATTTCGTAATTATAATATCACAATATCATAAGTTCTCACAAAAATACTTGGAATGCCATTACGAAACTCATCTAACAATGGGGAGCTGGAAACCTAGAAAGCTCCTCGTCCCCTTAATAATAATGTGTTTAATTTAGTCTTTTAGGTGAGGATTAGGTGTGAATCTTGTTTTCACATACAAAAATAATTAATTGTTTAATTCCATAAATTTGATTATTCACCAAAATACATGTCATATCCACTATTTGTCTCTCCTACAAATTCCCATTATTTTATTAAAATATATGATTTTATCTCACCCAACTATCACATGTTCCTAAATTTACTCCTAATTGTTCCCTATGCCCTAAATCTACTCCTAATTGTTCCCTATGTTGCTTTTCCCTTACTTATTTTTAGAAAGTTATTTTCCTAGATCCATCATAACTATGGATCTATCAAGCGCCGAGAGGGATCAAATATCTAGAGGTGCAAACCTCTTTTTTGAGTGCAAAACTTGAGGAAAGGTTTGCACCTCGAGAGATTTGATCCCTCTCGGCACTTGATAGATCCGTAGTTAAGATGGATCTAAGTTGGTTTCAGTTGTGTGCAACCAAGGAAAAACTATCGATAATATGAGAAACATATGATTAATTTTATCAATAATATGTAAATGCATCTAATATTAATATAACCATTTTAAATATGCTAAATATGTTTGAGATTTATCAAGTCATTTTAATTTTAAATTTTCTTAGTTACCTCAATTTGTTGAGATGATAAATATTGTAGAATAACTTTAATAATGGAAAATGATCAAATAAAATTTTTGAATGTAAAGTGACAATGTAATAATATTGAATGATAGAATGTGAATAATTAGAATGTAATCAATTACAAATAGCATTTATTGTGATCAATATTAAACTATTTTCTTCTTCTATTCTTATTGTCACCCTTATTACTTTTGTCATCTTTCCATATCGATTATATTAAAAAGAAAGTAAAAATCATAAATCATAAACCATTTAAATATTTAGCTCAAACTCTTGTAGTAAACACCATACCTCAAGTCTCTCTTTCTCTCCAATATTATTAGGTTTAATTATTATAACACAAAAATCGCTCTACATTGTCAATAATGTTTTGCGCTTACATTGAAATCAATGAACACTATTAATCCAATGACTTTACAAGTAATGTACCATCATACATGCAATTATATCAAATCAGAAATCAACATATACAATGAAATCAATGGGGATTGTCTTGTTACAAGTAACATTTCAATTTACCACATGTGCAAATGTAGGCTGAAACCATCCAAAACTTTATGTTTTAAAACCCTTTTGATTATATATTGTGCAACATTAAAACATTAAACATTTAAAGTTCATTAAATATCACATGCAAAATGTAGATTGAAACCATCCAAAACTTGAGTTTTAAAAACTTCACATGCCATGCCAATTATAATTCAACTATCCAACAAAAACATTTAACATTAAATATCACATGCCATATGTCGTTCAGATGACAACATTACTTCACATTCACATGCCAAAAGTACTAAAACCATCCAAAAATTAAATAAAACAAATTATATAATAACAATGTAATAAAATATGTCCAAAAATTGTAAATCTCACAAGTATCAAACTGTATCAAGTTTAACAAATTTTAAAACCATCTAAATTTTAAAATCAAATCTACTGTAAATCATGTCCATCAAATGGAGGATCTAGCGTCTTCCCTACTAGGGTCTCAGTCCGCGCCCTATCCTGTGAATAGGAAACCTACATACACAATGCACATGTACTTGAACATTAAAATTTGAAGTTTTAAAAATGAATGAGAATATATATATCTAGAACTTCATGTAAAAAACAAAATATAAAAAAAAAATCATGCAATACCTCGTAAGGTTCCCTCTCCATTTGATGAACAGGTTCTACCATAGAAACATCTGCAGTGGTAAACTGTACAATATACATGTACAGTTAAATATAAATATATATATATATATAAATAATTTATATAAATTAAAAAGTTTCAAATGAAAATGCATGTGTACATATATAAACTTATTTTCAATAATATTAAAAAAAAGAACTAAAGACAACTTGTTCAAATGCTGTGGATGTTCCTATCTCCGTCGCTAGAGTCCCCGGATTAAAGAAATCTTCTATAGGAACCTAAATTCAAAAAATTTTAAATAACTCAAAATATAGATCTCTCTCTCTCTCTCTCTCTCTCTCTCTATATATATATATATATATATATCTCAATTTTTAATGGAACTTTTTGAGGTAGAATATATATATATATATATATAACTTTTAAACATAAATTTTAAACTTGTGAAAAATTGTCCATACTTGTGGCTCATCTCCCAATGAAGTAGAAGGTATATCTCCTAAGGAAGAAGAAGGTACCACCATCCCAAAAACATCAGACGGAATTGGTACCTATTAAAACATTTTATCAAATTCTATATATACATACATGTACATGTGTGGCAACAATTATTTATTTTAGAGTCACTTAAAAAACACTAACATACATGTGCCAACATATCATGATGGTCAGACTCATCTGCATCGTTTGAACTAGAGGTCCCGAATGTAATATTAACATTTTCATCACGCATCATGCCTGAGAACTGCAAATGGTGTTTTAACATATAATCATACATTTTTGTTAGATTAATGTACACATACAAATAAATGTATACATGTACATACACATGTATTTATTACAAATTGTACACATGTGTATGTAAAAATAATTTCAAACTCTAAGGTCACTAACACATACCGTTCTGGTGCCCTCTTCCTCATGAAAAATTAGGTCTTGCAGACCATTGCGACAATTTATTGCATATGTTCGGAGATCTTCAACATTCATGTTGTAAATCTCCTCATCTATACGATAAACAAAATTGGCACGTGCATTTTCATGTGCTCTTTGTCGATTTAAACAAAGATTGACTCCACTCAATCCGCTATGAACATTGTCGATCATAACATCTCTTGCTTCTCGACTTATTTGAGAAGTCGCATCCATCTCTCATCATAGGGTTTCGACTCGAAACGGTCGACTCACCAATGGCGGCTCATGGAGAGGCAACTCCACATCTCGCTTAGCGCCCTTATGTTGATATAATCGACCTCTCCCCGGGCCAAAAAATTCTGAAGGAAGGTCATTGTAGTTGGGTTTCATACCCAAAAAAAATTCTGCATAAAACATTTGTGCAAAATAAACAGGAACCTCATCGTTCCATGGAAGCCTTCCAAAGGCCGCAAGATGTTGATCATACAAATAACGAGCTTTGTCTGGGTGCTTGAAATACTGCACCTTCAACATTTTTCTTTTTGGCCCTTCCTTATAATTAAACATTGACTTGGCCTCTGCTCTTGTACCTTTTTGTTTTATGTTTTGCCATTTATCGGGACCCATCACTGTTTCTTTTCTCTTTCTCATCAGTTCTACAAATGAATCAGTCGTTGGCCCCAAATTTCTGTACACATTTACCATTTCACCCAATGAATGTGTAACTATTTCAAGGCTTTGTCTACTCTCAGCAGGTAGAGACAAAGCCACGAGATCTCTTTGCAATTTTGCATGAAGGCTTTGACACCTTTGTAAGGTGCATTCCGCCATGTTGGTTTCCCATGGTATATCAGTAATCTCAGCCGGATAAGTTGTGCTGGGTTGACAACCTTCTTCTTGAATGTAGCGCGCTGCCCTGCGTCTATTTTGACCACTGGTTCGAACATTTTCAGCCTCTGCATCAATATATATAAAATTTCGTATATTAGATAAAACACGTGTAAAAAAAGTTGTACAAATTTAATGAAAAAATATTGAAATTGATGGAAAACTTGATGTTGTTGGTTAACATCTTCTCCAACATGACCCTGCTGAGAATCAGCCCCAGAATGACGCTGCTGAGAACCAGAACCACAATGACCCTGTTGAGAACCAACAGTGGTTGATTGGCCTTCGGGGGAATAAATATCACCCCCTTCCCGCAACCTGCTACCACTCATACCTCGACTGGTT
The DNA here is from genome assembly GCA_034641835.2 of Pinus albicaulis. Classification (NCBI taxonomy): domain Eukaryota; kingdom Viridiplantae; phylum Streptophyta; class Pinopsida; order Pinales; family Pinaceae; genus Pinus; species Pinus albicaulis. The sequence goes on from CM076578.1 coordinate 1,274,912,775, forward strand.
GAACCTTGGCCACGCTCCATGGATGGAGTTGAAACCCTTCTCCTCTTACCTCCTAAAAATTAAAATATGAAACTTATTAACTAATTTAACTCACAAAGTTAATAAAAAAATCAATTCCATATGTACACACATGTATGGAGATTTAAGATTATATTTAAATACCGTGAACATCCCCCGATCCTTGAACCTCCATATGGGATTCGGCTGATCTTCGTCGTTCATCCTCCATGATATATATCTATTGGTCGACATTTACACAAAATAGATTTCAAAAAATCAATTTTTAATTTAGTGTACACAAATTATGTAGAACACAACTTTCAAAGCAATAATTGATCATGTGTGAAACTAAATTTAATCGAAAAAGAAATTATAAAAATGATAAGTTCACCAAATTGCGCTTTACATGGTGGGAGCACACTTGGTATAAAATTTACCACTTATAAACTTTAGTTTGTGGGAGAAATGACACATGTACATATTTTATCTTAAATTTGTTGTGTTTTATGGATATTAAAATGAATAACTTCTATTTAGATCCATTCCAGAGATTGACTGAAGGGGCATTTACTAGATATGTCACCTTTTATAAAATATGAGATCCAGAGGCTACCTGGCCCTTTATAGACTCTGCCTATAGAACTTGTAGAAGTAAACACTAGAGGCATTAACAATATCAAATAACATTTTCATGCTCAGACATGGGAATGTGTCTCTTTCCCTACGCAAAAAAATAGTTCAAGGTAGTTAATCTTCATAGACACGTCATCAAGCATGTCAATGTGATCATCCCCAACTTACTTTTCATGAAATTAGGCTTGGAATCCTCTACAACCTGGTGGATGGAGTTGAATGGGAACTAGGACAAGGCCTTTACAAAATACATGCTAGTGAATAATGTTTACTAGGTTATGCCAACAAATAAAGTGGGAGAAATGTTTTCTCCTCGAGGTTGTCCAATTGGGTGTGTAATACCAACTTCACCCATTTCCTAACAAGTTTCTCTCTTAGGTTACAAATGTCTTCCACCTTATTAGTTATATATTTTTCAATTTCTCGTGGATTCCTTGATTTTTTTCTCCTACCATATCCCTCTCTCACTCCCCAAACTATTGTCATCAAACATGCCCCATTGAGGATCTGGAGCAATGTTTGCACCATACTTGGAACTATCATTGCTGCTAATTGAAATTGGAGTCATGTATATTAGATTGCTTGCTTAAGTGGCTCTTACTTGGACAATATCCTGAGATAAGTTTGACATGATGGTCATATGAGGTTGGAAGCTACTTGGTGTAATTTTCTTTAAATCTTCAAAAAAACAGAGCAAAAATGTCATTTTCGATCATTTTTTATTAGCTTCTGCATACAGTAAATGTTATCACAATTGCAACACAATCATGTTCCATGAGCATGAATTATGAATGTCGCAAGCCAAATGGCAACGAAATTTGCATTCATTTAGGCAAAAGAAGGCAAATAAAGTTGCTAAGTCTTGATACTTACCATGTGTTTCAAAGCCATAACAAAGGTTGGCTTTGAGAGTGTCCTCTCAAAGCCTTGTCTTGAGATGAAATTTATTTCAATGTCAGTTTATGGGACAGAAAACGATATGTAGAAATATTCACTTGGTTTTTTATAATTGGATAGAAGAATGACTTAAAATGACCTTGTATGTCTTCTCATTTTAGAGCTCAAATTTTTAGGAAGGATTTAAGTATCCACCTTTCAAGAATCACTAGAAGAGGTTGATAAAGAATATAGGAAGACAAAAAACTAACCAGTGCTTTACTAAATGTATTTCTTGGGAGGTAGATTGGCATATGGAATTTTGGTAGCTAGAACTTTTGGTAGCTAGAGAATTGGGGTCTAAAACATATTGGAGTCATTTTGAGGCATTAAATGACATTTCTGGGGGTCAAATGATTATCCCTTATGCCGAAATCATGACCATTATTCTACACTTAAAGACATATCCAATGGTGCAATAAAAACATGAAACGAATTTCATTCAAAATTTATGCCTTTAGTAAGTTGACCTATCATGTTGACCACCACGGTACGAGAGAATGACATCTTAGCCCCATTACTCATGCATGGCAAGCTAGCTACATGTGGAATTTTAACAAGACTCTAAAAGGTCTAAAATCACAAACCTCGTTAATGGTTGACAGAGTCAAATCTTACACCTAGTTGGCTATCACACTATGTTAAATACTTGGCCACTAGGAGGAATAAGAGTTCCATTTTGTGTTATTGTATTTTGTTCCATAGTTGAAAATACAACTCGGAGTGTGAAGTTAGAGAGAAAAACGTATGAAGTTAAGTTTCAATTTCCTCTCAAAACGAATGTGTACGTGCTTTTGAGAGACACGCTAGAGGAATAAGGTCCAAATTTTTGATGAAAATGTGCTATGAAAGTAAAGGGTTAAAGGCAAACATGTACAAGGCATAGTTGAGTACAAGGCATAGTTGAGCCAAATGTTGTTGAGGAAGGGCCTAATTATTTGGGTCTTGGTTATGGAAAACATGATGGAGAATGCTCCAAAGCCAAGGAGGCACATGAAGTTGTTCCAAGAAGGAATTTTATTTCATGTTCAATACCTCAAGCTTGTGAGGTTTGTGTTCATGATGAATGGAAAATTTTGACACCCACTTTGCAAGAAGATGTTAATAAACATGCAGCTAATGAGAATGTAAAAGAAGAGGATGTTGAAAGCTCTATCTAGTCATTGAATTCATTGCTAGTATTCAGAGGAGAGCCACTACCTCATAAAATTCACCTCCTCAAGAAGGCGACAATGGTGAATGTTCAAGGTATAAATTTTCCTTTAGTCAAATTTCTTTTGATTATGATAAACATGGTAAATATTCACATAAGATATATAAAAGAACTTTCACATGTTCCTTTTGTGGTTTGAATAATCATAATGTTTATAGATGTTGGAAGAAGAAATCCATGCACATTGAAACTTTCTAAATAAATGAGGCAAAAATTCAAAGGCCCATTGGACAAGGAAAATGATGTTGAAAATAGGATGCAATTGTTTATTACTCATTTCCATAAGAAAGGTCACCTTGTGGACAAGTGTTGGACTTTGTATCCAACAAGTCATCCACAACATTTGAAGAAGGTGGAAAGAGATAACGACAAGAATGGAAAAGAAGATTCCATAATCGATGAGGGTCGAGATGATTCACATGATGAAGTGCAGCTAAAAGAAGCGCCATTGAAATGGTTTGCTAACAGATGGTTAGATTTCTTATCCAATTAAGGCCTTCCATGTATTTTGATGTTTCATGAATTTCTTTGCAAATTCAAAGTATGGTGCATGTTGCATGAAGCAAGATGTTGAAAGTAGAGTTATGTTGACACACTTAAATGCAACAAATATGGAAATTTTTACATGAGCTCTATTATTTGACTTGAGAGTAAGTTGTTTGAAAAGGCATGTTTTTTTGACTTGTGTTTGGTTGATGGTTTTGTACACCAATATGTAAGATTACATGGAGATATTCACATGATGTGAATTTTTTTTTCTTTGAAGGAGAAAAATGATATGTCAGCGAGCTATGTTTCTTGCATGATGTGTTTTCAGTTTGATGGTTTTGTTTGTGACAGGACGTCACAAGATTTTGGGAAGGTCCACTCTTGAGCAAGAGCCTTATGATTACAACCTAATCATGAGAATCAAATGGGAGTGCATCCTTATTTTGAAAACAAAGTAGGATTCTGCTTTTGGGAATATTCATCTCGCATATTTTTATATTATAAAGCAAAGGAGTAAAATTGTATTCCATTTGTGTCAATGTTAAGGTTAAGCACATGGATTAAAGTTTATATATTATATGAGTACGTTTATTACATATGTAACTTTTGAATGAGCTTTTAGACTCTTTAGATATATATCTAAAGAGTCCAAATGCTCATTCAAGACCATATGTAACTCTCATCTAACTTAGCCAGGATTTGCAATACTATATTTGAGTTAGCTAGCTCCATTTCAAAGATATTATGGTTATCCAAGAGGGAATATAAAAAATGAAAGAAGGATATTGAATCAGAGGGTTATCCAAGTTGGACATAGAACCAAAGGAGAAACCCGAGGAAAACTATGTTTTCAAGTCGAACCCTATGTAGAGGTTCCACTACCTAAGCCCTGCCATTTTCAAATTTTCTTTTAAGGCTAGATTTCTGGATGGGCTAAAAATTTAGGGTCATAACTATGAGTAAAGTCATCAACATAAAGAAAATTATTATGACATGGTTACTACTTTCTTGGTATAGGCATTGTAGTTATAATTGCATATATAAAAGTAAGTATTAAGAAGAAAGTTGTTCATTTTAGCATTCCAAACATGAGGATCTTACTTCAAGTCCCAGAGAGATTTCTTCAGTGGTAAACAAATATAGTCATTTTGAATATAGTTAGGAGGTTATTCCAAGTAAATTTGTTCTTGAAATCCCCATGCAAGAAGGTGGATTTAATGTTCATTTAATGGACCTCCAATTTATATGAAATAATAAGGGCTAGAACAAAAGAAAGGAATTAATTTTTGCTATAAGGGAAAAGGTTTTATTCTAATCAACCCTTTAGTTGAGAAACCTCTTATCAACTATATAAGTGTTATGTCTTTCAACACTTCCATCTAATGAACACCTCTAGTTCTATGTGATCATTCTACATCTAACAAGTTGCTCTCTCCGAAGAGGTATTAGATCCCAAGTATCGCTCACCACTAAGGAAGGAGGAAACCTTGTTAGATCTTTGGAAGTTTTTATAAATATTTTTAGATCAAAGTCTTTGGAAAACTGATCTAAAAGAGAGAAGAATATGTTATCACTTGGTTAGAACCAATTGGGTTGTTCAATGGTCAACCTTATGTAACTATTTCAAATCACTTTTGGATCGTAAAGTTAGCCCTTCTAGTTAGAGAGGGCTCTCTCAAAGAAAACAAATGAATACTCGATCAAATTTATATTGCAAATGGATAACTCTTTTTGTGTTTTAGTTATTTTGCTGGTGGAAGATGTATGAAAGGCTACCAATAGATTTTTGTTACAACGGTCTGCCACCTAGGCTAGACTTCGATACCGACTCAGAGACCTAATTCAAATAGGATTACATCACTTTTGAGGAAAAATAGGGGTATTTCAATTTTAATAGAGTTGGTAATAAAAAGTGCCTATTTTTTTTGCTAACATATTCACTTCCATTATATACTCCTAACTTCTAAAGTTGATGTCCTAATTGTTTTTCTACAAGAACATGTAAGCTAAAAAGTTCACTCTGCTTTAAAAAATAAATCTCTAGTGTCTCCGGGAGAATCTATCAATAAAATTTAAGTAATTGAAGCTATAGAAATAAGTAGAAGGAAGAGAGAATCACAAAAATCACTATGAACAAGCTATAAGGGGGGAAATAAGATAGAAAGGCTTGGGAAATGGTCACAAAGGTGGTATGGGAAGAGGTGGCTTGGTCAACATACCATTTAGAAGCCTCGCCGGTAAGCGTGCATTGGAACAGTCGAAGACGGATGGAGTCATTGGTGATGGAATTGGAGGAGCACCACATGTGGAAAGATCGAATATGGTTAGAGGGATCTTCACTAGCAAGGCCTTCGAACTTGGGAATGTCAAAGGGGAGCTTGGTTGGCATAGCAGGCCAACTAACATCGTGGCGAATAGGATCATTGATCAGCTGATTGAAATCGGGGAGACTGAGGCCAGCCATATAAGGGAGTAATGGGGCAGTCGAGGTAGGCCCCGTAGTGGTTCCACTGGAAATGGACCTAGTGGTAGAACTGGGATTAGGGCGAGGTCCTGAACTAGACATGGTGAAGGTAAAAGAGGGGGAACCAGAAGTAGGGGGAGAACCCGAACAATTAGAAGAAGAGTCGGAGTGCAGACTCGGGGGAGGACTTACACGATGACTATGGGAAGGAGGAAGTCGACCAACCAGAAACTGAGGATGAAGGCCAAGAAGTCTCTAGTAGTGGTGCCTTTGGGGCACAATGATGACAGGAAAAAGAGAAACCGACAAGGGTAGGGGGGACAAAATGAAGTGAGGTCAAGGGTAGAGAGGTGCAGTGATAATTGATTTTAAAGTCTTTGCCAGGCGGTGTTAACCAGGGCGCTTCTTCACTTAGGGTCAGTGTGTGGCGTGCGTTAATTTTAATTGTTTAAACCTAGACGTTTTGAGAGTAAAAGAAAAAGTGTGTTGCGTAATAGAAAATAAATCTACAGTAAATAAGATTGAAATAACATAAAATTAACAACTAAAAATGCAGCAATCTAACCCAAGAAGGCGGGTCTCTCAAAACTAGTCTACAAGAGGGAAAAACTAGGCAAAGAACGCTAAAAAGAGGCCAATAGATCTAAGGTTTGGGGGGACTAGGATCTAAAGTTTAAATCCGCTGAAAAGTGGTGTAGAGAACAACAAATAGGCAGAGGCAAGGTTGCTGCTAAAAAGGAGGAGATCAACTAACAATAGAAGAGACAAGGCGGTGGCCTTAGAAATTAACCCAAACAAAACGATATGAGGTGTTTTGAGAGGGAGAAGAGCTGATCTAGAGGGATCTAAAAATGAGGTATCATATCTGAGAAAAATAAGGCTGAAACTCGGAAAATTCAGACTTGTGAAACAGCAAAGACTTGCCCACAAAAATTGGAGGGTACTAGAGCCCTAAGGGGCAAGATTCCCTCTTAGTTGAGTGAAGCAGATCAGAAACAGGTCTAAACGGGCAAAGACAGAGGCTAGAAAACCCTGACAGAAGCCTCAGACAAACCTATAAAAAGTGCTAGAAAATTTGCAGAAAAAGAGCAGGTCATAGGTTCTGACCTAATTTCAGTCCAGGTCACAGGTTTGGGGCAGAAAAGTGCGTCCTCAAGCTCAGGTCACACTTTTTGGGCCGATAAGTGCGACCTGCAGATCCGGCTCTCTCGGCAGCAGATTTCAGAAAAAGTTGTCGTCTCAACTGTGGCTGATGTCTGTCACCTACGCAATAAGGCCAGAAACACACGGAAGTTAAAAATTTGACTGTTTGAGGGTTTTAGGGGTGAAAAACACCATAAAATAGGAAAAACAGAAAATGGAAGAGAAACCCTAGGATCTGAAATAGCTGGATATGCAGGAATATATAAAACGACAGCGGTCGTAAAAGAAAACCCGTGTGGAGTCACCAATTGTTAGTATGAATCTTTCATCGTAAAATATCACTTTAGATACACATAAAAAATATCCCTAACATCGATTATGGTTGCAAAATATCTTTAATTTTGCTGCACAAATTCAGATCTAAGCACAAAAGACATTAAGCAGATAAAATATAACATGGCTCCATAAATCCAATGGACAAGACAACAATAATGTATTTAAAATAATTGTGTATTATATTAAAGAATGGGGCACTTGAGAGGAAAAAAAGAAAGATGTCTTCCAGTTCTCCTTAGTGGGATGTGTTCTTGAAAGTCCTCAGTGTTTCAGATCTAACATTTCTCTGTCTTATGGTTGTAGAAAAGCAAACATAGAACTCAATGGGAGTTCACAAAGAAAAATGGAAAATGGTGACCCAGAGTAGATCCAGAGTGATCTAATGCAATGAAGGTGACTAATGAATGGGGAAAACCCCCCTATATATAACAAAATATTAGGGCGGTCTAGAACTCGGTGCATGAATAAAATATTATTAATCGAATTCTAGAAGCACCTTTTAGGAATATTTTATTATATTTGTTGGAGGGAAAATGATTCTTGACTTGGCTCAATTCCTTTATTTATAATAAATAAATAAATAAATGGTTTATTTATCATTTTAGGGGAATGATGGGAATATAATTAAATAAATAATGGTTTATTTAATTATTTATGGATGATTTAGTCAAATTTAACTAAGAATATTATTTAAATAATGATTTAAATAAATTTTTCTTAGGAAATAATTAAATAAATAAGGATTTATTTAATTAATTTCCTTGTTTTGGGTTAAATATGACCAAATAAGTTATTTTATATGGTGAAAGAAATTTCTCTTAGGGTAAAATTGGTCTTACATAGTGTACTTGGGTTCATCTAATAATAATAGGTTAGATGACCAAAAAAATGGTGTAACAAGTTTCATCCCACATCTTTCTAGAGTTGATACATATCATCCTACTTTTGCGATCTTCCTTTACATTACCCTCATCAAAGGTCTCCGACCACTTGCACCTAAAAATAACACATTGGAAAGAAGAGAAATACACTTCAATGATCTCTTGTATCTTTCCGACGTAACCTAATGTTCCTCGTACTAGGTTTTGATCACTATGACTAGATTGACTTGATTGATCGAACTTAAATTACAATCCACAGTCTTGTGTGATGTGTCCACCATTGGCATTTTCTGTGTGAAAATGGTGTCCATATGCCCACATAGATGGGAACAAATTCACCTATAAAAAAGTTAAAAAATAATAGCGTCATGTGTCTTATAATAACCCAACAGTTAAAATATGAAATATAGGTGTAATTACATTTGAAAAGTGCATTATTAAGTTTCAAATCTACATATAAATTAAATAGATTATTAGCAAGCTGTTACACCCTATCCATATGTTTAGCGCATCCACTTCAGCACTCGGGAAACGACCGGTTGCACTGTATTTCTCTCTGACTTGGTTAGCAACCCAACTGTTGGGGCATATTTCCTTTTAAATGATCTGGATAAGGCACACTTCTACCATTAAACCGTCTGAATTCTTTCCTGTCACTATCCCATTTCATCCTCTTTTGTTCATACAATGCGACCCACGGTTGTGTCGGTTCAGAATTGTTAAGAAATAATTTATTGATTGCTTCAATTTCTGCATTCGCTGATGAAATAAACCGACATTATATAGTACATAGAGATCAAATATAAATTGGATCGATGTTCAACATGAATATTTACTTCATGTAAATTTGAAAAATTATAAGTCACTTACTCTTTATCAAGCGCTTTTTTCCATTCATTTGGAGAAACTCCCCTTCTCTTTTGTCTTCATCCCTTTCATCATCCCAAATCATTGTGCCTGGTCTATTTTCGATCTATTTGATCTAATCACTAGCATAATAGAAATACTTATATGATATGTACCTGTCTGCCGTAGACCCCTCATGTTTTTCCCCTTTTCGAACAAAACCTTTCAATTTCTTCATGTACCTCTCTAAGAAGAACATCCAACGACAAGAAACAACCCCAATTAATTCAACCTCATCTACTAGGTGGATTATAAGACAAACCTGAAAGTCCATTCAACTCGTCGGCAGTTCCTTCTCAAACATACAAACAATCTCAACTATCTCTGGATGCCACCATGGAATTCTAGCCACACGAATCTCCTTTGACGTGATCCAACATACAAATGAGGATAATTTAGATATGGAACGTCCTAAGTCTTTAGGGAATTCATGTTTTAAACACACACGCACAAACAAAGGATAATGACACTGAAAAGTTATAAACACGTGCAATAATATACAAAATAAGTTATGTTTTATGGTCCTTGCATGGGATAAAATTTATTAATAAAACAAATAATAAAATCATTCTTTTGACATTATACGTACTCTTAGAATATACAAATAGTCATGCAATTTCAAGCCCGAAAAATGGTTATCCACGGTGAAGTTGTGCCGTAGTGAAGACCTGTATGAAGATGGCACCCTCACACCCATTATAACTTGCTTTGCCAAAGAAATATTATATATATTTTTAAATGCATTGGACATCACCTTCTTTGAAATACCATGAATTAGAGGGACCAACGCCTTCCTCTGATCTTGTACTTTCTAATCATCTTGGCCAATGTTTCTTTTTACATTTTGAAGTAATAAGATCTTTCCTAACATCCAATGTGTCACTATGTTTCGATGATATGTGCCTCCATAAATAAGATGAAACATTTTTAAATATATGCATGGGATCTAATAATTGGGTAATCTTAATATGTTTTCAATATGGGAGGTTATAAAAGATAGATTTATTTTTCATCCTAATGGGTAATTTCTCAACATAGGTGTCGAATAATTCTGGGTCATTAAACATAGGCTCCCCATTTGAATGAAACATTTATATGAACTCCTTCTCCTTCTCTCTCTCATATGCTCTAAGCCATTCAACTGGTGTCATTATTGGAGGCCTTTGGGTTCTCTCTTGTTTACCATTGAAAGCGGATGTTTCTCTTCTGTAAGGGTGCTCTTCTCGAAGGAATACCCTGGAGCAATCATACACTAGATTTCGTAGGTCCTTAGACCATCTAGCTTTCAGAGAAGGTCCACAAAATTTACATCCAAAATACCATTTTTTTACAAAACTTGTGATATTATTTTATACAATTTATGTGCATGGCACGTTAAATAATATCATGAAGATCAGAACAATTACAACGAATTAAATATATAAGATGCGAAAGAATATTGTTATGTATATAAAAAATCAATAAACATGTAATTTACCAGAGAAAACTCCTAAGCTTGGATAATCATGTGTCGTGTAAGCACATATGCCATATAACGTAAAAATTCTCTCTCCTATGATGGGTCTTGATACATCATATACATTTATCTCATCCCATAATTCCTTCAATTCATCTAGCAGTGGTTGTAAGTAGACATCCATATTCTTCACTTTTCTTCTACGAGTAACTATGAGAACTAACATAAGATGTTCATTCTTCACGAACAGCCATGGGGGGATATTATTATTTATCACTACTACAGGCCAAATAGAATAGTTGGTGTTCTGGAGGGAATATGGGTTAACGCCATATATGGCTATGCTGAGCTATAGAATTCATACTTCATCCTTGAATTTTTGGGCCATGTATCCTCTATATGCTTCGTGGCTATTGAATCAGTTCAGATTTGCTTAACTCCCAACTCACTTCTGTGTGAGGTATGCCATCTCTACAACATACCTAATTATTTTCAACAAAGAGACTTTGAATCCTTGGGATTATAGGCATGTGCCTCAATATCTTAAAAGGAGGACCACATGATTTACCCTTCTTTTTTTATTTATCATACCTGTCATGCCCACATTTCAGACATATTTCTTTGTCTGCATATTCTCCTCTATATAGAATACAATCATTTGGAAATGCATGATATGATATGCACTCAACACCCAACATTTTTAATAATTTATTTTCCTCTTCGCAGCTATGGAGAAAGACATTATCACTCGAAAGAACCTTATGTTTGAATAAACTGTAGTTGATGATCATCATGGAAAATATTAAATGTACATTAATGTCGATATAATTATTAACGTTCATAAATTGACAATTTTTTAATGTGCATTGTGTGATTATATTTCTCAAATTTATATAAGGGAGGACTTTATGGTAACTTACCTCCAAATTTCTGAGAAACACGAATTCGACAAGCTAAACATTTCTTTCAAATTTTACGGTAACATCATTGTCCCCAACTGGGTAGACTTTGACTGACCTCCAGGTCAAAAGAGAGGGGTAGTGGAAGCAAATTTAAGGCTTTTGAAAAAGGTGTCAGCGATATGATCATCATCCCCTAGTTGATTATTGTTTTGGAATGCATCTAAAAACATTTTGTCCATGGAAGTCGCATCCCTTAATAAATTATCCATACCAGCCTCTATTTGATTGCCTCATTTTCCAGCTTGTGAAGAACTACTATTGTTGTATTCATTCTTAATTGGCGAATCTGGACATAGCATGAATTGAATCGATGGTTGATTCAACCATTCTTGGTATCGTTCCTCTCCGATTTTTTCTCTTAATTCAACCTTCTATCAATTTGACATTGTCGTGGGGTGCCACGGAAGATGGCAGGTAGGTCACTCATCATCACTAGAATCCTAATAATTTCAAAAAGTATATTTGAACATGATTAGTACAAAATATATGATATCAATTAGTAAGAACGTTGACGATGCATTATTAATTTGTTTGGCTTTGAAATTAATAATTACATTAATATACAAAAAAATGTTATTACCTTCATTGCCCCGGGATTGTGGCAAGAAGACACAATATTGTTACGATTGGCAGTGTGAAGCAGCTGTCCATTTTCATCTACCAAATGTGCCTTGCGGTATGCTACTCTTGATAATAGCTTTCGATGTTTTGGAGTTGTTTGATTATTTTGTGCATCTGAACTTGATTCTGAATCTACATGAATGTGAATTTTTTATACATTATAAATTTTATTAAGCTGACTGACATGGATAAAAGACATAAATTCAATTAGATAATGAAAATATATTTAAAATATGAAGCAAATATTACATCTCAAGATGGATAGGGAGAACTCCATGATGGGCTTTGAGAAATATTATGGAACCAGATGGATTTTGAAGAATTGTCTATTTGATATAATTATGATATTTTATAACTGCATTTAAGCAAAACCAACGACAAATTTTATCATAGACATCTAAAAGTAATTTCGGTGCCTTCAAAATGGACTTATTGTTATCGGTGCTTATGTACAGATAACCACACTGATGCGGTTTTAGTTACTCTACACTAGTGCTGTGTTATTAACTGACACACTGATGTGGTGTTATTAATTGATGCACCAGTAACGAAAAAACGTAAATAAAAAAAACACAACCTTATTTTTTTTAAGTGAAAAAAGAAGTAAATTGAAAAAAGGGCAACAAAATATTTTTGAAAATCTAATTTCATAAAACAATTCTTTAAATACTAATTTTTTTTTATTATTTCAATATTTTTGCAAAAATTTTCTACTAGATATTTACAGCAGACATTCCTGGAGAAAAAGAGCATGAGAGCACTCTGGAGCAGTGAAATACTTTTGAACATAAGTATTCAGACAATGAGAATTCCAAACCTTTAGTGATTCAAACCCTATAGCATATAATTTCAAGCGACATCATGATTACATTTTATGCAGTATTTTTTACGTAGTAAGTAAAAAATTTAAATTTATTGTTCATTCTCAGTACAAAAGAAAAATCCCATTTTTACCCTAAACCCTTCATTCCTTTTGTTTCTGCCCTTGCTTCTTCTTGTTTCTGTGATTTCAGAATTAGGGATTTTCATTTTAGATTTATAGGGTTTGTATTGCTATATATATAGGCCTATGACATCCAACCCACGGGACGACTTGCATAGTCATATTCCAATCCATGTCGGCCCTTGCGTGAATTAAAAAAAACAGATTTTTTTTAATCGGTGCACCTTGTGTAACCTAGAGCACTAGTGCGTTCGCTTATCCCAACGCACTACCTTTTTAATTCATGCGCCATATGTAAAATAGGGCACCGATACGCTATTTCATTATAGTGCACCGCTCACGTACTATTTGGAAAAAACAATTTGTATTTTGTGTTAATCGATGCACCATGTAACATATAACACACCAGGCCTCCTAGTTGACAGAGAGCACAGTACGATGGTCCCTTGTTTGCGCAGGGCATTTATAAGAATAGGTCGCACCACCCCCTCCACGACACCATATGCTACAAAAACTAACATTAGACCATTTTTATTATTTTGTTTGTGTTAATCGGTGTGGTGGTTAACATGTAATGCACCGGTGCTCCTTGTTGACATAGAGCACCATACGGTATTTTATATTGTTTTGGCGGTGCATTTATAAGACCACCACGCACCAACCTCGGTGCATACACCATGAAAAGCGCACCGGTTTCTTGATATTTTTTTTTACCTGAAAATTTGATAATTTATTTAAAAAATATATCAATGAATGATATGGTACGCGTTTCATATCGATAAAGAAATGGATGACGAGAGATTAAGTAACAAAAGTACTGATAACACATCTAAAAGCAAAAAAGACAAGTTCTTTACAAAAAATATTATGTTTGAACTATATGTAAGTTTAACTAATATGTATTGTTTACTGTGCATCATGCAGAGCCACAAAATGATGAAGCTCGATAAGATTACTTCTGATCTAGGACCAGAGGAGCATAAAAGCTCGATGGAAAATTTTCAAAATGATGAATCAGGTGAATGAAAAAAATACTATCGATCCAATATGAGTTTATTTTTTTATTTTTCATTAATAATATAATTAAAATCATTAGATAACATGTTTCAAAAAATATATTAATTCCCATATGTTTAATGTTCTAAAGGGACCAACAACTCAGAAAAGGAATGTTTCTCTAAGAAAAGAAAAAAATAGAACATGCAAATGAAAATGAATTTCTCCTTAGCTCATCTGGAGCAGTGCTAGAGGTTAACGAAAGGGGAAAAATTTTTACGAAAATTTGAGGGATCTAGTGGAACAAATGTATAGACGTTATTTCCACTTACAATACAAAAATCAATCCAATGGTTCGAAGAACCAATTTTATCTAAACTACAGGAAGAGTTTCCAGAAGAATTAGTCAATGAGACATGTCAGAATTTTAATAGAAAAAATGTACAAAGAAAAGGAATAAAAAAATAATATTCTTCAAATGTTTTTCTAGAATTATTTATAAATATCATTTATAAATATCACTTTTGTTATATTTAATTTTCATATATTAATATAAAAATTAAATAGTTTATTGTCATGTTACATTTTCAGGAAGTTTATGAAAATCTCAAAAGATGAACGAGCTAATATCAGAAATATGCTAGTATGAATGTACAAAAAGGTGTACAAGGATATGGTCAAAGAAATGGACAAAATTGCATCGCAAGAGGAGCCATCTAAACAACAACGTGATTCAAATGTAATATGTAATAATTGAATTTTTCGATGATTAGGTACAATAAATAAACAATTTAGCATTAAATCATAATTTTCAAGTATTTTCTTTCAGAAAAGAAAAGAAAATGGAACCCATTCAACACATAAAACAGGACAAGGAAGAAAAGGGTTGATATCTAAGTTTGTGAGTAATTGTTACTTCCTTATAACAACTTAGCAAGATTTCAGTTTTGTATATTTTAAGTTGTTTTACAAAAATCATTATTGAATGTCTTCAAACTGGTGCTAACATACAAAGAAGAAATGTCAAACGAATTGATTGAAATTGGGTTAAATATGGGTTGTGATATATGTTGGCATATCAGAAATCAATTGTGGAATTTGTAAGAATCTATCGATATTGTTTTAATTAGCTCCATCTATAATTAATAGAAAAAAAAATTATTTTATATTAAATATATGATTTGTTATGGGGTATAAAACTTGCAGGAAACAAAGTATGGAACTGTGCCAACAGATGAAATCTTGAAAGATGGCATACTACATGGTTTAGAAAGAATCTATATAGTTCATGAGTCAATTGTTGCTATGGTACATCATTTTTTTTCGATTTACATTGATGTATATTATTTAATATTACAATTTTCATTATTCTCAACAATGTATATACACTCATTACAATTTATTTTTAAGTTTGTAGATGGAAGGTGAAGAAGAAGAAAACAGTCAACACCGTGAACAAAACATTCCTGAAAATAACCCAAGTCATGGAAGTAGCTCAAGCAGTGACAACAGTTCAAGTGAAGAATGAAGATCATTATGTTTGGATATCGAAGCAAGGCATTGTATTTTTTGAAATATTTGCCTGTGAAATCAGACATTTTGTTTAATGCAATGGACATAGTGTCCCAATTGAAAGAGAAAGGGATACCAATAACTGTCCCATTTTGTATGACAAAGGCCGTCTTATTCATATATATATATAATAATAATAATAATAAAATATGTTTTAATTTATTCTATTGCGTTCTCCATTGATTAAATTTATGGATGATTAAATATTATAATGAAGAGATGTGAAATCTGATGATATCCTATAACAAATTTATCCAAACATCACATCCAAATGCCCAAGTAAAAATTTAATTGATATGAATACTGTTATAAGATATGTGTCATCTTTTGATGAATAATGAATTTAAAAAAATCACAATAATTACGATATGATCTAACAAATTAATCCAAACATCAAATTCAAATGCATTAATAAAATTTTAATTAATATTAATACTGTTATAAGATGTGTCAACTCTTGATGAATAATGAATTTTAAAAAATCACAATAATTGCACTATCATAGGATGATGTTTCTAAAAAATACAAAATGAACACCAGTGTGTGGCAGTTACTATACACTGATGCGTTTCTACGACCTATGGGCACCGCACAAATACCAATACCAATTATAAATATCAGTGAATTTGTGCGATACTACCCACTGGCACGCTTATGTGAGACTTATCTACCGGTGCATTTGTACGACGTATGGGCATCGCACAAATACCAATATGAATTATAACAATTGGTGTGTTTGTCTGATACTGCACACCGATGCGCTTAAATAAGACTACATACCGTAGCATTGATATGACATATGGGCACCGCAAAAATCCCAATACGAATTAGAAAATTCGGTGCGTTTGTCTGATAATGTGCAATGGTGCACTGCTATAAGACTACGTACTGGTGTGTTAATACGACACATGGTCACCACACAAATCCCAATTCCAATTACAATGGTGCCATGCATGTATGACCTACAGTGTGCCTGGTGTAGTTGTATACCTTAGTAGCGCATCAATTAAAGAAACATCCGTAATAACCTACAGCTGCCCAAAATTTTTAGCTATGATGAAATTCCATTAAAAGCTCCGCCAAAATCTCCATTAACAAAAACCAATTTTGTAGAAAACATTTTTTTGACAATTTTGGTCAATTTTATAACACTAAAAACCCCCTTTATAACTTCCGCTAAAGGGTATTTTCCTTGTAGTCTATCTAATTTATCAACATTTACCTCTCCATTATACATAGGCAATTCAAAATTTATGTCAAGTTTCAAAAGTGGAGTTTTACCATATCCATTTGGATAATGTGGTGGTGTCTACGAAGGGGTTGATGTAGAAGATGATGATGGTGAAGATGGTGGTGAGGATGGAGGTGAAGAGAAAGTTGTAGTTAGAGGTGTTTTTTCACCATTCCCTCCATTCCCTTCTGGAGGTTTGTCCCCATCTCCTCCATATCCTTTTGGATGTTCATCTCCATCTCCCTTTGGAGGAATGGATCTCTCACCTTGCAACCTTATATTCCTCTCTTCATAGAGAAATTTCACCTTATGTCTCATGTCAAACAATGCCTTTCGGAAAATACTTTACATCCTCAGACATATTTCCAGGCTCTCCTTCATGTGCCATGATTGGTGACACTGGTGGTGGATATTGTGGCAACTGTGCTCTCCTTGAGATAGCTTTAAGACTTGCTACCACAAGATTTCAGTCTCCTCTTTTTAGATTCAACTTTGTAAGCATAAAAAACACTTGAAATAGAATTAAAGCCTCAAAACAACCAAATAACCAAAGCTCTGATACCAAAATGATTTATATATGTAAAATGAAGGTTTTCTTTATGAAAATTTTAAGTGAAATGTTTAGGGTTTTTACGAAATTATGTCAATTACATTAACACATAAAATATAATTTTTATCTCAGTTTTGAAAAAATGAAAGAGACAATAATAACACAATAGCAAACAAAAGACAATGAATGATGAAGGAGTTCACCCCTCCTGGGCTACATCTCTTGGTACAACTTCCAATGTTGGGCCTCTTCCATTATACTCAAACATATGTGTTTACATCAAGTTACTGTGCTTAGAATGAAAAAAAAAATGTCTCCAATGGCTCCAGAATAGTAAAAAACCCCTAGTTGGGCTCTTTCTACACTCAAGCAGGTCGAAAATTGACTAAGTTATTTTTTCTACAATTTCCGACTCTTTCAGCCACGTGGAGCAATAAATTCACCCCTCACGAACGAGATTTGCATTGGTTCAGGTGAAATTTGTTGCTTCATTAGATTTTCTAATATCCCCCATGATACAATAAAATCGCGCCACTTGGTGCAATAACCATCATCGGATCGAGGGTCATTTTGAACCAATTCGCACCAATTTCTTAACCCTGCTCAGAACTAGAGTTCGTGTTTAGGTTGGGTTACAACCACTAGTGGTCAAGTTTGAAAAGACTGCATGCCAAACTCCAACCTAAATATTTGCATATACCAAGGTTCAAATTGCGCTTTCCATCATGGGTTGTGTTAAATCCACCAACATATAACTTAACCGCGCTCATGATAACTGTTTCATGTGATGCTGTGACCTTTGTTGGGTTAACTGATAGTTGAATCGCTGAAAAGTTTGGTTGCATATAACATATCGTTCAAAGTTTTAAACATTAATATATGGTGTTGGGTTAGGGTTAACCTTGGGCCCTTGTCTTCCTACCATGTGTCGTGGTTTGGGTTGACCATGGGCCATGGGTTAACCCCGACCCCGACCCCTGATAGCGAACACAATAAAATTTATATACAACTCAACAACAATGCATATCAGGGAAGAAGTGTGATGAACCGATGGAACATTGTGTTGTTGGTAGGTAGGTTGTGCGTTCAAATCCTGTGGAGGTCTTTTGAGACCCAAACAAAAGTTTGCGCTAATCTCAAGAGGCCATGTGGCATCCATCGATTGGCCCACATGGCCTCCCTAATTCAACCAACTCATCAGCCTTAAACCAATAAAATTAAACCATTAACAACCAATAAAATTGAGACAAGTGTAATCCAATCATACGCCCACAAAAATAAAGTCACTTTCTCAATCATTTCCTAGTGAGCGTACAGACTCCTAACTGGGCATCCCTGTAACTTAATTTTCTTTTAATTTTAGTTATTTTCCAAATGAGTCGGAATACGATATTAGGAGCATACGTTATAGGTTTTTAGTGAAATTAGTTGTGTTGGATTCAAGGGCAATGAGATATTTGCTTTGGCGCTAGTTTCAAGTCGTTTCGAGCACTTTGAATTTTGAGCATTTTATTGGTCCACTAGATCAACATGCCAGAGTTCCGATCACAAATCCCCAAGAGTATTTCTACGTGTGCACACTTACAAAAACAAATATTAAACCAAATAAAAAAAATAAGCAATTAATAACTACATAAATAAATTAAAACCACATTAATAAAAAATAAAAACATTAAATATTGATAATATTAAAACATTAATAACATTAAAATATTAAAATATTAATAAAATTAAAACATTAGATATTAATAACATTAAACATTAAAACATTAATAGCCACATTTATAAATATCATCAATAACCAAATTTATAGATTTAAACCATTTGTTATGCCATTTAATAATGTATAAATGACAAAAAAATAGTTTCTTATTTTAAATGTATGTTTATGGTAAATCTAACCTATGTGGTAAATTTTAAAAGACTATTGAAACAAAACCGAGTGTTTGCAAGCGTTTGGAATCCCAAAAAATACATTTTTAAAAATGGGAAAAACAAGGCAATCCTTGCAAGAAAGTGTTGTTTCTTCATTGTTGGAAGATGGCTCCATTTCATTTGTGGAGGCAAAGGGAAGGGAAAAATGAAAATGAGAATGAGAGAAGAGGTGGCAAGGTATATTGGGAGGGTGTCGTTCTGGAACAACATCTTTCTACATGCTTGTAAGCTTTGGTTTTCGAGTCTGTGTGAATAGTTGTCTGCATAGCTTTTGTGGTTTTGTAATGTCCCCCGGCGAAAAACAATTGACTTTTTTTATTTTACTATTATTTTATTCAGAATAGTTGTTTGCATAGTGCTTGTGGTTCTGTCGTGTCTCCAAGTGGAAAAAAATGACATTTTTATTTTACTGTTATTTTATTTACTAAGGAAAGATAAACTAAATAACAATTATATTTTATTTTAAGAATGAAATTTTGTTAAATTATTATGAGTGAGAAAGAATTCACAACTTGACCTTGAGTAAATTATGTGAGAAACTCACGCAATTGTGGACAATTATGGACAGGGGCATGGTGGTTACCTACCCAAACTCTTTATGTTGTTAAGAGAGAAAAAACCAATAGGGTCAGGGGATATGAGGCAGGAAAGAGAGGAGAACAGTGTTTTTTTTAAATCTAGAATGGATTACCAGGAAATGAGGATTGATCATTTTTGTAGAGATCAGATGATCATGACCTTCTGTCATACTTAGCCCAAGTCCCAGTTATGCAGTAGCTCAAGGGGAGACACAATGGTGACTAGTCTCATAGGTCGGGAGGAGTGCTATTACTCAGGTGAGAATTGTGTAATTCCTTTCCATGTCAATTAAGTATGATTCAATGATTTTTAATGAAAACAATAACAGTAAATATAGCGAAAATATTACAATATGTTTGACATAGAAATAGCAAGTGCATATGGAGTACTGAATAAATATATTTGTACAGAATCTATGTAGAAAGAAATATATGACTGTGCATGATACGAATCTTGGCCCTGTGTGTAGAAGTGATTATGTGATAGGAAACTGTAGAATATAGTTGTAGGCTTCTCCACATATGTGAATTTACATTTATATAGAGCATAAAGCGAAAGCACGTTAACAATCTTACCTGTGATGAAGTGACCAACATAATTCCACCTTACTTTCAAACAAGAAAGAAATGGATGGATTCGACCAGTAATTAACTATCGAAAAGATTAAATTTAGCATAGTGTGATCACACACTAACCCTAACATAGATTTTGTTATGACAACCAGGAACTGAGCATGAAGAAGCTAACAAACGACGTTGGGATTTGAGGAGGAAAAACCCTCTTGCAGTCATGGAGAAACCCCAACTTGGAGTATGTATTGGAAACTCCAGGGCCAAACCCTCCTCATCAGTTCTCTGTCAGCGAGTAATGGGATGGCTTAGTCTCGAAGAAGATATAAATAAGAAATGAACAAAACAAAACTCTAGAGAGTAAATACAAATCTATTCACCCAAATATGGTGAAATGAGTACGAACCAGAGCTGTAGAGTTAAAATTCAGCCAAATTACTGAAGATTAAAACTCCGAGAGAAATCCATACACAAGAGCTGGAATCTATTGCAACATAAAACCCTTGAAACTACTAAAACCTTAGCTGCTTAAAGGATCTCAACTGAATAATTCATATTGACTGACTACAAGAGTGAGCGGAGCAAAGAAAACTAGAGAAGCAAAGGATTGCATGGCTGGTAAGGGTCTAGACGTCGATTTGCAAAGGCAACACGTCCCCTTCCTCTTCAACTGGAATGAACACTACCCAAAACCCTCCCTCCACCCAAAGTAGTTGCCCTAACTACTGCACATCTTAGTCGTTATTGCATGGACACTTGGTGTTAGGATCTGGCCTGTTCTCGAAGCTTCATCCAGTGGAGGGCTTCATACTTTAACACATTGATTAAATCTTAAAATAAATAGCATCGGTGAAACACATTATATATATCATGTTGTATGGTAATGATATCCAACTCATCGTGAATAGTCAGCGTTGAAATTTATTGCAGGGTACATGAAATGATATATTATAACAAAGTGGGTTACGGGGAAGCAAGTACCTTACTTGAATAGTAATTCAATGGTTTTAGCAAAAGGGATAATGGATAAAATTGTTCAAACCTGTAGTTACAACAAACAACAAAGAACAACATGAGATAAGCACTCGTGGAGGAGCCTGGATAGGCAAATAACATAGAATATTACCAGATAAGCACCCCTCGAGTAGCTCGTATAGCCAATTGCCAATACAACCAGATAAGCTCACCTCGAGGAGTTGGAATAGTCAATTGCTATATGTCAAACTTGCATCTATACATACTCAGTGGTAAACATGTAAGTTTCTATGGTCTCATAATCTATGTTCAAATGGCCCACTATGAAGTGCCAGTTGGATGTTATGGAAACAGTATTAAGGTCACCATTTTGGTCTTGTTGATCCAAAAGAAAATTTTGATATGTTTTACAAATATTTGGATGTTATGGAAACTGTATTAAGGTCACCATTTGGCCTTGCTCATCCAAAATAGGATTTTAATTAGTCCTACAGAATTATCACTACGTATGCATATTTTTTAAATGTAATTAGAGAGAAAACCAATGGAGTTTACGGCATATTAATACCGTAATTCAAATCGATTAGCCACTCATACAAAGACTTGTCATCCTTTAATAAAAACACGGGTTGCACCATTTTCAACCTTAAAGAAGATGATATGCCCCTTGAGAAAACCACCCAACAGATTCCATCTGGCACAAAATATAATACAAAAATTAAGGCTCACAGCCATATGCAAATGAGAATAACAACTCAAAATACAAGAGAAGGGTTTTCTAATAAATTGAAAAAATTGTGCACATGGCCCCCAAAAAGCGCCAAATGAACACTTACCAATAGTAGAACTCTTGGGAAAACCAGAATCAATAGATAATTTAAATGAGTAGAGATTATACAAAACTTAATGGAGGCTAGCCTAGAGATGTTGAGAAATTTATAGATCGCAAAATACAAAATGGAACTGTGTAATAAGAAAAAAATATATATAGTGGAGAAGGATAAGTACTATGATTGACGTCTAGCAGGTAAGGGTTCATAATTATTGCTAGAAGCAGGAGGTATATGTTAAACCTTATAAGGTTGAATCTACGTCGACTTAGTTTTGAAGCCCACAACTTCATCTAATATGCATATGTTAAAGTAATACCCCAGCCATCAACAAAGAAAATATTTCATTATCTGCAGTTGGAAAAAGAAAGGCACACACATAAATCTTTTCCAACATTCCCCAATAGTAGTTGTCACATGTCTAGAACTATGTAAAATTCGAACTTCGTAAAATAGGCTAAGAACTATGTAAACTATGTAAAATAGACTAAGAAAAATTATTACCCAAAATAGTATAAGAAAAATTATGAAATATTAAATCTATCAATAAAAATATTAGTATGTACTTCAAAACATTTGAAGAAGTATAATAAAAAAGCACATGGGTCATTATGGAATACAACATTCTTGGTGCTTGTTCTACGTGCATGCATTACGCTTGGAGTTGTGTGATCAAGATGCTCTGATGTAATATTTGGATAGTTCGAGGAGGTCTCTAGGAGATTTGAGTGTCATACATAGTCATATTGCTAGGCAAGAGTGTTGAAAAAACTAACAGCAAGTCCCAGTCCTAATATCTCAGTCGTGACCAAGAATTGCTAGATAGCAAGGCCCACTCAGATTAGACAGAAGAAAGAAGAATGTGGGTCAAAAGAGAGGGTTTGAACACTCACCTAGATTATATTCCAGCACTAGGCTCCTTTTGAGGAATAGAACTACTAATACAACTGTGAAGAAAGGAGTGGGAGGGAAAAACTTGTTCTTTTTTTCTTTTCTTATAGTGGTATAATTATGTATATAAAAAAATAATCAAATTTGTACTTCTTGAGTTACTTGCTTCAAAAGATTTTGAATTTTATTACTGTTGGTACATGACACAGGGCTAGGATATTTAGCAACTTCATGCAATGAGTGAACGATAAAGTGTAGTGGTGGAACATAATGACTTAGTTGAATGGTTGATGTGAATGGAATATATTTGTAGTGGGAATGATTTCTCCTTAGTGAGTGGCTTAGTTTATCTACTGAAATAAGTTGTTGTTGTTCTGACATAGCTAGTTGAAGCTCCATATCTCATAAAAGAATCATAGGTGGTAGGATAGCTAGCGCCCCTTCCATTCCAGTTCAAAAGTAAAGCTAGCAGCTAACTTAGTTCTAGTATATTTACCAACTACACCTGTAAAATGAGATCCATTGCAGACTATGATTGAGGTATGCAGGTTTCAATATGTTTTTATAAATAACTCCAGTTACTTACTACTCAGAATTATGCAAATACATGCATTTTAAATGAAATTTGGTGATATGGAAGTTCATCTAGGTTGTTTTTACCATGTATAGGATGAAGATACTTTATTTGCTGACTATGCAGAAGCTCAAATGAAGATTTCTAAACTTGGGTAATTTTCATTACAATTCCATCCACTTGACTTAATGCTTGATATTTCCACTATTATTATTCTAACGTTTTTTTCTTTTTTCTCAAGGTTTGCTAATGCATAGATACATACCTGTCGCAGAGACAATTCCTTGCAAGATAGTTTTTTTTTATATTTGATCTAATGTTTTTTATTATAAAGTCACATAGAAGTTAGTGTTATGGGCCATAGTAACACTTGAAACTATATATTTTTGAAAAACATCGATATTATTTTCAATGAAAATTGAATACAAAATTTTGGAATCCAGTTATGTTCTATCATGCACATATTTTTTTTTCTAAATTGGACTAATCTATTAATTATGAAACATAATGTACATGGAGGGACTGACCTCCATAATTGCTGTACTAACCAATTCTGGCGGTAGTGTTAATCAAAAAACCAAAAAACTAACCACCCTTATCGGGGAAACTGGCCCAAAATATGTTGCCCACTGTGGGAAAACGAGTTATGTTTAATGAATTCCCAGAGTTTGACAGAAACATCCCAATGGACAACTTGCCTATAAAATGTGACAAAACATGAAAATTGACCAAAACTAGATGTGGAAACATGTCCTTACGATGGTTTTGCATCATGCTAGGTGTATTTTTGTGTTGGAGGAGGCTCCTCCACAATAAGACATCTGTAATCCTCAGACGAGTCATCTTCTTTCTTGGACTCACTACAAGAAAAAAGCACATTGGTGAGGGGCGAAAATGGTCACCATAAGCTCATTGGTGAGGGTCAAAAGAGCCTTCGTCACCAAAAATTGAACGTCACCAAAGGTGGCGTCGCTGAAAGTATAGGTGTTGTGGTGACATTCAAGGTTCGTCACCAATAATGATTTATAGTGACGAATAGTAATCGTCACCATTTCATATGAGCAATGGTGATGGACAGTAGCAACCGTCACCAAAAAACTGAACGTCACCAAAGGTGGCGTCGCCAAAAGTATAGGTGTTGTGGTGACATTCAAGGTCCGTCACCAATAATGATTTATAGTGACGGATAGTGACCGTCACCATTTCATATGAGTAATGGTGACGGACAATAGCCTCCATCACCAAAAAACTGAACGTCACCAAAGGTGGCATCGCCGAAAGTATGTGTTGTGGTGACATTCAAGGTCCGTCACGAATATTGATTATAATGATGGATAGAGACCGTCACCATTTCATATGAACAACAACGATTTTTTGTGATGGACCTTTCATGGCCGTCACTATTGGTGCATATATATATGGCGACGTTCATTGACCGTCACCATAAACTCATTGGTGACATCAAGGTCCGTCACCAATAATGACTATAATGACAAACAGTGACCCTCACCATTTCATATCAACAACAACGATTTATGGTGACGGACCTTTAATGGTCGTCACTATTGATGCATATATATGGTGGCGTTCGTTGACCGTCACCATTTCATATTTTGGTGAGGGTCGAAAAATGTCACCATAAGCTCATTAGTGATTGTCAAAAGAGCATCTGTCACCAAAAACTGATTTTCGCCATTCCCTATATATGAATATTAGGGCACGATGGAATCGAACCACCAACCTCCTGCTTGTAAAGCAGGTGCTCTTCCATTGAGCTAGCACCCTTTAAAGAATTAGACTTTAAACTAGCAATTTCCCCTAAAGGTGCAAAGATACACCAAAGGAATAAGAACCAGGAAAACTGAAAGAATTCAATGTCCTTGCTCCTATTTTTATTCTACGACACTCTACAAAGTATGATCTTGATCTATGACGTATTTGTGCCGAGTGGTTCTAATTTAATAGTAAATGTTATATTCAGATAAAATAAATGAATAACTGACAGGCCTTATAGGCTAATTTTTAATCCTTACACCAAAATCTCTTAATATTCAAGTCTATGGAACAACTCATTCAAAGTTCAAACTGAAATAGATTTTAAATGGAAACCCTAAAACCAACTAAGTAGTTTACAAGTTAACATTTTGGATATAACTTCTGCTCAATTTATATGACAAGTTATGCCATAACCTTGAAACTAGTTTCTTAGCTAAAAGACTTTCTTAAGTCAACAATGACAAAGAAAGATAGTCATGGCAAGAAAAATTCTCTTGTTTTTTCTAATGAGGGTGCAAGTAACTTGATAAAGGTTGTATGAGAGTATCAAACCATAAACAGTTTCACTAAAACATGAAAATGACAAAGTCTTGTTAAGCAACAAAATTTTAGTTGAATATATGAAAAGCATCGAGCTAAATGATATAATTAAACTAAAAGTAACTATAAAAAAATGAAATTTCCATCATATACCATTTGGTTTGGTTAGTTCTTCGGAAAGAGAAAGTGAAATTGCATGATCCAACTCCTCATCTTGATTATGTAATGGACCATCCTGAACAAAAATGTCCACATACAACAATCAATGTTATTGTATTGGTAAGACTTTTGATATAATCTATCAAAGCATGTACTATGTAAGAGAATCACTAGTAGTTGAATTACTTCTCTACTCGCATGTACTACCTTTGGTAGTTGAATTACTTGGAAATAGAAATCCTTATTAAAAGGTAATGCAAAGAAAAGCAGAAGCCTTTGAATATAGATGGCCATCTTGATTTTATAGAGTTATAATTGAATACTAAAGGACTAGGAATGTTGCAACGAAATATATGGATGGAGTGTAATAAAAAGAATTTGGATAATTTAGGTTTCACATATCTTTAAATGGAACTATTTTTTCCTTTTGGATTCCCAGTCTTTACTATGAAAATAAAATTTTCGATTCAACCAAAGAGCACAATATTTGAAGTCTTAGTTGCCTGAAACAGGGTAAAGAAAACATTTGGAAACGGGGATGACTTTTGAAATGACCACTTTCAAAACCTTTGGAAACAGAGCAACGAGCACTTCCACACACAGGTCCAAAAGTCATGACTTAGGAGCATGAGCACACCTAATTCAGGGATGATTAAATATGAAACGATTTGGGCTGCAATTATACTCAATTAAACGTAAAGCAATGATTAAAATATATTAAAATGACTTAGAAGTCAAACATGACAACTTTGGAATATGGTAGAATGTTGGCATAAAAACTTTGTTCATTATACATTCTCTTTCGTTCATTTTTGATGCTTTACTTCCAAATTAGGTGTTTTCTTTGTTGGAGATAGCAATTTGTACATCTAGGTTGAACCATTAATGATGCCCACAATGAAGGGGCGTGTAGCTCAGTAGTACAGCAGCACACTGGCCAAGGGAAAATCTGGGGTAAATCTTAGTATGTGTAATTTTCAAGACGGGGATAGAGCTAGTTTTGCTTGAGGTTAGCCAGGGGACCTTAGCCAAAGTGTGGCCTGATGAGGGTGTTGGAAATAGGAATACACACATCTATGTTGAACCCTTAACGGTGTCCCTCATGAAGGGGAAAGTGGCTCAGTGTTAGAGCAATCCAACCAGCCAAGAACTTAAAAGTTTCGAAAATGTTTCAAGTAATAGACATTGTTAATTAGCCTATTGTGCTAGACCAAACGTTGGACGACCTGCATTGGAAAGTGTTTGCATGGGGAAAGTGGCTCAGTTTTTGAGTAATCCAACCAACCAAGGACTTAAAAGTTTCAGAAATGTTTCAAGTAACATCCAATTGTTAAGTAGCCTATTGTGCTAGGCCAAATAGTGGACAACCTGCATTGGAAAGTGTTTGCTGACCAATATTGAGGCCCCACCCAGGTTCAAAACTCAGTTAACCCACCTCATGAAAGGGCAAGCGGCTCAGTGTTAGAGCAATCCAATCAGCGAGGGACTTTAATGTTTTAGAAATGTTTCAAGTAATACAGAATAGTTAATTATACAGTTATATGTGGTTTAACGATAAGTTTCACTGGGTGAAACTAACGAGACCGTGGTTCAAATCCCATTGAAAATATGGCCTCACTGGGTGAAACTAACGAGACTGCGGTTCAAATCCCATTAAGTATACGGCCTGCTATGATCTCGCCTCAAGGAGTAGACTCCCCATTTCCTAGTCTCCGCTCTTGCTAAATCATAAGATCTAGTATATCTGGCTTACAGTTTGCTGGATATACTCTTGGTGTTATAAGGCTCTTGCTAAATCATAAGATCTGGTATATCTGGCTTATATCTGGCTTAGATATTGTTGGATATACTATTGGTGTTATAAGGCAGCCACAAAGGTTGATCCAGGATCCCCCCCCCCCCCAAATTAGTCCAAGGAAGAAAGTTTTTGCTGAGCAATATTGAGGCCCCACCCAGGTTTGAAACTCAGTTAACACACCTAGCGTGTATGTGGGCAGTTGCATAATGCATTAGGTTCAGGAGTATAGGGTCAATCCCTCAGACATGACCCTGTGCCTCCTCAGAGATAGGCCGTAAGTTTAGGAATTCTCCTAATACCCAAAAAATAAAAAATAAAGGAAAAAGAAAGAAATTCTCCTAATACTGAAAAACCAAAAAAAAAAAAACAGTAGTAATTATCGATTCTCGTGATAAAAAAAAGAAACGAAAAGAAAGCAGACAATATTTAATTAGTAGTTTCCAAATTTTCACTACATGTCCTAACATTTTTTGATGTATATGCAGAAAGAATTTGACTTCAGGATGACTCAGGGGTTGCTTTGTCAAAGTTTACTTGCATGCCAAAAACTGTTCTGATGTCAACCGACATGGATAAAACATGATCATAAAGAGATAAAATCTAATAAAACTTCAACAAAAAGCATGGATGAAGTTCACACTCGACAACAAGACCGACGTAGGAAGAAACATCTAAAGCAAACTTTTTAAGGTTCCATCTTTCCCCTCCTTAATGATAGGTTTAATCGAATAATTAGTTCTTAATGAAGGTGCTACCTCCCCGTTAAGTTATAACCTTTTTTTCCCACATTTTAAGAGTAAAAGATAGCATCTCAAGGCACTGGGGCTGTTATAAGTGAAATTGTAAGTAGATAGATTGTGATGTTTGGAATTCGTAAGTGACTGGTGTGGAATTCTTAAGCCATGGGTGGTTATTAAGCATGGAGTTAAGTTTGAACCTAGGGTTTTGCCAGTTCATAATTAAGATAAAATATATTCAATGGTCAAAAATTGAAAATTCAGAAGTTGTGTGAAGAGAAACACAGAAGAAGCACCTGGAAAATAGTCTTGGAGAAGAAAGTGTACGCGTAACAGAATGAGCATCGACTCATGCTCAATTTCCAAAGGCCAAAATTATAACCAGTATGTATGGTAGAAGCTGGGAGAAAAACAATAAAATTTTCCACTAAATACAGTTTCAAATTAATCACTAGCATGGTGCTAACTTTGTTAGAGGTAACACATAGAATATTGAAGTTTAAAAGAAAATACACTCTGATGAATTAGGGATTACCGTGGCATTAGAGGGCACATGCCAAATTACATTGTCATCTCCAAATGCACCCCTACGTAGTGTCCATCTGACACTTTGTGACTTGAACCTTTAAAATGCTTGCTCAACCACTTCATCATTCAAGATTTATTGTGAGAGTATGATGGTACAATGTGACTTGCATGTCCCAAATAACATGAGCCAACAATGAAAACCATAATTAAATTATTAATGCCTTACTAATTTAATCCTTGAAAAGACGAAAAACATGAATCCAAGAAAGAAAATGATAAGGTTCTCATTAACCAACTATTATATTTATAGATATGGCAGAATTGTTGATTGGTTGTTTCAGAATTTAAAGCATTTTACTTATTCTCTCAAACATATGAAAAGACACTAAAATTACCAAGGTCATATTTCAACAAAAATCTTGCAGAAAATCAGATTGCAACTATGAAGATATTGTTCTAAATTTTAAAAATTATAGTAATAAAATCCATCTTCAACATGACTTAACATTTTATATCATAGTAGAAAAAATTTGAGTCAGGGAACAAGTACAAGGTTCAGAGTTAAAATATTTGCGTCAAGGACAAGGAGATATCACTAGAGAACATAGTCTTGAGTCTTAAACCAATACTTAATTAGGGACTTATAGAAATAAATGGGTACAAAATGTGAATTCATCCCTCATGAGTCATGGCACACACACAACTCCTAAGGCTTTACAACAACTCTAGCGGCACCCATCACACTACCTTCTTAGGCTGAATTGTCCACACCTGAGGATTTGCAAGTTGCAACCACTGCAGATGCACCCATCACATCACCCTTTTAGGTTGAATTGTCCACATGTCCTAACCCACAGAAGATGTAGTTGAATAGTCTGTTGTGTTGAATTCCACAGCTTTTTCCCACAACTGACCATAAGTCCTTGCATGTGATGAGTGCACCAGACATGTATCATGGGAGCCACAAAACCTGCAAACAAAATTATCATAAGTCCAAAATGGGGAGGATGTAACTGGCAATAACAAAGTTGAGAAAAATTCTCCCTTGCAATGAAATTCCAGATGTGACTCCTCATGAACATAGAGCCATTATTATCAAAATATTCTAAGAGAAACATGTTTTAAAGCTAAATGTATACAATTCATTAACCGCCCTGCCATCCTACCGTGTCATATCCCTTGAGCACCCCCCAACACAGTGACTCCCTTGGTAGAAAAGGCCAAATAACTAAATCAGTTTGCTCAAAAATGTAAAAACAACATCCAAATATGGGAAGAATACACCAATGCCCAACATGCTTGGGACTACCAGTTACTAGCAAGGAGTTTCACACCTTTGGTCAAGATTTCATTCTCACAGGCTTCACCCATGGGAGATAGGAAGGGATTGAACTTATGGCATTGGGAGGTGATGAACCATGTGAATATATTGCAAACCCAAGCCTACCCTCATTCTCCTTGAGGAAAACACTACCGACCAAGTTCCATTGACATAAATTTTACCCAGCACGTGGAGGTAGTCATTGAACTTACACCATCAGGAAGTGATTAAAGTCGTGTACATGTTATGGACTGAGAGCCACCCTGTGTTCTCCTTGAGGCCTGCCAAAATATGTTTGTCAAGCGGGTTTTGATCAAGTTGTAAATAAAATGTGTTATCATCACGGAGACTCAAGTGTAATCTCCCCTCAAGAACATGATGTCGTGATTTAATGCTGTCAATTTGTGTTATCGTCTGATATCTCATCAATAACTAAGCCTAGGCAGTTGGTCCTAGGCAATGTCCTGCATAATTTTTATGAAATAGATACAGCTTGGTCTTGGCATTTAGGCCAAAGGTAGGCCCAATTCATTAAGAAAGGCTTATTTACTGACCAGAATAAAAGGGGATGAATATGTCAAGGAATAAATGAATAGGAGTAGGGATAATAAGATACGAAGAAGGTTCAAATTTGACACATATTGCAAAGTATATTTGTTAGGCCTGAAATCATTCAATCCATGCATAGAATGGTATACCAAATAAAGCATTGGAATAGAATGCACATCATACCATGTTTAAACCTTGGCAAGTGCAAAATCCTTCTTGTTCTTCTCTACTCAAGAGAGTCCACATCTTAAAGAGCTCCCCATTGATTTGTCAGATAATGTTATTCTAATGGGAGTGGATGTGAAGAAACTGCCTTGAAAAGCATTGCAATGAGAAGACATACACGTGGCACAAAAAACCCTAGCATTTGGTCAAATGAGCACATTTCATGGGAACATTTTGGCTAGGAGGATGACAAAAGGCATCACGTAGAAGCTCTCTCCATTGTAAAGGCATGGATGGATTAATGGGAAATTCCCGTGAGCCTAGCTGAAGATTTACTCGAGAAAGAAAGTTCAAGGATTTCTTTTGTAATATCAGGTTCATCATTGCATCCATATTGTTGTTTGTCTATTGCTAGAAATTCATTAAAATTTTCCCACAAATTAGGCTTCATATTAGGGAAAAGTCTGTCATTTGAAGAAGGGCTTTGGTTGAGGTGTTCCTATCAATTTCCCTTGCCGATTACTATTAAGTTAGACAAATTACTGCTGTAATTTCAGTTCATGGTAGGACACATTTGTAGTTTCTAGTACAATCACCCCTTTTGTTGCCATGAATGTGTATTAAGGAGCACCTTTGTAAGGGCCCTCTATGTAATTTCTGCAATCTGGAAAAAAAATTCATAGGTTGAGTTTTTGGCATGTTGTAACAGCACTATAGTGCCATCCACATTCACAATTTCAAACCATTTGAAGGTTGCCACTTGACTCCATTTTCCCTAATTGGATAGGCACTAATCCCAGTGGGGATTACAAAAGGCATCACACAGAAGTTCTCTCCATTGTAAAGGCATGGATGGATTAATGGGAAATTCCCCTGTGAGCCTAGTTGAAGATCTACTGGAGAAAGAAAGTTCAAGGATTTCTTTTGTAATATCAGGTTCATCATTGCATCCATATTGTTGTTTGTCTATTGCTGGAAACTCATTAAAATTTTCCCACAAAATTAGGCTTCATATTACGAAAAAGTCTGTCATTTGAAGAAGGGCTTTGGTTGAGGTGTTCCTATCAATTTCCCTTGCCGATTACTATTAAGTTAGACAAATTACTGCTGTCATTTCAGTTCATGGTAGGACACATTTGCAGTTTCTAGTACAATCACCCCTTTTGTTGCCATGAGTGTGTATTAAGGAGCACCTTTGTAAGGGATCTCTATGTAATTTCTGCAATCTGGAAAAAAAATTCATAGGCTGAGTTTTTGGCATGTTGTAACAGCACTATCGTGCCATACACATTCACAATTTCAAACCCTCTGAAGGTTGCCGCTTGACTCCATTTTCCCTAAATGGATAGGCACTAATCCCCACTAATCCCAGTCTTACATCACAATCTATGTATAAATCTATCTCATATTTTAATTAAGGAAACCCCCCTTGTTCCAGGCGATAGACAACCGAATGCAAGAGAGGACAATATTGTGGTGGCAACAAACAAACCCTCTTAGTTCCCCTAAAGGTTGTACATGTGTTTTAAGGCTTTACCACTTAAAGTGCAGGTTTGTGAGGTAACAAGAATCATCAATGTATCTTAGCATTTTTATAAATGTCAATGCTGGGCATTGACTTAGTTAGAAACAAGAAATTTGAAACAAGCAGTCTTTATGTTAGATAGAAAAACAGCTCAGGATAGTAACTGTGGATTCACCCCTTCAATATTTTAAAATATTAGAGTTTGTGCTTTGTTTTTGGTTTACAGTTTCATCATTACCATAGATCCATTTTAACAATCTATGATACCAGTGCTTTAATGGTGTAAATTCAAAGAAAACAGATGACCACACTGCATGGATGTGATCTTTCAAATCATATGACATCATCTTGAAAAGCAGAGGCAAAATAAGGATGGGTATGAGAAATGTCTTCTTTGTAATAGAATGGGTGAGACAGAATGATGGCCCGCAAAATTAAAAAACTTAAAAAGAGTTGCAGGATGCTCTGCTTACACTCAAGGAGATACACATTTTCCTTGAGAGGGATCACTACAATGTGGTCCTTCAAGGGGAAATGACAGTTTGTAAGGAAATGGACTGCATTACAAGGGGTGCCAGGGTGCATTCTCAACTATAGTGGATTTTTTGAAGGGGAAGAAGGATCCAAATTCCAAAGTCTACTTTGACTACTTGAAAGGAAAAGTGACAGTTACAAGATTCTTCGTTTGCATCAGCAGGATGAATCTCTTGCAGAGGATCAAGAAAAGGTCAAAGGCATGTTCCGATTGCATTTTCAAAATATTTTCTCTTAATGCTTTTACGGATCATGTGGTGGATGTCAGGAACGCTCATTGTAGAGCCATTCCATGCAAGATTTCTATCTATTGGTGTAGTGATTGAGTCAAATTGGATAGTGACTTCTCGAAAGAGAGGGTTTTTTTTAGCTCTTAGTTCTATGAAGAATATCAAGTCATCGGAAATGGATGGCCTTTGTTGTGACTTTTTCATCAGGAATGGATGGCCTTCGTTCTGATTTCCACAAGGCCATGCTGATCACAATACAATATTATTTCTATTGTTTGACAGCTGAAAATTTCTCTTCTAAAAGGCTATCTAAGTCTCTCAATCAAGGCCTTAGTAAACACATTACCAAGAATGTAGCTAGGGGCACTATTAGAGGTTGGAACCTCATTACTTTCCTCGGTGTCTCATACAATATCATGGCTAAAGCAATGGCTCTCAATTGCATGGAAGGTACTTCAACAAGAGCAGAAAGGTTTTGTACAGGGTCCAATTATTCTAGAAACGTAATCTAGACTCGAGAGGCCTTGGAATGGGCTTGAGACAGTGGCTACCAGCCTTGTTTTTTGTAGATTGAAGCTTCATCACAGACATGTTAGTTTTACTTGTACTACTGTCTGACCCCGCACTATTCGTTCCAAACCGTATTTCCCTTTGGCCTTGCTGTTACTTACTTTATCTACAATGTCCGGTCCTTTAGACCTTACATGAATGACATTAGTTCCACCAAATATGTTGTGAGCACTTCCCAATATTTCCTGCACAGATTTTAGATTGGCCATTTAAACATTAAACCTGACATATGGTTCATCACGGAGAAGATGATTAAAGGTTTGGAGGATACCTGATAAACACCTGCAAGGAACAATCCCATGTAGTACGGTTCTCCTTCACACAAATGGTGCACAGAGAGCACACTTTCAACCTTCCCACTAGGTCCAATAAAGTGTTCTATTTTTCCATCACTGTCACATGTCAAATCAGCCCAGGTTGCCCGTGTATTTGGCTTCTCATGAAACTGATGCAAAGGAATTATAAGGAAAACTTGATTTATGGCCCATGAATCAGGTATGGAACGGAAAATAGATAAGTTGATATGATATGTCGTTGCTAAGTATTTCTTAAGCTTATCTACTTCATCTGGTAACTCAGAGTCTACAAAATTTTAAGACACTAAATGAAATAGAATCATAGACATCTTCAACTTGTTCCCTATGCTCAAGACTTAGGAAACCAAGCTTAAATAAGCTATGGGCTTCTTTTTTTAACCAATTTGCATCATTGTAAGCTTCCTATACATTTTGTTGGCAGATAGTTTTTTTGATATCATATAAAGTTAATTCACCAGGATTGCAATCTTTCCGAAGCTTTGTGTTTGTATGATATGGAACAACTGAACCTGCATGCAATTCACTTGAATGTAGATCCTCTTGAACAGCTGTACCTGAAGTTTGGACCACGATGTGTGGCCATGGTGAACACACTACTCTATAATGCATCAACATTTCTCCTTGTTAGTAACTCATTATCCCCTGAAATTTTTCTAAATCAATCTATTTGTCAAGGGTGCCCCTTTGCCCCAGATTTGTGTATTTGACAATGGATGCCTTGGCTCACCTATTTGAAGTTTCTGGCATTCAGGGGCAAGTGAAGGACATATTACATCCTGATGGGTTAGACATGGTCAACAATCATTTTGCTAATGGATCCTTTATTTCTATGAGTGTTAAGAAGAGCTTGGTTGATGGTGCTCATACTTGTTTGCACATATTTGGATCTACATTAGATGTTGTGGTTAGTGACCACGAGACAATTTTTTAGGTGTTAGAGTTAGACTCTCAGCCTACTAGATTCCCACAGCTCTGACTTATGTTCGACCGAGGGTAATTGTGAGGTATCTAGGCACTGCATTTGAAATTTTGAAGTGGGGATTTCATCAGTGGCTATCCAAGATTGGTGTACCATGTCTTCAACAATTTTAGAGTAAGAATTGATTTTGGCATCATAAGGACCTCTCATTAGATGGGAAGTTGACAAGGGGGTTGGACAGATCCTCTATGCCTCACACGTTTATTATGTATCTTGTTGGTCGCCTAGTAAGATTCAATTTCAGCATTTAGAGCAGATCATGCAATCATACCTGTGGTAAAAGTATGGTGGGAAGGAAAATATTCCACAAGGATGGGGGGGCTCATCCTTTGCCCAATGTGTTGAAAAATAAAATTGCGACATCGAGGCCATTTTGCAGGGATGTGGGGTGGATCTTTCGCCAGTCCTTGCAGTAGTATCAGCCACAAAGGCTTTAACCTTTGTTGCTTTAGCAGAATCTATTAACTCCAACTCTCAATGCAAGATGGGGTGTCGGTTGATCTAGAAGACAGGTGAGCACACAAATTACACCGTTTTTAATCTGTTTGGAAAGATAATCTGGACCAGTATTTAGTTCTCCTTCAATGCCGCGCTCACTAGTGTGCTGCCTTGTTTGGAAATTGTAGCTATCTGGTCCACTCTTCCTTCATTGGGATTCGGCAGTGATTGAGAGTCTCTGCTTTGTTTTCCCTAGGAAGATTAAGTGTAAGTTAGAAAAAATTTAGTTATCTGTCTACTTTTTGTTCCATTTATCTGTTTACTTTTTTTTCTATGTGGTGTAATGAGGTACATGACTAGATATTAACTGTGGATGAATTATTGTTAAGAGACGCTCAATATTTATATTCGGTAACCTATACAGACTTAATTTCTTCTTTGCTAGTCATCATCAAAATGGAACCCCCAAAGGGAGGACAATTTAAGTCAAATTTTGATAAGGCTGCAAAAAGAGATCCTAGAAGAGCAATTAGTGGAAGGGTAATAACGAGCAGGAATGGGGATATGATTGCAGTATATATGGAAAAAATAGGAATCAAAATCAACAATCAAGCAAGAATGAGGGATCTTATAGCGGAGTTAAATTTTTCCTAGGCCTAGCCTGGAAAGAGTGGCAATGGAATGGAGTGGAATTCTCAGATTATAATTTTCCTAGGCCTAGCCTAGAAAGAGTGGCAATGGAATGGAGTGGAATTCTCAGATTGTGATGACAGAATGCATTTCTTCTTGAATTTGGAAGTTTGAACCCCCAATGTTAATGGATCAAAAGGAGGTTTCAGCAGAAAGGTTAGAAATAGATCTCATTATGCTACAAGAGCAGCCAACAAGGTTGCTGATTGGCTTTCTAACATGCCATTGAGTGGCAAGTATATGACATCAAGATTTTCAAAACCTGAGGTTCAAAGGAAGAATAATGAATTATTGAAATTAATAGTAAGTCAAAATGTTGAGACTTAGAAAAAAACACTAGGCCTTCGGGAGCCGACATAGATGTCCCTGTTTTTTCAATTAGAAAGATTAAGGCAGGATACCTTAAGTTGCAGGACATCAAATTTATGGACTGATTGCAAATCCCTCCATAATTTGCGACAATGGTGGCAGCCATTAGTGAGTAGTATAAATCATAGTTTAATTCTTATGAAGTTTCTGTTTGTTTTCACACCTGGATAAGAACTGGGCTTGTTAATTCACTTTCTCTCTACATTATCTCAATCTCTATTAGCCATTAGCAATCAAAAGAAGGCTAGAAATGAGAGGATAAAAGCCCAAACACTCCCTCAAGGAACTGTGAGGAAAGAGGGTCCTGCCTGTCAATTGCATAATTAAAAACGATGGAAATCCTCTAAGGAGACAGTCCAGATTGACAAGCAATATGTTCATAGGCAGGAAGAGTCCTCCTTGTGGAATGATACTAAGCAACCCTTTGGGAAGTGAAAATTTTCCTTGAACATGTGCTCCTCAAACAATAAATTCACGAGTCACTTGTCAGTGTGGGTGAGAGATTTCAATGACTGGAGGATAATAATCTGTTTTTTAAGTTGGAGGTGAGAGAAATCATCAGGGAGGCAATGGAAAAAGCTATGGCATAGTTTGCTAAGTGAGTGTGGAAGCATGAGGAAGACAAGAGGGCTGCTGATATTGAGTTAAGGATAGAACATTGCTACAAGCTTGACCGCATTTTCCAACTTTTCCAGTTCAATGCAAAACTAAGTTCAAAGTCAAGGAGATTAGATTGTACACTGATGGTTCAAAGAGAACAAGTGACTAAGTGGATGCCAACAAGGTGCTACTTAGCCACTCGGAGAGGTTCTTGGAGCAGCTGCCTCACTTAATCATTCTGCCAGTGATAAGCTCAAACAACAATGATGACAACCCAAGCCAAAAAACAAGGCAATCCATAAAATGTACAATAAATCCCCATTATGCTTATTAGTTGTTAAAGGAGGGACAAACAGTCTTTGTATTGTTACTGCTCTTAATAATGCTGAAAAAAAATTGATGCAAACATCAGAAATACTCTGAAATCTTCTTGTACATGTAGCTAATAACAATGTTGCTAGAAGCAAGAATGCGGATGGAAAAAAAAAATTAGGAACTGGGAAGCATGAATCCCAAAAATAGAAATTTTCAAAAAAAAAAATGAGAACATGAAAGATAAAGAAGATATAAAACAGTATAAATGCAAATATATTTCAATATTTTACTTCTTAAACGATAAAGCATGAGAAATTACATCATGATTCATGGTTCATATGAAAAGGATGAATAAATTTTTTTTCAAAGAAAACCTCCCAAGATCCCGCCACCCCCCCTTCCCCCAAATATCCAGATGGAGAGCAGGACAATCACCAACCACAACAGCAGCTGGAAACCCTGACAGACTCGACTGGCTTTGAACTTGTGACCTATGCCATCCCCATCAACAACTTTCCTTTGGCAGACGGTTCAACTAATTGAGCCAACCCTTGGGCCTACATAACTATTATTTATTAGCCAAATTTTGGAATTTAAAATGACTACACACCAAATTGTGGACGCTGCAAAAATTGAGTTATGAAGATCAAATCAAAGCATTAGTGCAACTGCTCCACAATCTCATCATCCTTGTAAACAACCAAAGACCACCATGGAGAGAAGGACAACCACCAGCCACAACAGCATCTAGAAACCCTGACAGACTCGACTGGCTTTGAACCTGTGACCTATGTCATCCCCATCAACAACATGCTTTTGGCATATGGTTCAACTAATTGAGCCAACCCTGGGGCCTACATAGCTATTATTTATTGGCCAAATTTTTGAATTTACAATATGACTACACAACAAATTGTGGAAGCTACAAAAATTGAGTTATGAAGATCAGCTCAAAGCATTAGTGCAACTGCTCCACAATCTCATCACCCTTGTAAACAGCCAAAGACCACCCTGTGTTCATCATCCAATTTCTTGTTTACTCTGCAAGACAGAGCCTACATCATAGTGGACAACAGAGTGCCTGAAGAATGGATGGATGAATTAGCTAAAAGGGTTTTTATTCCAT
The DNA here is from genome assembly GCA_034641835.2 of Pinus albicaulis. NCBI lineage: Eukaryota > Viridiplantae > Streptophyta > Pinopsida > Pinales > Pinaceae > Pinus > Pinus albicaulis. The sequence goes on from CM076578.1 coordinate 1,274,951,726, forward strand.
TATTTGGCATTCATATGCACATCCTAATTTATACATTTTTTCAATGAACTTTCAACTTATGTACTCTTTTATTTATTACCTCATTTTACTCTGACATAGGGAAATGAATTTTTAACTTCGATATGTTCACTACAATAATTCTTGGTAGAGTCCATTATTTGATGATATAAAAAAAAATTGTAAACAATTCTCGAATGATGTTTTTAAAAGATATCCCAGACAAATTCTGCTAGGCTAGGGAAATGCTACTTCTTTTATCTTTTTTTCCATCCCTGATACCCTCCTTTCATGCCTGACTGTCGGCATCTTCAAATTTATCTCAGTTACCAAGATAAAAAACATTACTTTGACAATTCAATTGGTTATATTTCCTTCTCCATAGAAAGCTCTACTAGTGATGTTCCCAATACATCATTCTAAGTGAGACAGAAATGGAGATGGATATATTAAAGAAAAATGAACCCCGATCCTTGAAATAAATATTATGGTCATTAAACAATATATAATTAACAGGTAAGACAGAGTAATAGATAAAGATAAGATAATTTTATTAACGTCCAACGAATGACCACAAAAAGTTCAACGAGATTGCTGGTTACAATGATTACAGCATACTAGCTGGTGGACCAAACGGTCCCCTTTCTTTATAAGAGAAAGAAAAGAAAAACTACAAAGAATACAAAAGTAAAAGTCTAGATGACTGAAACATCTTGACAATGAGTTGTGGTGAAGAAGTCCTGGAGGAGAAGGATGAGCCTCCTGAGTGGGGGGATACTCCTTCTCCTAGCATCCGAGGCTGTTAGAAGAGGACTGAAGGAAACTTGTCAATGTTTGTTGCCCTGAAGAGGAGCTGGACTGTTGCCACTGCCGTTAGGAGGATTTGGGGCGCCCCCTGGAGGTGGGGGGGTGCTTGGTTCTGGATCGTTGATGGGGTCTAGTGGGATGAGATTCCTGGATCTGCACTGACCTGGAGTCATGGTCTAAGGATCGATCGGTGGCTCTCTTGGTGCCTTATGATGCTAGGAGTGCTCTGAAGAAGTCGGTGATCCTCTGGGTGGTGGCCAAGGCGGACGGAAGCTGGAGTAGAGTCAAACGGTGTCTGAAGGTCTCCTAGAGGTAAAGTGCCAAGCATCTCTGGTCGGTGTATCTAAGGAAGCTGGCTGATAAGCAATAAAAGCGACTGCGGATCCCATAGTAGACGGGGCATCTGAAGATGAAGTGTGACTCAGTTTCCACCTCCTGTAAGTGACAAAGTTCACAGATCCTCTCTGTCCTGTCAATATGGTGGTTTGTTTCCACCCGAAGTTTGTGCGATCCAACTCTGAGCTGCCTAAGGGGGATCCTGATGGCATGCATACAATTTTGGAGGGTATAAGGGGGTCGAGTGATGAGTCCATCTCTGATCTCCAGGAAGTGCTCAGCGTAAAAGGCCATCTTTGGGTGCAAACTACCCGGAGGATTGACACATTTAGTCCCTTAGTTAAATAAGGGACTAAGCCTGGAATAATAAAAACCTATTTAAGACCAAGAGTGAAGGATAGTAGATATGAAAAAGATACCCCTACCTATGAATTACACAGCTCACCAAAGAGATAAGGTTGATAAGGAAGCCTAGCAAACTGGCAAAAACCGAAATCTAGATAATTAATAATGTACAAACACAATAATTGACCAAACAACACAGAATTCCACTAGAAATCCAAAAAATGGGCACTCCACGTAACATGCTTCTATATGTCACATAATAATATCTACTTTGAGATTTGCTAATAAAAACCACATCATAATATCTTTCAAGATTCTTTAGTAGATGTTGTATAACAATATCTTTCTAGATGTGTTAGTCATTCAAGTCTCCATTAAGAAAAACCTAGGAAAAGGAAATATTGTAGGGAAGCACTCCCCTTGCTCAACTTTCAAGCAAGTATCTACAATAGTGCACTCCCAAAATACTCCTGATCGAGTGTTTTCAAGCAAGGTTACTTGGGAGCGGGAGCGAAAACGGGGAGTGGGAGCGAGAGCAGGAGCGCCATTTTCAAAAGCTCCCGGTCCGGGAGCGTTTCAAGTAGCTTTTTTTTAATATATATATATATATATATATTATATTTTTTATATTTTGATGCATATATGTCAACAAAAGCATGTAGAATGATGAATTAGACATAAAAAAACATAGATTGAACCACAGGTATCTTTATCATTACCTCTAGATTCGTATAGGGATCTTTTTCATTAATATCACCCTCTAAGCATTGGCTCTGGGAGCAGGTTCGAGGGAGCGCGCTCAAGGAGCGGGTTTGATAGGGGGGAGGTACTCCCCCGCAACCTTGTTTTCAAGAGCATGCTCATAATCTGCATATTCATGTTGTCTAGAGAATGTTGAACACTCCCCAAAGAGTAGGGCTAGTCCCAAGACAATTGGAAAAGCTATTTTTACTTTTTTTAAAACAAGTTGGGGCCTACGAGAAGGCCCCAATAGGCCTCATGCACTCAGTGAAGGGGGTTTAGAGCTTTATAAATGCCTGATTCCTCTTCATTTCTCCTTGCATTTTTCTTTCCAGAAAATAAAGGTTTGATTGTTAAAGGTCATCAATTTTGGTAGAATATCTACCATTCAAACCCAAGAACTAAGCCAACGGAAGTACCTCATGGGAAAATTTCTTGCAGTAATTCCTATAATTAAACAATTAAAAAAATGCAGTTAGCTACCTCTTGAGTGGGATTAGTAGCCTCTAGAAGCTTCTCCTTTAGCATAGAGGCTTAATCATGCTTGTCTGAGTCCACGTCATTTCTTCGAGATCCAATTTCTTTGCTTTGGGACCCTTGGGAGCATGTGTCCAAGCAAATCCGAGGCCATTTTGCATTATGATTTGGTATGTGTGGTTCGATGCTACCATAGCAAGAGCTTGCAGTACACCATCGAGTCTCATAAATCTCAGCAAAGGTCTCAAGTACTGTGTTAATAAGAATAATAATCTATGCTACGGTGTTGATCAGTGCCAGGTGCTATATCATAATGTATAACCTTGGCACTTCTAGGTACTGTGCTCACTGATGTTATCATGCTAAGATGCTCAAAGCTAATTGGTGTTGAAAAGTGTAACTAGGATTGGTCTTCATATTGACTATGTAATTATGTATTTATGTAAAGAAGAAGACAAAGATAATAAAATGTATTTTTTTTGTACTTGCTTCATGGGTTTCATGAGCAATATTTTATTATAGGTCAATAGAATTCTTCTTGATGTCTATTAGGATTCATATTCTAGTTATAAATGTAATTAAGGGTCATAAATATGAAGAGTAGTCATCAAAATGCTCCAAGACCTTGTCATGTTCACCCTCATTAAACACTAGAATAATTGCACTATATGTCGGCCTATATACACAGTGATCTAGTCAAATTCCAATCAGCTTGAAGGGTCGGCCAAACAACAGTGACATGATGCCTATATATACAGTCAACTCTGTGGTCATTTGAACCAAGGAATTGCGGATCTCCGGACAGGAAACAGTGCAGATTTCAGGAAGCATAAAAGTGCAGATTTCAGGAAGGAGAAAAGTGCAGGCTAAAGGACAGAATTGCGGACATTCCTGTGATAGTTACCTCATAATAAAGTCTGGGTTAAAATACAAATTGAAGCAGTAAGTGCGATTCTGGTCTGTGTAGCATTCTGGAGCAGTGAACGTGGATTAGTATGAAGAAGCTACGGTCAAATGAAGTGCGGTCAAACTTGTAATGAATTCACTAATAGTATAAGTTCAGTGTTATATGTATTTTAATGACTGTAAGCATTCAAATGTTATGCTATGCGAAGGGCTAAGCTCAACGATCATGATGTGATGATATGTCTAAGGGCTAGTATAAGTATGGGAAAAGGGGGAAGGTAAATCTATGATTTACCTTCCTACTCTAAAAAAGGTTACACATCTCCAAATGCATGAAAAGTGAACGATGAGACTTCAAATGATCTGGTCTCTTATATTTGAATAAGCAATAAGAAGTTTCTGAAGACGAACTTAGAAACCGAGTTCTCTAAGGTTGATGCAGATCAGTGCAAGTTGTTGAAGAAAAGAAGGATCAGTATTGAAGGAAGACTTAGAAGCAGTGGCTATGTCTTGGAAGCATTAATAGGTCAAGGGTCTATGTCTTGGTCATGGTACTGGTCATCTTGAAATTCTATAAGAAGAATTTCTCATGGGGTTTCCTCTCCAAGAGGGAGAGGTTTTTCCCTGGCTCGAAGAGCCTAACTTTGTGTCTTTTGTATTTTGGTAATTGACTTGATGAAAGACTAAATAAGCTAAAGAAGAGAAGACATAAGCAACTCAAATAATCTCACAAGTAATTATAAAGAAGAGAAATTGAATTAATCACCAGTCGCCTAAATTCTCAACACTTGGTGCTATTCGGTGTTGTAGTGATAACATGAAGTTCAGTGATGAATCACTATGTTTGGATGTTGCTATAGGGATTATTATTTGAAGATCAAAGGATCAAGGAAGACGAATATGTCTTGGTCTTGGAGTGGTGAAATAGGTCAAGGGCCTTGGTCTTGGTATTTCTCAATTGGAATCTCTATAAGAAGAATTTGTGCGGCTTTTCCTCTCAAAGAGTGAGAGGTTTTGGCCCTGGCTCATAACCTACATGTTGTGTCTCTTTTCTATTTATGTTTATCCATTGGTTACTGTTTGATGAATAAATAACACTAATAATCTAACAAGAAAAATATCTTAATCTAAAGAAGTTAAAAGGCATTCACAAACAGTCACTAATGAAGAGAAATCTCTTAATACTAAATCCCCTAGATTTCTCAACATGGTAGTGGTCAAGGGCTTTATTTTAAAAGGCTTGGTGTAGGCCCACCCTTTCTCCAGTCATAATGAGCGGCAGATAGTTATGGAGAGTTGTATGAAGCTGAATCCACCTTCCCCCCCCAGTTGTAATCAGGGATTCATTTCTTTTGTTTTTCTGAGTTCTTGTGAGACCCCTCTCAGGGAGATACTATGTTTGCAAGTGCGAGCTACGAATCTAGTCTCCTCCCTTGCAGCCAAGATTCAAGAATGGGCCGGGATCCCCTCTGCCTTATGCATCTCCTTTATGAGGGCCAACAACTCTGGGATACAAATAAACTAAGTGAGCACGACATAGTAAACAACACAGTAATAAATCTAGTTTCTAGATTGTGAGGCAAAGCTCAAGGAAGGGGTGGTCCCTCTTCCTCTCAGCCCAAATATTTTAAAAGAAGCGTTAAAGCTAGGGATTTTGAACCAGCCTCCTAAGGAGCTCTCAATGTCATCCTTTCTTGTGGATCAAATAGAGAAAATCCCATCCACTGGTGTGCCAAAAAATTAATCTGACTCTCTCAGTGTTGACTACATGGAGCATGCTCTAATTTTTCGATTTAATGGATTTTGGCCTTCAGCATATGTACTTTGAGATTGGGTGGCTAAGACCTGGTCTAAGCATAGTTATCTATTCTTCTCCTCAGAGGGATACTTTATAGTATATTTAAAGAACCAGAGGGATCGACAGGGGGTCCTTGAGGTTGCAGCATGGTTTTGGGCTGATTAGGGCTCTCCATTCAACCATGGTTTGTAGATTTTAACCCCTAATAATGCCAGATTTGGCCATTCTTATTTGAGTTCAACTCCCTAATTTACCTCTTAACTTAATGCACCCTCATATTTTAGCCGATATTGGTAATGCCCTAGGCCAATTCATTAATATCAACACGCATAAGCTAGCGAAGGGTATTGTGACCTTTTCACGAATACGCATGGAAGTTGATTTCAACAAGGGATTACTTGATAAAATCCTCTTGAATTGGAGGGGAGCTATTTAATCACAAGCACTAGATTATGAGAACACAGCCTTCCGTTACAACTCTGCCAATAGCCAGGTCACCTCCAAAATGTATGCCCTTCTTCTCAAGGGCCCTCTCCACCTCACCAAGAATTTATTGCTAGTGTTCATTGAAAAAGAAAAAAATGTAGAACAATAACACTTCACCCTTTCCTTCTTCTGGTTCATACAGACGGTCTATTCAGACACACATTTCTTTGAGAAATCTAAAACCTATACCAACTTTTCTACAGATCCATTGGAACAAACCGTTGTTTCATTCACTCCTTCATATGCCTAAAATGTTGATGTTATGTATTTGACAAAACATCAAGTAGTAGGTCTAACAGGTCTCTGACTTATCCTTCCAATTTAATAAATTTCTTGAATTGCTTTCTCCTTTGAATTTGTGATTGTTATATTTGAATTTGGGTCAATCTTTCCAAGTTTTACAATCACTGGATTGTTCAATTTGAGTTTTCTATACGACAAGTTTCTTGAACTAGATTTGTGATGTTGTTTGTTTCTCGAACATACGCTTTTATTTTGAATTAGACTTTTCTAATACTTTTAGGATAATAGTAACTTTCATAGCTAAGTTAAGTGTTGCCTTGACAAAACGGGCATCTTTGCAGACTAACTTTTTAATGTGAAAGATCTATTTAGGAGGGTGTTTCTCCATCATTGTTTTCTAAAATATTCCTTTACCTAATAACACAGACTTTCTAAAATGGTCTTCAACTTTTCACCATTACACTTATAACAAATTGTATTCTATAAGAGTTGCAGTCTAAACTTGTCTTTGCTTGAATAGACATTGTAATTGTAGCAAAGCATAGATAAACATGAAACTCTAATGTGTTTGGAAGAAAGTCGGTTCATGCTTCTAAGAAGACTTAGAGAACATTGTGGCAGAGAACTAACCGTTATTTAAGAAGCTCTAGCATTTGCTAGTGACAAAGATGAGGAAGAGGATATACACTCAAACCGTTGTGCTCGCCAAAAATCTTCAACCAGAGAAGCAAATAAAATAGTCCACTGTAATTAAAATGACAAAACCGATGAAAATAGTAAAAATTAAAAAACAAATGCTAGAATGGCCTTAATTATTTTCTTAATTGTAGTATCCAATTCTTGAAGAATTCAAAGCCGAAGCATAGAATGGCCGGTGTAGTAGTATCCAAGGTTGCACTAATAGCTGTGAGCATGCTCATAGTGCTTCAATTACAGCATACAACACTATGATCCCTAAAAGGCTAAAGGAAGTGGTAGCAAAAATTTTTTAAGGGTTGCAAAGAATACTAGACATTTAAAAAGGCAAGAAGGACATACCAACATTGAAGATCATTTTCCAAAACATTCAATAGGTGAAACGACAAAGCTTCTTGGACAATACAATTTCAAAAATTTAGATGTGTTAATTGGTAGGAGCTGGCATGCATTACAGTTCCCCTTATTTGTTGTGAGTGTGACTAATCAATCAATAACTGCAATCACGGCCTTAGTATATGTCAAGGGGTTATGTATTCTAAATTTGTTATCCTTGTTACTTGGTAGAATGGCTTTCATTCACATTGTAGGTGGGAGGCTTATGAAGGAAAGGGAGATTCATATTTAATGTGGTTTCTATTTTTTCAAACACAAACGTTTTGCAGAATTCCAGCATAGATTGTGAAATGTGTGGTATATGAATTAAATATATAGTGCTTCTTAATAGGGAAAATTTCTAAGATAGTGCAGTGTGGTATTTGAAGATGCCTCGTACAGTTTGTCGAAGGAGGTTGTCAACAACTATGGTCTTTTACTGGCTGATTGACTACTCTTGTGCATCCAAAAGTTTTGCAGAATCACTCTAGGTTTGATTTTCTCTTTTACTCACTGAGTGATTACCCCTTTACATCCCAAAGGTTTGTGGAATTGCTTCAGGTTTGTGGAATTGGGCCTCGCATTTTGTGAGAAAGAGTAAAATGATTGCGGAGTATTGGCTTATTTCACTCTTTGCAGAATATCTAAAAAAAAATTAAGTAATTTCTACTTATGAATCATACTTTTTAAAAATAAATTCTACTTATTTTCATAATTTAAGAGGTTTCATCGATCTAAAAATAGAGAATAAATAAATGAAACAGAAGCTTATTGATGGTGACATTGTCGTCGGGGTCTCTGAAGCATATTTTCTATTCCCTTGAAGCTGAGTGAGGTACAGAGGATTCTCACAGTAACTCTGTTGGCCACAATGCTGGCCTTCATCTAAACCTCCCATTTAGGTCTTCTATTCTTGCTCTTTTATTATGAAAAATGGCCTCCCAAACTCATCATAAGCCAACATCATCCCTGCAAATAGTAACAAAATGCAACACAGAGATTAAGTCGAAACATACAAGCATGGATGCGAAAAAAATAGTAGAGCAGATACCTGTGTATACTCCTCTCTGTGGAATGCTAAAAATTGTGGGAAAGCAATGAAAAAATGTAGCGGCGTCAACCGTCAATGGACTGAAGATCCGATGGTGGGGTTCGAGATCCGATATCCGGTCTGCCCCTGGTAAAACCCCAAATCCCAACTCTCTTCAATCTGGTTTTCGCTCCCGCCCCTGTACAAAGGGAAAAGATTCTCTTTAGATAATTTGAGATTAAATGTTTTCGTTCCCGCCCTGTAAAAACCGAAAAAAATACTACTTCGAAACATTTGGGTTGGCACGGGTTTTGTAAATCATCCCAAAAAAACAAAAACAAAAATCCGATAATTTTATTTCCAAAGTTTTTTTAATAGTAGTTGAAAGCATTTAGTGTATATTTTTGGTTGCGATGAAAGTATTTTTTTGTTATATTTTGGCATTTTTATTATTATAATAATAATATATTTTTAAGATTATTTATTTTATGTAATGATTTTATTATTAAAATTTGTTAGGATAGGAATGTTGTATTTTTGGAATTTTAATGTGAAAATATTTTTAACTTAGTTGTATTGAAAATTTATTTATTTATTTATTTATTTTATTTATTTTATTTTTTAATATTGGGTGGGTGTTAACAAAAGAGGGTTTATGGTAAGTGGATTTAATAGTTAAAAAGTGTTAGTCTCTTAAATGTCATATGACAAATTTGGAAGGAGTAGGGTGTATATTCTTCTTTAGGTTAAATATATTCAAATGGTTGTGTGAATGGGGTTGTAAGAGCCTATGTTTTCATCTTGAGAAAATAGAGTCATCTCGAAGTCACTCTCGTAGTTTAGGTTGTCATAAGTAAAATATGTGTTTTGTCTTAAGATGTGAACATTTCATTTTAGGGAGTGTGGTAATGTGGTTTTAGCGAGGCATTAAAATATGGAACGAGCATGTACATTTGGTATGCTAGTGTTGTGTTCTTCTTGACGCATGAGTGCACGTCTAAGAAGACTCTAACAAGGGTTGAAGAGGTGGAATACTTAGAGAATTTTTGGGGGTTGTAGTCTCACTTAGAGGTGTAGAAAAGCAAGTTAAGAACCATGAGAAGTTTTGAAGCAAACTTAAGATATTTGACAAGTTGTACGAAGAAAACTTAGAAGTGGTATTAATTGAACATTCTTTGATCGAAGTTGATACCCTCTCCTTGGCACTACCACTTTGCAAGACAAAGAAGAAATGTGAAATATATGTGGAACCCACTAAAGAAGTTGGCAAGGTTTTAGCAACATATATAGGTGGTTTTGTCGTGTTGCAAAAGGAGTTTTTGGAACTTAGAAGGTGACCATTGGAGTAGATTTTTCATGGAGTGTCGGGGAGGTGCAAGGGTGTAGGCCACATCTTACGGGTATCTTGTACTTTTGGTGTACGTTAGCGATGTTAGTGCATTGTGTTTGATGAGCAATAGCTATATAATGTTTCATGAAGGAAAAAACCCACAAGTTTGAGATGTCTTAACCATTTGGCATTGTAAGATGCGTTATGCCCTAGTTTTGAGGAGATAATTAGAACCCTCTCAGAGTATGATGGGTTGTACCATGGACTTAGGTCCACTTGCATGGGTTGAGGTGTAAAGGTGCCTTGTGAGTTGAGGAAAATGATTGCAATGCTTACCTATATAAAGTGTTTATGATATAATATTAATTATTTTTTTTTGGAGAATGGAAGAGAAAGATAAGAAAGGAGAGGCACTAAGTTTTATTGTAAATCAATCAAAAAGAAGGAAAAATGTCTCCTATTAGAGATATTTTTCAAGTTTCCTCTTCAATAGTATTAAATTTCGCTGGAGCTATGGAGTTAGCCTCAAAAACATTGATTGGGTACTTGAGAAATCCAAGACCTGAAATATCCAAGCCAGTCCATTAGATAGATTTGTCTTGGGTAAAGGTTGCAAATTCTAAGGTGCAAATCTCCCATTTTTAATGTGGGTTTTAAACCTTTGATTTGAAAACAATAAAAGCAAGGTCATGATCTTGAAAGGAGGTCCTTAATTTTACCAAAACTCAATGCCAATGTTTAATCCATGGTGTGATTCTTTCTATTTGGGTTTTGCCTTAAACATTGAGATCTATCTTTGGGTCTAGCTATTAGTCTATCATTTCATTTATGTGTTGAGAAGGTCTTAAGGGTTGTAGGGGATGCGATGGTTATTTTCCAATACCCCTCCCTTAAAACCTTATAAAGAGATAGTGTGCCCCATTTTGTTGTCATAATATTTCAACCATGAGCTCTTCTTATGAGTATGCCCTTGAAGGGAGGGTATGTAAAGGAAGTAGAAAAAAACAAAATTTCATGTTGAGTCGAAGGAGGGGTATAGATTGTAGGTGTCTCTAGAGGTCTTGACAAAGGTGAAGGATAAAGGAGTTTACCTCTTATTGAAACGCCTTCCCCACCATTTGAGTTGCTAAAGGGCACTGACTTTAAGGGTCGTAGGTGAGTTCTCACGAAGATCTTAAAAATAAGAATGTAGGTGTGATTTAGCATAGGATTTATTCTTCAATGGTTGACTTTTAGGGTGAGATTTCCTAGTAAATGGAAAAAATTGAAGCCCTACCACCCATAGATTAAGTAGAATATGAGAAAATGTTTCCTAAGTTTAAAAAATTCTCACCATATATTGTCCATGATATCCATGACAATTATGTTCAATTGTCGATAACTCATGTTATGATATCATCTTTGATTCAGGGCACATATACTTCTTCAAATAGTGGTGGAGAGTCCAACCAATGAGTAGGTAAAGTTGTTCATTTACAAGGTTGGCATCAATGAAGTATTCTCCCTCTCTGCCCAACTCTAAGAGGAGAAGTATGCATAATGGACTTATTATTGTAAACAATTGTAAATATTGGGTTATCTTGAAGTTCAAGGGCTTGAAGTTTTGCGTCAGTGACTTCTAGGTGTGTTAGGTGTCAAGGCATGGTAGGATGCACTAGGGAGTACCAAAGCATGCCAAGGAATGCAGGGGATTCTAACAGGTGCCACATAGTGCCAAGGGATTGTTAGACGTGCTAGGTGTTATGCTAGGTGTTATTAAGTTTTTTGATTTGAGATTTAGCATGAGTATCCTAAGATGAGTTATAGGAAGTTCTTAAGTGAACAAGGAATAGTATAGTTGTAGCAACTGTAACTTGGTCAAGCTATTGTAGTCGAAGCAGGATTTGGTTGGGTTCCCAAGTTGCAAAAAAATAAGGGTAGTTGTGAGGGTATGATAAATAAGGAATGATAGGGCATGCCATGGAATGAAAAGATGTGCTAGCAAATTCTAGATAGTTTCAAAGCATGTCGAGGAGTGTTGGGGAGTGTCACGGCATCACAAGGATGAACTAGGTCAAAATGCATGGAAATGAATGAATAAGAGTGTGTGCCAAGGAGTATCAGTGACTTCTTGGTGTCTCAAGGATGAATTGTGTTAGGATAATTTTAAAATAGGACTTGTAGGAGGAAAGCCCACGATTGCAGTAATGGGCTAGACAAAGCAGTCGAGACTTTGGGTTAGGCACAACACTATTGTTTCAATAACTTGGTTAGGTACCCAAGTCGCAAAAAAGTAAGGCTATCTATAAGGGCATGACAATTAGGGAGTGCCAAGGAGTTTCAATAAGTGCTAACACATGTTAGACGGTTCCATTAAGACATGTTAGGCACACCAAGACATGGCAAGTGATAAGGAGGGAGTGACAAGATATGCTAGATAGTTCCAAGGTATGCTAGAGTGCTAGGGAAGCATACCAAGATGTGTCAAGTGCCAATGTGTGTTTAGCGTTAGTGAGTGTCAGGAAACACAAGGGAGCACTATGTCAAAATTCCTGGAAATGAATGAATAAGAGTGTGTGATAGGGGGTGTCAGCGAGTCTCAGGTGTTTTAAGGAGGGAGTGACATGGTATGCTAGGCAGCGTTAATTCATGCTAGTGTGCCAGAGTGGCATGCGGCCAAGATGTGCCAAGTGCCAGGGTGTGCCAACACATGCTAGGAAGCGTTAGGGACCCACAAGTGAGCACTAGGTAAAAATAATGCATGAAAATGAATGTTAAGAGATTGTGACAGGAAGTGTCAATAAGTTCCAAGTGTGCTAAGGAGGGAGTGACAAAGTATGTTGGGCAGTGCTAAGGCATGCTAGAGGCCATGGAAACATGCCAAGATGTGCCAGGTGCTAGGGTGTGCCAATGCATGTCAAGGAGTGTTATGGAGTGCCAAGGAAAAACAAGGGAGCACTAGTTTCAAATGCATGGAAATGAATGAATAAGAGTGTGTGACAAGGAGTGTCAAAGAGTTATAGGTGTGTTAAGGAGGGAGTGACAAGGTTATATGCTAGGAAGTGCCAAGGTATGCTAAACTACCAAGGCATGTTAGGAAGTGCTAGGGTGTGTTAGGGTGTGTAAAAGCATGCCAAGGAATGTAGGGGATGCTAACACATGCCACATAGTGCCAAGGCATTTAAGAGATGCCAGGTGCTATGGTATGTCAATATATAAACTGTGTTGCTTAGTTTTTTTACAGCCACAGTTGGATGTGATAAGCCTTGTCTTGGTAACTTGTTAAGTGGGATGAGTTGAGATTGGACATGAGTAGCCTAAGATGAGTTACATGTAGTTTTTAGGTGAATAAAGTATACGTTGAATTTCAATGAAATACGAGAATTTGTTTTTGGTCTTAGATTATTTGATGCAAACACACTCAAGTGGCACAACACATATACTTTTCACTACGAAATCTACACACATTAGGGAATCAACTAGTGCACATGACAATTTTTAACTTTTTCAAACCGTTCTTCATTAAATACAAACTATAATAGAATAGGCTAGAGCTCTTGTACCACGGATCATGACCCTTCACAATCACACTGATATAAGGAATACAACTAGGGCTTGTTGTTAGTCTTTTGATAACCAATCTACCTCAGACAAGACAACACTTTAACCACTTTTTGATGGTGGCCACACATAGCCCTTTCAATCCACATGTCCTGAACATCACATCTGGCAGGTCCTCTTGCCTCCCATTATGCAACTCCTCAATTTTCCTCTATCAATGATCAACTCCTAATCAGTGTATAGATAGGATTTATTTGGATTCATTTGTATCATCACTTAACTTGGGGTCTCTCTATCTTTAGATAACTTCACATTTTTCCTTGGAGGACTATTTTGGACGATGGATGCATTTTGATGTATGGATTTGGGCTATTTTTATGTTGGAGCTTTGTTTTTGCAAATGCGAAGCTAGTTAGATATACTCTCTAACATTGTGAGTGATAATTTAACTCTATTCTTCTTGTTGTTGCATGCTATTGAATTCACTATAACTAGGGCTAATTGTTGCATGATGGAAATGTGGAATTATGTGTCTATTTAGCTTATTTAATGTATGGGCCATTGTTAGATGAATGAAATGTCTTTGAGACCATTGTATCTCAATAATATTGCACCATTTTTATGAATTATAAATTCTTGAAGGTCACTTTTCGTATTCCACTAACATTGGACGAAGTTGACTTTCTAAGCCTCCTTGATCAAGAAACCAAATTCTTGCTTATTATCATCCCTGACTCCATATCCCCAAGTGAATTAGGCACTAGTACCTCAAAAAGGGTGATGATTTCCCCCCATTTTTTCATAATTTTCCATTTTTCCCTAAGGTCTAGCCCCATTATGTCACCTAGGGCATCAATTTCCCATAAATCTAGCCAGAGGAAAACTTCGATCTCCTAGAGGCAACTGTGTTGGTGGGTCCCCTCACTCTCCTCGGAATTTGGGCCAATTATGATGGTGGAATCTCTAGATACCTCAAGCCCTATCTCTAGGATCAAGTTTTGCCTAGGTGTTCCCAAGGCTAGAACCTAGTAGGATCAATTTGACCCATCGAAGTAAAAACTCTTGCTTGATCCTTTCCCCTCACATTTTCCAGGATAGGAACATCATTGGTTGTTAAATTCCATCCCTGAACCTTTGCTGGGTCCACTTGGCCCCGTGTGGTCCCATTTGGTGTCAAAGGCCTTTCATCAAGGACCATTTGGGAATCCAAGTTCCCAAAGCATTTTATAGATTGAGAACTTCCTTCATAAGTCGTATTCTTCTCCCTCAACCCTTCAATCCCCCTCCTCTCTCCCTATAAGATCAAGTCCCTTGCTTAAAAGGCAAGGAAGTCCCACTCTTTATTATATATGGTTTCTAGGGCTAGTGAACTAGGGCTAGGGCTAGTTAGCTGGCCCACTTGACTGCTACTTTAGTCCTTCAAAGTCTGCACATCCTTAGGCCCTATACACCTGCCCTTCTACCAATCTTGTTGTCCTTCACAAGTACAAGAGTTAGGCCTCTTCTTTGATAGTAACCTAACAACCCTCCAACTGTACTTGGACTACCATAAATCTGCCCAACCACAGTCAATTTTTTTTACTGATCTAGGGCCCACAATATTCTCTTCATCTACGGATCTTCAAATCTTCCACTTAACAATGGTTTGAGTCCTCTCAAAATCATTGTTCTTGTGTATCGACAATTTGATCTTTGATGTCCAATCTATGAAAAAATCTAAACTACTCCTCTTATCATCCTTCTAACAATCTATAGATGACTGAACTAGGGTCATAAATTAGCCACTAATAGTCCATTGACTAATTTTGTATAGGTTGCTTTAGATCTTTGTCTAAAACTCTCTGGATAGTCCACCAAAATCAACTCCTCTGCATGTAAATCCATTCTTCATATGGCACATTTATTCTGCATGCTCAATCTTATGCTCAGGTTCCACCCTCCTTTGGATCTGCTATCTCCACACATACTGAATCTGCAAACCATCTTCCATATCCGTGATCTATATTTCAAAAATAAACCTCGCTCTAAGGGTCACAACCGTTCTTCTTCTACGCAAAGTTGTCATAGTCTTAAGGGCATACCTTGTGAACTAAACATGCTAGGAAATTGTCCTAACTAGGGTTAAAGAAAAAATTGTGGTGATGTTTGGATGGGTGCTAATTTGTAGGGTTTTCCATTTTTATAATTTTCTTTGTTGTGATTTGTACCATGCTACCTAGTTGCTTTCCTGTTGCCCTAGCATTTTAACTTTTTTGATGTCTATCTCTCTATTGTTTCTTGCCCCATTTGAAACGTCATCCTTATTTGGTAGGTGTTTTCTTCAATATAGTGTGAATATTTTTCCATCACACAGCTTCTGTGGCATTTGTCTATTGAAATAGCTTGTAAGGCCCATTCATCAGGGTATTTGATGAAATGAAATGATTATCGATGATCACCAACTAGTGGTACATGCAAAGATTTACTCTAACAATTCTACAGTTTTCCTGTGCCAACAATTATACAACATTTTAACCTCATGAACTAGTCTCCTCTGTTCTCTTAGCTGATGCTATAAGCACTTATTGTTGTTGTCAAAGCTTTTACTCTCTAGTCCCATTGAGCTATTTCAGTTATTTGTGGACATTGATCTATTTTCATTTCATTTCTTCAATTTTTCTGACTGTTATGCGTTACCCTTGGCCAATGACTTCTTTCTTACCTATGCTTTTTCTGCATAAGCATTCCAGCCAGCTAGAGCAGCAGGGGCAGTAGGAGCCACTCAGTCCATCCAAAGCCCAGCAGAGGCAGCAGGAGCCACGCAGGGCTGACACAGGCCCAGTCAGGGCAGCGCAAGGGCAGTGTAAGCCCTTCAGGTGTGACGTAGACCCTTACTGAGCAGCGCAGAGGTCGACATAGGCCATTCAGGCTGATGTAGAGGGATTCAGAGCAACGTATTACTGCCATTTTTATTTCTCTATTGGGTGAATCAGTTTTGGTGCCCAGGATTGTTGTACTTAGATTCTACATAATAATGAAAACCCTCTAGAGCTAGCTGCACCGGTTTTCCTACATTGGGTTTTTTCTGGGGACAGCTGTCCAGAAAATCCGTCTGCCACTTTGTCTATGAGCATGTTATTCAATATTTGATCTGTATGCGTAGGTTGCTAGTTGTATTTACTATTTACTTCGCTAATTTATTAAATATTTCATAAATTAACTTGTAACTTAATTCAAGTAGGAGAAGTAAATCAAGATACTGCAGTAGGGTTTCTTAGATTAAGAAATTTTTACATTCCCTAGGTCTAGCCCCATTAGGTCACCTAGGGCAACAATTTTCCAGGAATATAGCTAGAGGAAAACTTCTATCTCCTAGAGGCAGCTGCGTTGTTGGGTGCCCTCACTCTCCTCAGAACTTGGGCCAATTCTGACGGTGGAATCTCCGGATTCCTCAAGCCCTAGCTCTAGGGTCAAGTTTTTCCTAGGTGGTCCCAAGGATAGAACCTAGTAGGATCAATTTGACCTATTGAAGTAAAAAATCTTGTCTAATCCTTTCCCCTCACCTTGTCTAGGATAGGAACATCATTGTTTGCTAAATTCCATCCCCGAACCTAGGCTGGGTCCACTTGGCCTCGTGTGGTCCCATTTGGTGTCAAAGGCCTTTCATCAAGGACCATTTGGGAATCCAAGTTCCCAAAGGATTTTAGGGATTAAGAACTTCCTTCATAAGTATTTTTCTTCTCCCTCAACCCTTCAATCCCCCTCCTCTCTCCCTAGAAGATAAATTTACTTGCTTAAAAGGAAAGCAAGTCCCACTCTTTATTTTATCTTAGGGAAAGGGTTTCGAGGGTCACTTCCCACCTATTCATTGACCTATATGCTACAAGTGACTTCCTAAACTACCGGGACTCCACCCATCGGTGAAATTCCGTGAAGAGAAAGGAGCCTTAGCTGTGGTGACAATGGGCTAAGCCTCCATCGTTTTCCTTGTCCTAGCAGTTGCCCTCTTAGGAACCCCTTTTAGGTCCACTACTAGTTTGAGTGGTAACAAGTTCTTCACAATTCCATTTGTGAACAACTCTTTGGTAAGCCCACTTTTGCCATATTATAGCTCCAAGATGAGAAGTCCAAGGCTATGGAGGCTGCCCTTCTTCTCTCTGAATCAATCCTCTACAATATAGTGAACTAGGGCTAGTTGGTTGGCCCACTTGACTGTTACTTTAGTCCTTCAAAGTCTGCACATCCTTAGGCCCTATACACCTACCCTTCTACCAATTTTGTTGTCCTTCACCAGAACAAGAGTCAAAGCTCTTCTTTGACAGTAACCTAACAACCCTCCAAATGTACTTGGACTACCATCAATCTGCCCAACCACAGTCAATTCTTTTTACTGATCTAGAGCCCACAATATTGTCTTCATCTAGGGCTCTTCAAATCTGCCACCTAAGAATGGTTTGAGTCCTCTCAATATCACTGTTCTTGTGTATCGACCATTTGATCTTTGTTGTCCAATCTATGAACAAATATGAACTACTCCTCTTATCATACTTCTAAAAATTTGTAGATGACTGAACTAGGGTTACAAATTAGCCACTAACAGTCCATTTACTAATTTTTTATAGGTTTCTTCAGATATTTGTTTAAAACTCTATGGAAATTCCACCAAAATCAACTCCTCTGCATGTCAATCCATTCTTCATATGGCACATTTCTTCTGCATGCGCAATCTTCTGCTCAGGTTCCACCCTCCTTTGGATCTATTGTCTCCACACATACTGAATCTGCAAACCATCTTCCCGATCTGCGGTCTTTATTGTAGAAATAAACCTCGCTCTAAGGGTCACAACCCGTCTTCTTCTACACAAATTTGTCACAGTCTTAAGGGCATACCTTATGAACTAAACATCCTAGGAAATTTTCCTAACTAGGGCATTATACTTATGTACTTCTAATTGTTGTAGAACAAACCCTATCCACACATAGAAAAAACACGACTCTTGTCTCCATAAGGGACTCGACCTAGCTCATATGGATCCATAGATTCTGGGCATTTATTTGATAGAATCTTGACATGAACTTCAGATCTCAATGTCGACCCTCAAACTAGGGTTAAATCAGTCAATATTACGCCTGTGTCGACTTATGTTATGGCTCTAAATTACAGTGCAAGTCCTCCTCCATTTATGTTGTTCTTTATCACAGACCTTGCCGCCTACTAACCACCACAAGGCAAGATGGTATCAACCCTCTCTTCTATTTCATGTAGAAAATCTAACCAACGAGATTCAATCTAATCTTGTAATTTACTAAAACAAGATACAAAATCCTTCCTACAATTTGTGGAAACAAAAGACGATTGCACAATCACATATAAGTAAGAGAAATAAGTTATCAATCACACAACACTAGATGTATCTGGGGAAGCAACTGCTGAAAACCCTCTATCTCTATTTTGTATCAAGTCAAGGAATCATGAAACAATACAATGCTTAATCTCTCTTGATATTCTCCAGCACTCTGCTAATTTTCTCCTATTGATCTAGGAAAAATCGGTCTAATACTTAGTCAATTCTCAGCCTACCTTGCTCACGCAATTCCCATGGAATTATCTGCATATTAGTTAGGAAAATCGACCTTCCTTGATTGTGCAATCCATCATGGCATCCCAATGACTTTATAATTGCACATGGGAAATTTTCTATAAATAAAACTGATAGTTATGTTCCTCTTAACTGTGTTACAATAAGGATGAAGGGTCTTTTTTATTATTTAAAAATAAGGTAAAACCCTAAACAACCAAAACCCTAACCCGAGGAGATGTAACACCAAGATTTTATGGGCCCCGTTGGGGTTAGTTGGGCAACCAACTTTCCGGGGTCGTAACTTGGTCATATGATCTTCGTTTGACGCACATGATACCTCGTTAGAAAGATCTCTATGAGGACTACAATTGGTAATGCGATTTCTAAGAAATCGCCAAACCTTTCATGCCCAAAAAACGTCGTTTAGGGCCTCAAAACGGCTCTGGAAGTTTAGGACAAAAAAAAACAGACAAAAGTAGTAAATTGTGCTATAATTAAGGAAACTAGAAAACTGAAAGAGACAATGGCGAGGGCCCAAGTGGAATAGGTTGGTGGCCACTAATATCCACCTCGATCACCTTAAATTGAATTTACTGACCTAACTCAATCATCATGACCTAGTTAACCGACACAAGTTGTTATGAGACAAAATTGCAATTTATTGTCCAGTTTATTTAAGTGAAAAATAAATTAGACGCCTCACATTCCTCACTCTTGGTACATCAAAATTCCTCACTAGTGTGGGTGCATTTTTTTTTTGTCCTTTCTAGTTGCCAATTTCACTGTTTCTTGCTGCAAATTTCAACACTCCCTCTCAGCAAGAAAGGAATTCAATATATCCCCATCCGGTACCTTTGGAATGTTCTGCATGCTACACTTCTCTAGTGTTGTTTTCACCTGCAAATCATGAAACTAAATAGCCTCTGAAAAACTTACTCAGTATAATGCATCTGTCATCAGAGTCTTCTCAATACTGCTAGCTACTACACCTGTCTAGTATTGGATTCTCTGTGCTGCTACTGACATCTGCATTTGTGCCCTTTGAACTATTTATAACTCTGATTTGTAATCCAGTATTTGACATCTGTCACTCTGATTTATGTCTTGCTGACATCTAACTACATAAATCTAACTAATCCTTCCTACTACTATTATACTGTGGGCTCCTCGTAGCCAGGTTCGATCCATGAGACACACCATCTCAATGGACCTTTCCCAAATTTCTTATCTTGGGATTATGTCTACACATCACCCCACCTTACACCTCGACATATGGATGCTCCCTCTTCCCATCTGGCTCAAAATTTCCCCCTCATGGAGGTCTTTTCTTGAGTGGATGCTTCCACTTAGTCTCCTCTCTGCTTCTCCAATTATGGCAGCTACTCCACAACCTTCTGAGATTGCTTCTCATGAGGATGCATGTTGAGAGGTAATTTATGCTCCCTCTAAACCACCAAGTCTCTAAATTATGCCTTTCTCCTCAAAGCTTTGCATGCATCTGGTACCTCAATTACATATAGGTTCTTGACTCGCGCACAGTGTAATTGTCCCGACGTTACAAAAAGTTTCTAAAAAAGAGTTGATTTTAAATCAATGATATCTCCCTCATCTGAGCTCCTATTCAACCGATTTTTTTTCCCATTTGGGTAGATTTTCACGAGGAATCCAAATATTCTATTTTTTTTGAAAATTTTACACCAAATATTCAAATATTCTCTGCAAACTCGCCGCCCAAAAAATTCCTGCTCTGATACCATGTAGAAAATCTAACCAACGAGATTCAATCTAATCTTGTAATCTACTAAAACAAGATATTGAATCCTTCCTACAATTGCGAAAACAAAACACAATGTAATCACATATGAAAGAAAATAAATTATCGATGCTTTGTGATGTGTTGGGGAAATAAGCGCTCAAAACCTCTATCTCACAGCTTGTTAACATGCCCTTCAAGTGAAAGTCATGAAACAATAGGCTAATGCTTAATCTCTCATCGGTTCTCCCAACACATATGTCAGTGTCTCCGAATTGATCCACAAACTAGGTCTGGTATGTGGTTCTAATGTACTTCAACCTGTACTTACTTGTGCAATTCCTAGGGAATTAACTCCTTATTAATTCGGAAAATCGGTCTTCCTTGATTGTGCAATCCATCATGGCTTCCTCATGGCTATATAATTGCACTCGGGAAATTCTCTAAAAATACAACTGATAGTTGTGTTCCCTTTAACCTATGTTAAATGGGTGTTCACTGAGCGGGCGCACTTTGTTCTTCAATAAAATTATCAGTTATATGATTGATCACTCATTGTGAATTAAATCTAATTTAATTCACTAGACCTCTCACTAGCTCATCACTCGGTTAGAACCAGTTAAACTGATTTTAACTCATTTAATAGAGTTAATTACACTTGCACCCCACTAATGCATCAACTTCAACTGGACCTCAAAAATATTAGAATCTCTGGGTACTAATATTGAACCTCAGAACTTAATTATTAAAATGCTGGGTCATCATGACTTAATTAGCTGACACAAGTTGTTATGAGATGAAATTACAATTTATTGTCCAATTTATTTAAGGGAAAAATAAATTAGACGCCCCACATTCCTCACTCCTGGTGCATCAAAATTCCTCACCAATGTGGGTGCATTTTTTTTTGTCCTTTTTGGTTTCTAATCTCACTATTTCTTGTTGCAAATTCAACATTTCAGAATTTGATGCAGCCTTCACACAAAGACACCATTGAAATCTCATGCCCAGATTCTCATGAGAAACCTCTCTTAAGCTTGATCTTCCAGAAGAGAACCAACAATATGCCATCCTACTTCCTAGCGCAAACCGACCCTTAAGGTATGTAACATTCTTCTGAACCCTCAGATGATGATCTTGCTCTTGGATGATGATCATGAACTCCCTTTAGCAACCCTTACTCAACCTAATTTAGGACTACATCTCTCTTCACCCCCTTGATGTGCCAGATAGTGGGAATACATGTCAAACATGCTAAGATGTGCCAAGTGATAAGGCATGCAAAGATGTGCAAGGGTGTTTCAATGCATGTCAAGGACTGTCAAGACAACAAAAGGGAGAAAAAATTTAAACTACAAGGAAATGAAAACACAAGAGGGTTAATAAGTCATCAATTTACCTTTTCCAAGAGGGGCATGCTAGGCACACCAACACTAGGTGCCAAGTGCAAAGTATTAGTGCATTCTAAGTGCCAAGTATTCCTTTGTTGCTTCTCATCTACTTTCCAACAATTGATAATCACAAATAAATTTAATATTAAACCATGCCAAATCATACCAAGGCATCTCAATGTATTCCATACATGCTAAGACTTTCCAAGCGCCAACATGTGCCAAGTGCCAATATGTGTCAGGGACTAGTGTTATGCATGTTATGAAGTGGAAGGGAATGTTGAAGAGTGCCAAGGTGTGCTAGAGAGTGATAATGCATGTTGATGAGTGTTAAGGATTACTAGGAAAAAACATTAAGGCAGCACTAGGCAAAAATTCATGGAAGTTAATGAATATGAGGAACGTGTGCCAGAGACTAGTGTTAATGAGTGTTATTTGTCATGCCAAGGAAGGACTGACAAGGTATGCTAAGCATTGGTAAGGCATGATAGGGAATATCAAGGCATGTCAAGAATTCCAAAAGTGTGCTTGGGAGTTCCAGGGTGTGCTAATTATATCACGTGCCAATTAATAGTGCCAAGATATGCCAATACATGGTAGGTGCTAAGGATGTGGTGCAGGGTGCCAGGGTATGTCAATATGTGTCAAGGCAACAAAAGGAAGAACCAATAAGAGGGTTAATAAATCAAGACTTTATCTTTTTGAAAAGGGGCATGCTAGGCACACTAATAATAGGTCCCAATACATGCCAAGTGGCATTTTGTGCCAAGTGCTAATGTATGTCAATGCATTCAATCAAGGTGTTCTAGGGCATGCTAGGGACTATATGCAGCATGCCAACACATGCTAGGAGAGTTCCATGTTGTGCTAGCACATGCCGCCATTTGCATGGACGTCAATGTCATCACGAGATGTTCTAGGTATAAAGATGTTCCAATACATGTGGGGTGCTAAGAAATGTTAGTGTGTGCCAAAGCATTAATTTAAGGCGTGCCCAGATTAGTGAGGATCGTTAGGTCTTTCTCATTAATAGAAATGTCAAAGCTTGATTATGTATTAAATAATATATTTCCTACACACAATATTGGAACTTTATCTAAAGGGAATTTGCTAGATAATAAACTTAATATATATGAATCATGTGTTGACTCATAGGAAATCTCTATTCGACTAGTCATTACTTTGGTGAAATGATAAACACTATTCTTAAAAAAATTGGTGACACAGAATACATGGCCTTGAACATATTATAAAATACTCACAATAATGGTGTTAAATCATTAATTTTTGACAAAAAAATATATTAACGAGGCACATAGCATCATCAAAAAATCATTGAATGATCAGTAGCCAGGCATGTTTTCTGTCACCAAAAAGTACAAAAAAGTGAATTGGCGGTCATTAAAGTTAAATCACCAGTGTCTGAGAAAGGTGTGGTGGTACTTTAAATACTCACCAAAAGTCTCCTTGAAAATGTCTTCAGTGACGGTTGCTAAGGACCATCACTATATACACTTATAGTGGCGGTTTTTAGTGATCAATGATGACAGACATTTTTTGACCGTCACCAAAAGTAGCAAAAAGAGCATCGGTGAGGGTCATTAAAATTTCGTTACTAGAAGTGTCACCAAAGAGAGAATTAGTGATGGGCCTTTAACAACCCTCACCAAAAGTGTCATTGAAAATGTCTTTGGTGACGGACCATAAAGGACCATCACTATATACACTTACAGTGATGGTTTTTTAAGGACCGTCACCATATGTGAAATTGGTGACGGACCTTGAAGGTCCGTCACAAGCATGACCTTCACCAATGTGCTTTTTTCTTGTAGTGACTGTTGTGTTGTAGGCTCGGGCGAGGATGTAGTGTGTGCTTGACTGCCATCTTTGCTCATCTCCCCCACCGTGTGCTCAGAGCTCCCACTACGACTACCTGCATTACCTGAGGATGGTGAACCAGATTTGATAGGTAGGGAAGTAGACTTTCGAGAGTCATATGGAAGCGCCAAGGAGATAGTTGACTTCCGCATGTGTTTTCTGGAGTCTTGAGCCCATGGAGCTAGGTTTATCTTGATGAAACATAAAGAAAATTGTGGCGGTGACCCTGGGTTTGTCCAGGAGACTGTCAAAGTCAAAAATTGCTACATTTTCAGCTGGTGGCAGGGAGCTGGCCTCATCATGAATGGAGAGAGGCAGGAAAGAGCCTGCTGCTCTTCCTCTTCCTTGTCTACACCTCATGCGGTGTCGTCTCGACATAATGGAGCTAGAGAGAGAGCTCGAGGGTGAGCAGGGGAGCTGGGAGTGCGAACGAGATGAGGGGAGTGATTGAGCATAGTGGTCAGGTAGATGGCTATCAGCACCGGAGGGCCGTAGAGCGAGCAGGAGGCGGAGGTCAAGCAGATATTCAGAGGAACTCGGAGGTGTAACAGAGGCAAGAGTAAAAGACAGAGAATGTCTGTGGACTAAAAATGACAAAGAGGAGGGAAGTGGTGCCATTAAAGGAGGTGCATGATGGTTTTCAGAGTAAGAGTTAAGGCCAAATGAGGGGGAGTGGAATGACATACGCACATGGCTGTGGGCGTTAAATGTCGCAGTACCGGCCCTCTATGAAGCCATGTGGTCTAGAAAATTAGCACGCATTGGGCATACAACCTTCCGAGTGCAGTTAATCACCTGCATTCAAGAGCAGAGCTTCAGTTTGCACCAATTGAGTGCATTCTTGGATGAGTGTAGCATCATTGGTACTCAATAGAGGGCCTGAGAAGAGGATGAGATTTTGATGAACTCCTTTGTTGGCAAGAAGCTCCACTACCTTGTTTTCAGAGCAACGAACATGCTTGAAGGAGATGGCTCTATGTGACTTGAGCCAGTGCTCAATCTGTTGCAACCTTGTCAAAAGACGCCAGCTTGTGGAAACTTTGGAGGCAGGGTCGCCCAAGAGGAGTTGCATTGATGCATTGATGAGAATTTGGGTGTCTCCTTCCACTTCTAGGGGAAAGATATTTTTTTCCTAAGAAAGTAATATTCCCGGCCATAAACCTTCTAGTTCAAATGAATTTTTTGAGTCCCAACCAATTGAACCGAAGAAAATACAAAGGGTTCATCCTATTGAATCTCTGAATATACCTTCGAAATCGGTTGCTCCTGGATTACCTTTGGAGGCACCACCAAAATTCATCTTGATAATTCCATCGTTGGGGGGGATCCATGTGCTTGGAGAATTTGGGTGAATGGATGGGGAACGGGAGTGATGAGGGAGATTGGAAATAGAAAGGTGTCAATTCGCCCATATGATACTTTCAGGAGGCTGAGTAGGGATATCAGAGTCCTGCCAATGATGAATAGCTAGAGTTTCTAGAAGGTTGATGCATAAGTTGGTCCAAATGATGTCCAGTGGAGTGCTTTCATCTTTAAAAATTATTTTGTTCCTTTATTTCCAAACATTCTAGAGAAGGAAACCGGGAAGAAGAAACCAAAGCATGTTGAGCAGCTTGATTTTAAAGGCTCAATGGGCCAGTTTCTTATAGTTTTACAATGTCGCCATTAATTTTTCTGGATCTCCTGCAGTAGATATCTATTTTCTCCCATAAGTAATTGGCGATGCTACACATGTCCAATAGATGTGGGGTGGTTTCAGCGTTCTCAGAGTAATTGGGACATATGGAGGGAGCAACGAATCCCCTTTTGAGGATATTTTCCCAAGTGAGAATTCTTTTCTTGCTGAGGAGCCAAAGGAAGGTTGAAATTTTGGGCCAAATGCTTGGTCTCTAGATTTGAATCCAGATTTTTTCCTTGGGAGCATGCGCTAAAGGGAAGAGTAGATGATATGCTTCTTTGGTGGAGAAGGTTCCATGTGGGGTGTAGCCCCATCGAAGCCTGCCTTCTTGAGTCACATATCTAATTTTTTTGCGGCTCAGCTCTTTGTCAATTTCATCGAATGATTCATCTTGAAATTTTTCTTGCCATTGAGTGGCTGGGATCCATTGTCAATAGCCCAGAATGGGATGAGGTTTCCATAAGAGGTTTACTTTATTATTCTCGAGGGCTTGCAGGACAGCTTGCCACTTGGGTTTTTAGAAGAGATCTGCTAGTTTGGGTAATTGTTTCCAAGAATCATCCCAAAGGCAAGCTGAGTTTCCTGATATAATCTCCCAAAAACTGTGCACTTCGATCAAGGCACTGTGTTGTTTGGTGGAGTTCTATATGAGAGAGCCAGAGTCCTCTGAGGTAAGTCTGGTGAGATCTGTAGGCGGTCTATTGTTAACATATTTGGTTGTCCATAGTTGAGCCCATGGGGAGTGTGGCTTGGATATCCAATTCCACCATATGCATGCACCCATAATTGCATTACTATGCTGAGGATCCCTTAATCCTAGCCCTCCATCTATCTCTGGGGTGCAAACATCCATCCATTTCACTAGAGCCCATTTTCTGTTCAGCCCTGAAGTTCCCCATAAGAAATTGCGTTGAAGGTTTTTGATATGTTTTAGAACCCATTTTGGTGCATCCAACACTAAAAAAAGGTACAGAGTCATTGATTGGAGGACAAATTTGATTAAGACCAGCCTACTAGCTATGTTGAGCTATCTATAAGCCCAAGAAGAGAGGTGTGCCTCAAGTTTATCAAGAATCTCTTTCCAAGAGGAGTTCTTGATTTCTACTTCAATGAGAGGAGCACCAAGGTACTTAGAGGGCAGGGTGTCGATGGAAAACCCAAGGAGTCTATAAATGTTGCTTTGGGTAATGGCTGGAGTGTTGAAAAAGAATATTTGGGATTTTCCAGCATTGATGGTGGTGTCAGAGGCTTCAGAGAAGGTGTCTAGAAGGGACTTGAGAGTGATGGCTTCTTTGACTAAAGGATGGCCAAATAACATGTTATCATCTACAAATTTTTGATGAGTGATGGGCTGATTGTCATGGAGGTAAATACCTCTGAGAGAGTGGGAGGAGGCAGCGTGCTGAATGAGACGGTCGAGCACTTCTACCATGAGGACAAAAATGAAGGGGGAGAGTGGATCCCCTTGACGAATACCTCCGGTAGGGGAGAAGGGTAGGGAAGGAGTTCCATTGATAAGGATAGAGAAACATGGAGAAGAGATGAGGTTCATGATCCATCTAGCCCAAGTGCTGAAGAAACCAAAATCAAGAAACATCTGATTAATGTAGTCCCAACTTAATTTATCAAAAGCTTTGGAGAGATTTAATTTTAAAAGCATACATGCTTTCTTAAGGTGCTTTAACGAATGGATGACTTCATGCATGAGAATGATCCCATCCAATATTTGTCACCCTTCTACATAGTCGGTCTGTTCAGAAGATATGACCAGTGGGAGTAGAGGTTTGAGCCTATTGGAAATGACTTTGGAGATAAGTTTGTAGATGACATCGCATAGTGCAATGGGTCTGAATTTGTTTGGAGTGACCGAGTGCTCCTCTTTAGGGATGAGGGTGAGAAAATTTGCATTGAGTAATGGGAGAATCCAATGTAGACTTCTAGATTATTCAACCAAGTCACAAACCTCCTACTTTATCTTCTCCCAGAAGTAATGGAAAAAATTGGATGTGAAACCATATGGACCTAGAACTTTGCCATCTTTTAGTTGATCCGTTGCTTGTTCCACTTCTTGAAGAGTGACAGGATTGAGTAACATTTGGTTGTGATCTTTTTTGATGAGCTTGGGAATGTGCTGTGTTATCCTGCTGATGGCTTTCTTCCTAAAACCTGGAGGCTCCTGAAGAATGTGTTGGAAATGGCTGAGGAGTTCATTTTCAATATCCGCATGTTGCTCTTGCCAGTCACCATGACTGTTGTTGAGAGTGGAAATGTGATTGTACATTCGTCATTGGATGGCAGATCGATGGAAGAATATTGTATTCTTCTCCCCCTCCTTGAGCCAGCGGATCCACGACTTATGTCTCCGTAGGATCCCCCCTTGCTGGCACCTCTCATCTAGCTTAGTGAGGAGTGTTTTTTCTTGGGAGGCCAAGACATTAGCTCTTCCCTCTTTGATTATACATAGCTGTAGCTCAGACATTGGATGTTCGAGTTCCTTATGATGTAGAAATATTTTCCCAAAGCTGGAATGATTCCATTTCTTTAGCATGAATTTTAGGTGCTTTATTTTCTGCTGAAATTGGAACATTTTGGAACCTGTCAGAGGTATGAAACTGTTCCAACATGTGGTATCCATATCCTTGAAGCTCGGGTGATAAAACTAGAAGGATTCAAAATGGAATGGTCACTTGTTAGTTGTTCCAGGATGTGACCATTGTAAGAGGATAGCCTAGTGATTGGAACCAGCAAATGGAACGATGGAGGAGTGGAAGTCGCCTCTCAAATTGATTGCGTTGTCTGAAATAAGAAAGAAATACAGTCTTGAAGAAATCTACTAGGATCCATATCTTTTGGTGTTCCAAGTGCCCATCCCATTGGAGAAACAAAGATCAATCAACCAGTTGTCTTGAATGAAATTTCTTAAACTAAGACTGTCCATCTCAAGCCAAGATATGCCTCCATGTTTTTCCTCTAATTTAGTGATCATGTTGAAGTCTCTGCCACTGATCCAAAGGGGATGGTACCTTGAAGAGTTAAGGATGGTAAATGTGTTGAGCAAGGCAATTTTCTAAAGAGGGTCTTGTGGGAAGTATACTTTGGTAAGGTACCCATGTATAGTAGAACCTATCAAGTGGAAGGAGGCTTGGATGAAATTGTGAGTTACATGGATGTCATATAGATATATGATTTGGGGATCCCAAGCTATGTCTAGGTCACCTGAGGCTCCATAGGCATCAACCGATGTGGTGTTGCATCCAAACGATATGTTGGTAGGGGAATGGAGTCGAGGTAATACTGGTACATTTGGTTTCTTGTAAAAGTATACAGTTGGATTTTCTTGATGAATAATTTTCTTAATCATTTGGTGCTTCGTTGGGCTGTTAAGCCCTCTAATGTTCCATGAGGTGAGCTTCATTGATAACTATGGGAGATCAGCCAATAGAACTTGGTCAGCTTGGGATATCTCCCAGATTCAACAAGCATTTCTCCTACAATTATCGTTATTTGCAGATTTTTTCTACCTCCTCTTTTCTTTTACTCTTTGATTATCTTTTTACCATCCCAAGGGCTTCTTGCTTGAATGCCTAAAGAGTTGCGTTGTTTTGTGTAGAAGAGTGAAAATTCTAGGCTATCAATTTTCCAAGGGGGAATCTTATAATAGGCCTTATGGTGGCAAGATAACTCCAGAGCCAGGATATCCAAATCTCCTAGATGGATGCTCTTTGGTTCCTCTTCCATGTGTCTAGGCTCATTCATTTCTTTTTTGGAGTCTTCGTTTTGGGAAGCTAAGTGAGGGTTTTCGTCTATCTCCATCTGATTTGTGTTCCCGATCACAATAGCTTTGTCTTTACTAGTCGAGGATATGGTTCCTTGGGGGTTAGAGGAAAGGGGAGGGGTGGGAATATTCTAAGGAGTGACCGAGGGGTCAGGAACAACAAATTTGGGGATATTCGGAGAAGGTTGCGAAGACTCTCCTTCCAGGATCGGTTGGGTAGCAAGAATATCAAAGATGTTGCTAGTAGAAGGGGTAGGGGAGACTTTGGGAATGGCAGTGGATTTCTTAGTATGCTTTGGATGACTACGGAATTTGGTGAAACACTTTGCATCAATGATTTCAGAGGTTGGGGTAGATTTGGAAGGGAAAATATGGCTGTGTTAATGGAATTTTTTGCATCGAAAGGGAACATGCTCATAATCAATTGTTTGGATCCATTCAAAGTTGTCATGAAAGAGACTTACCGAGTCTTTGAGGGCTTTGGAAAGATGCATATAATTGTAGATCCTTGCATAGGAGGTGTATCTTCTAAGTTTGGTTTCTTCAGCTATCTTTATGAACTACCCTAGTCCATTTCCAATGTATTTTAGGGTTTCCTCATCCTAGTAATCTAGTGGTAAAGAATACATTCTAATCCAAATTGGTGCCTAGTTAAAATCTTCCTTGTCATGATTGAATCTTTCAATCCAGTCTCTCAAGTACAAGCCTACTGAGTTGAAAAAGTAAGGGCCCCCATCCAAAATGTGTTTTTTGTCCTCATTGTAGTTGAAAATGGTGTTGAAGAAACCTTTTGGTCCAAGCTGCAGGGTGACATGTCCCTTTGGTTTCCATTTTGAAGCTATCCATCCCTGGATCACCTTCTCAGTCTGTCAGAAGCCAATAAATGTTCCGATGAGGGCATGGTCCTTCATATACTGAATGTGACCATTGATATGAGGACCTGGAAGGTCGATTTTGATTGGATCTGCTGCGATAGGAATGCATGTGTCAGAGGAGGCTTTATTCTTCTTTGCGGTAGCATTCTGATTCTTTGTTTTGTAGTTTTTCTCAAAATTTGTATTTGCTTGCATCCCTGTAGAATTAGAGGAGGGGATCTGTTCAGTTGCGGTCATATTGGATGTATCAGTAGGTGGGTTTTCAGGAGGGGTATGGGTTCCCACCTATCCTAGAGAAGCTTCCATTAGCTACGTTCAGAGGCCAACGATGAAGGAGTGCTACTAGAAGTCGTGAAGGGCCGTCGGTGGAGCAGAGGAGAGCTCTGTCAGCTCCGTTTCAGGGTTTTAGAAACCCTAGGGATCTATTGACTTGTCGCCTTTTCTTCGTTATTGATCGGAGGAAACTTCTATCATGTACATATTTTAATCAAATTCTTCGTTCTTGTTAAAAAATGCAGCCTCGTGCCTAGTATTTGAAAATCAATATTAATTGGATCTCATTTTTCTTTCATTCATGAATTTGAAATATTTTTTTATTGATAATTATATTTATTAAATTGGGAAACAAGTAATGTATTTTAAATGAGGCCCTATAGATCCTTTGAAGGAAAAATGTAGCTCGCTTTTGTTTTTTGAATATAAGTATCTTCAGATCAATAATTTCCTATCTATTGGGAGAGATGGAGTTCAAGAGTTTCATTTTTTTTCTCTGCTTTTCATATTCTAAAACATTATGTCTACAAACTCCTCTCTAGCTACATGCCTTGCTAATGAAAATAAGAATGACTGAGATGTTGATTGAACCCTTTTGATTCCTGAAGGAATGGAAATATTAGACCTGTAAATAATTAATATTCAATAGCATACCAACTGTCACATAATTTGTTGTGGGAAGGGAGCGAGAAATTAGTTGAAATTTTTCCCTTCCATTTTCGAACTCCACGCTTTTCCATGTTATATGTATTTGAATGTTTCTTCAGATGAAAATTTTATTGCCTATAAGTTAGAGTAAAAATTATAAAAAATTCACAATTTACTATCAATCATATTTTTTAAGTTGACTTTATATTTCTTCTCTAAGCTCTTCCTTTGAGAAAATTTCTTATTCTTGAACCAAACTCAAGAAAATGAGGAACCAACAACTTCAAGAACTTAGATATATAAGTCTCTGGGTGCCCTATTTTCTTGAGTTTGGCTAACTCAACGAAATTCTCCTTTGGGTCACTTCGATAAAATTTTTCTACCAGCCTCTTAGTGAAATATGCATTTGCAGTCACCCCTGCATGACCCAGTGTGGACATCCCATGGAATCACCAGTCTTGAGTTTCCCCTTCAAGGTGTAGTGTTGCCACCTTGATGGCTTCTACCTCTACAATTTGATTTAGCTATACATAGATGTCTAATTTCTCCACCCAAGCTTTTGTCATACTCTTCGAAGACCCATCAAAATTAGGCAGAAAAATTTGACCCACGTTACACTATAGGTCATTGCCCTGCATATACCTTACTTCTCTTTTATGACTGCGGGGTATTCAATTATCCTTAACCTGGAAAAACTCATGGAAGATCAAATGGTCTCTAAAATCATGGGTATTAGATTGGTACTCCATGAATTAATCACCCAGATCCTCCTGCTCCTGAGGTCCTCCTACTCCCACACCTACTGCTAAGAAGGTGGGCATGGTGGAACGATGTGATACTTGTGGTACCACCAGTTGTTCTACTCAATGGTGAGAATTCCCCGATCCTTCTCCATTGTGGAATCCCAGTGGTATTTCCCTTTCTCCTCTTTTTCCAACAACTCTTTGCCCCATATCCTCTATTTTCTTAGAGAGCTATTGTACTGATTTCAAGAGGAGGTTGCCAAAATCTTTCCCATCATGCTCTTATGCCATTGGAGATTTCCCTTTAACCACCTCTACTACAACGCAATATCTTTCACCCGATGTGATCTCAACTCTGAGTTCTCTATCTCTGTACCTCCTTGTTCAATCCGTGATGCACTACCTATCTTTGGATTTCATAGACCAGTTGCTCCATAGGCTGAGCCAAGTCTATGAACTCTGATACCACTGTAATATTCCAAATAGGAAAATGGAAGTAATACAAAGAAAATAAAACAATAATGTTGAAATATCAAAACACCATGAATAGAACCAAAAATAGTTGAGCCATTTTATTAATAAGGAGGTGCAATACAAGTATAACCGTGCTAAAAAATGATAGCACTCAAGTCGACTAAGATGGCTAGAATGACCCTCAAGTTCCTCCACTTAGAACACTATGTAACTATTGCTCTGCTAGAGACCCTCACTGCGTTGCCCCTGCTGGAAATGATGCAAATGATGCTGCTTGCTGAAAATGAGTGCGTAGATGAGGCTATTATGGTGCTCAAAAAATGCCAGGATTTGGATCCCAAACTCTATGGTGAAAAACTAGAAAGGATTTTTGGATGGGGATACCCTATAAAATCACCCTCCTAGGGCATGAAAATGCATTACTATTGGGTATTCATTGATATGAGTTGAATTGACAAATAAAATGACGCAAAGACACTTAAGTAACTCAAATGTTGAAGCATTGACCCCCTCACTAAATTCCAAGCGAGAATGCTATGAATTATTTCCCTCCTCTAGATTTCTATTCTGCTTCATGACATAAGTCATGGGGTGACTGTGTTTCTCAAGATGGCTGCAAATGGCCAAATCCCAGAATACTGAAATCTGCTCACAAGATAGAAGAAATCCTCTCTTGAGCGGGCACTCGAATTCCCCCAAGGAAGAGGTTGGTATTTCCACCCAGAAACACCCTTATGATAAACAACATTGCAGACTGGGCTAAACAACTCAAGCGTGCTCAATTAGTAAATGACAAGAAATCATATAACTCTTAATTCTCTCTATCACCTATTTATTTTACTTGTGGAACCCTCAAACCCCTAGGCCCATATCATAACTACGTTTCTCTCTTGGTCCATATCCTCCTCCTTCTCTGCACTATCCACATGAACTATTGGCCCCCTCCACTACTGGGTTGTTCCAC
The DNA here is from genome assembly GCA_034641835.2 of Pinus albicaulis. Classification (NCBI taxonomy): domain Eukaryota; kingdom Viridiplantae; phylum Streptophyta; class Pinopsida; order Pinales; family Pinaceae; genus Pinus; species Pinus albicaulis. The sequence continues at coordinate 1,274,984,846 of CM076578.1, forward strand.
TTTCACACTGGTGAAGTGCTTTTATTCTACTAAAGGGATTTATGGGTCCCTCTACCCTCTTATTCAACTACTTAGGAAAATAAAGAAAAAATTAATATTCTATTTAGCTAAAATTTAATTAGGAATATTACACATGCTCTCTTTTCCATTGCTAGAGACAAGGTGAATTTCATATCATTCCATATATGCTTCATATTAAATTTCAATCCATCCGATCCAGACTTATTTACTCATTGTATTAATTGATAGATAATATACCATCAAACAAAATTTTGGCATTTTTTCTTATGTGGTATTTGAACCTCTCAGAATAACATTAGCCTAATTGATTGACTGCATTGAAGCAAGATTTCTCATAGCTAAAAAAAATAGCACATCCCAAATTATTAGTTCCCTTATTCTACTCATTCCATTTAGTCAGCACCTTTTAGCTATTATTACTCTTATTTACTTTTGACTTACCACTGTCTACCCCAACCTTTTAACTCATTATTTTCACCAACTCTTCATTGAACACCGTAATGGTTTTCTTTGCTCACAAAAAATATGGATAATAGAATATCATTTACATCGAGGAAGCACTGATAGCGGTTTTTACTAGATTAGATAACGAACAAGAATTCACAATAAGAAATACCAAAAATAAATAAAATTTTCATGCCTGAAAAAACCTCTGCCTCTTTGACTCTCTTAGTGCGTAGCACTAACTTCTGTAACACCAAAATAAGGATTACTCATCTTACCATATTCGATATAGAAATATTGTGGGCATTTTGACTTCATGGATTCCACTAGACTCATTCTCTAGTGTAAATATGGCTCTTGTAAATGAACCATTCAGAAAGGATCATGAGGATCCAGGATGAATCGCTTTATGTTATTGATCAATAAGATTACAGTGAGATGAATAGAATATATTATTAGGTTAGATAAAAGAAAACCACCAACCTATTTTCTTCACTTCTTAACTACTAATCACCAGTACCTCATATTTTCCCGCTTTAACCATGGAAAAGACAATGTATTTCACTTGAGTTTCCCCTTTAGCACACACTTTTTTTGCGGGAAAATATTATATATATATATATATATATATATATATATATATATATATAAAGAGGTAATCATGTGTAACACCCAGATTAATCCTTAAAATATTTTTAAAATAATTACGCATTTATTTTTTAAATAGGATTACGAAGTAGACTTAATCCAGTAATGAACATGATTTAATTTTTTTTAATAAAGTTTTATTTATGGTGTGGTTTCCATAAAATTGATGGTAAATATTTCCAAGATTCCATAGAAGTTAGACAAAAGCAGTTAAATACAGTTATGTTTTCCTCTGAGGATAAAGAGGAAATCCTAGTGAGGAAAAGGGGTTATGTGAAGTTAGAGGAGAGCCATAAGGCTTGAGGGTGAGATTAATATAGATTTCGTTAGAGCCAGTGGAACTCTGGAAACTGAAACTGGAGAGAAGGTTGGAAAAATGGTCTTGAGGTCTACTCTAGTAATATTGTTGATTAGATCCTACTCTGGTGAGGAGCAAAAGGGGAGTTGAGGATGTAATTTCCTCTCTCAAGGTTGGGAGGCTATCACTAGCTTGCTAAAGTGAGATAAGTAACTTAACTTGGTGTTAAGAGAGACAGAAATAGCTCAATATGAAATATAGTTAGATAGTTTTTTGTCTTGACAATTGTGAAATTAATAACAGTAGATCAGTAACTATACAATATGTTCATCGAATAGATAAAAAAAATAGTATATGGAAGAGAAAGAATTATTTAATTAAGTCACTGTATCATAGTTTATTTTCTAAATATAATGTCTTGAATGCATTGTTCATGGAAAGGATATATGTCTATGTGTAGAGAAAATCTAAGGAAGCAAAAAAAATAAAATGATATGGCAGAAAGAAAAATACAGGTTGGAAAAAATCTGTACGGAAATTGTAAATTAACTAAGAAAAAGAGAACAAAGGATTGAAAGGAATTTTATTCTATCCAAGGATGGAACCCTATATTTTATAGTTTTTCCTCTCAGTTGCAGTAATATTATACATTAAATATGGGTTTACAGAAAGATAACCAAGATAAAATGATTGTCCAAACATTAATAAACCCCTATGCAGAACCAAATATTAATGTCCATAAAATATGAGAAGATTTTGAAAAACAACTATGTATTATATTGAGTGAGAATAGAAGACTTATATAATCTATCAGAGCATAGACTTATCATTCAAAAGAAAATAGCTAACGGTTTGTATTGTAAATGCTAGACCCTTTCAAGGGCAGCATAAAGAACATATGAAATAAAATCCCAAAAAAAGAGATAAATGTAATTAATATGTTATTTAAGAAAAAAATGTAAGTAGACTACTACATTGACAGAGGAAACGAACAACATTCATGTAATTTGTCAGAAAAACAAAAGAAGAAGTTAATACTAGAATAATCCTTCCTACTATAAGAATCAGATAAACGTTGAGTAATTTAACTATACAAAAACCATGGAAACCAAAAAAGGGAAATTTTGAATGAAAGAGCGATTAGCCATAATTTATAAAACAAAACGCAATGTAAAAATTAACTTCTCAATGCTCAAATCCCTGTACATCTTGAGTTAAGAAAATGAAGATTTCAAAGAGAAGAAAACACGATTATTTCATAACTTAACAACATGTCTAAAACAATGCAAATAACAAAGTCGAGAACTCCTCTCGACATGAGTATGTATATTATCGGTGAGTAATTTCAGTTGCTAATTGCATGGTCAAATACACCCAATACCATATAGATGTAGTTGATACATTAAGTCAGCCTCAAGCTGGAGTAAACTATTAATTATAGTGACAAAGCCCTAACAACTTTGGGAATAGTAACATACAGTAATCCATAACTTAGTTCCTCGCAAGAGCTTAGGGTTTCAACCCCAAAACGGCTACAATATTCATGTCAGAAAACCCTCATAGAAAATGAGAAGTACATGGAAAGAGAAGGTGAGAATCTGTAGACTATAAATAAGTGCACCCGCGGAATCCATTTCATATCAACAAGTCATAGGCTAAATATTACCTGCACACACAAACTCGAGTCAGGGTTTGGAATTTATTTCCAGAATTAGTAAACGAAATGATTTTAATACTACAAATATCGAAAATGAACAAGTAAACTCACCTTAGGACAATAAGTAGAGCCGATTCCATAAGCCTGAGTTAGAAAGGGAGGGAAACTTACTCAGTAAGAGAAAAAATGATCTGTCTTAGCTTAACTATTTTGACCACGCCAGAGGAGGATAGCCAAACCTTCTTGACGAATTAATATCAAACCTCATGGAGAACTTATGTCATCGAACCCCAAATATTTTCGAAGATTTTTTTGAGAACAGGAAGTCATTAACCAAGAATCCACCAAGACACAACTAGAGTTCGAATTAAACCAAAAACTGTAAGAGAAATGAAAAATGTGAAGTAAGCGATAGAAAATATGCTCTGCGATGGAATATTGGGTAGACTAAACCATTTAACCTTACCTGCTACTGGCCACAAATGAAGAACAAAGAAGGTGCCATCAAACCCGTAGACTTGCAAAGTCGGGCTACTCTCGCATGGTTCGTAAAGTGGAAAACGATTAGGGTTTGAGGGGATAAGTCTATACCCTAACCCATCCGGATCATTTCAAAACTGTTGATGAGTGAACAATCCAAATATTGTAGGAGGCACAAGGGTCAACATAGAATCCAAAGGAATAGCAGAAAATCCAGTGCGAAGGTAAGGTGTAGATATAGCTTTGTACCAAACATTAAATGATGAGATGAGTTATAATTTATGAATTTAATAATTCTAAATCCAAATTAAACCGAGCTCCAATATGAATTTTATGCATTACAATAAAAATTAAAGCCTAATTTTGGTTTGCAGTATCCCGATGGGTCTAAAAATTCGTAAGTCAGCTTGTTATATGGAGTTCATATCAATAAAAGGCATAACCATAGGAAAGGCTAGGGTGAAAAGTAAACATAAGGGTTTAATTACTTATATTGTCATGTTTCAAAACTTATTATTATAATGTAATACTAATGGTGTTAAATATTTTTAATACATGATATTAAGAGAAGTAAATCGTATAATTTTTTTTTTACTATAGTATAGATGAATGTTATAAGTGGTATCAGAGCGGCGTTCACATGTTGACATTTGTTTGTGTAAAATTGTGCAAAGAAATTAATAAGGATACAATGAGAAGGGGATCAACATATGAAGTTCCAAGAACTACCAGGGAATATCATCCACAACCCAATCCAGAGATGAACCTGGCAATGTGTGTGGAGCTGAGTGAGGATCAACATTAACAACCCATCAGATTACTTGAGGAACAGAAATGGAAAACAAGTATACTATTAGATACGATGCAAAAATTTCAGGAATGAATGGCTCGGGTAGGAAACGATAATGAGAGGTTGATGCGAGAGTAAGAGAGGATTCTTAAACACCTCTCATATAGGTAGAATCAAAGGATAGCTCAACAGAGCCTTGAAGGGGATACCGAAGAAGAAAGTGAATAGTGAGGGCAGCCTAATGATAATAAAAACATAATTTATAATTAAGTAGATTCGGGGAATGTTTCAGATCAACAAGAGATGAAAAAATAGAAGGAAGAACTGCAGGGTGAGTTCCAGAATATCAAACCTCTTGCATTCGATGGAGAGGCTAAAGAGGTAGCAGAGGCATGGATAATTAACATGAAAAAATAATTTCAATTTTATGAATATAGCAACAAAACAAAGCTCGTTTGGCTATCAATCAACTGTGGGAAAAAGCCACTTTATGGTGGGAGGAAGTAAAAAACATTCGAGGAATTGAAGACCAGAATGTGACTTGTGATGAGTTCCAACAATATTTCAAAGATAAGTACCTAACAGAGTGGTTTTATGATGAAATTGTTTTATAATTTCATGGTTTGAGATTGGGACAACTGTCAATGGATGAATTCATAACTAAATTCACATCATTGCTAAGATATGTATCCTACCTGAGAGATGAGAAGGAAAAAGTGTAGCGATTCTTGAGTAGAGATCCTACTCACATGAAGGAAGGAATAGAAATTGTAAGCCTAAATAGCATGGACAAGGTGATTCGAAAAGAATGAATGTGCTATCAATAGTTCAAGGTAAATGGGGAAGTGGGTAGGAATTGGACGCCAAAGAAAGGGCAGAAAAACACTTCAAATTTTAAGAGTAACAGATGTGGCAATTTTAAAAATGTTGTAAGAAATTCAACAAGTATACAGTATGGGAGAAACCAACAAAAGCCAAAACGACCAACAGAGGAGTGACCCACAGAAGTTTGCAGCAGACTAGAGCATGCGCAGATCCAGAAATGACCTCTGCAGTGTTGTGGATGTGGTGAGGCACATTATTATAAGAATTTTTCTCATCGTGGGAGAATCGAAACAAAAACCAACCTATAAGAGGCTTGTACGATGGGGGATGTTGACCTAAACATACCAAGAATTAATGCAACACTTCAATACTAGCAAGCAGATTATTAGCCAAACATGATAGAACTTGAAGGCAAGCTATATTCCCAAATTTTTTCTATTTTGGTTGACCCTGGATGACAGTTTAAGCTATGTGAATCCCCTAGTAGTTGAAAAGTGTGACCTGCAGAGCCAAATATTTATGAGTCACTGGCTGGTACAATTAGCCACTAGGGCAAAGATAAGAGTTAACACTAAACTCTCAAATTGTCCCTTAGAAGTTGGAAATCAGGAGATAAAGGTTTAATTATATATTATACCCTTGGGTTCCTATGATATACTACTGGGAATGGATTGGTTGGAGGGGCACTGGTCTCTAGTAGATTGCAAAGAGAAAATTATTTACTTCAATATTGAATATGGAACACTTGAGGAGCTGCAAGGAATTAAGAAACGACTGCAATTACGTCTTATCACACCATCCCAACTAGGTAACTTCATTTGAAAAGGATACTAGATTTATGTCATCCAAGTGGGATTTTCTAATTCTAAGGATAAAACCCCCATGTTGAAAAATATACTAGTGGTACAATACTTTATGGATGTATTTCCAGAAAGTATATTGGGACTACCTCCGAAGAGGGATATCGATTTCACTATCTAATTAATGCTATGGACAACACCGATGTCAAAAGCACCATACTGAATGAGTGTACTTGAGCTGATAGAATTAAAAATGCAACTACTAGAACTATTGGACAAGAGATATATTCAACTTAGTGTATCTCCCTAGGGGGCACCAGTGTTGTTCGTGAGGAAATACAATGGAACGATGCGAATGTGCATGGCTTAGTGGAAACTTAACAAATGGATTGTTAAGAATATGTATCCACTACCACAGATAGATGATCTTTTCAATCAAGTGAATGGAGAGACTGTATTTTTGAAAATAGATTTAAGATCTGGATATCACCAAATTCAGATAAAAGATGAGGACATCCATAAAAAAAAATTCTGTACTTGATACAGGCACTATGAGTTCATGGTTTTACCATTTAGATTATCTAATGCACCAACAACTTTCAGGAGTTTGGTGCATGGCATATTTCATCCATTTTTGGACAAGTTTGTTCTAATATTCATTGATGATATATTAATATACTCAAATACAATAGAAGAACATAAGGAATAGTTATGGAAAGTACCAAAAATGTTGAGGGAACATAAAATATATGCCAAATTCAGTAAGTGCGACTTTTACAAAGAGAAAATTCAATATTTAGGCTCATTTCCGCTGAAGGCATAACATTGGATCCTGAAAAAATAAAGACTATTATGGAATGAAGGGTGCCCAAAAACATAACAGACATATGTTATGTTATGGGATTGGATGTTTATTATAGGAGTTTCATTGAGTGATTCTCTAAAGTTTATTTTCCTATTACCTCGCTACAATGAAAAGGATGGATGTTTAAATCGACCAATGAATGTTAGACCAGCTTTGAATGGTTAAATAAATTTCTCACTACTACCCCCACATTAAGGGTAGATAACCCAAGAAAGGAATTTGAAAGATGCACCAATGCATGCAAGGAAGGAGTAGGAGCAGTATTGTCACAAGACAGAAGAGTCATTATATATGAGTCAATAAAAATTAAATATCATGAACATCGTTACTCCGCTTATGATCTATATTTGACCTGAGTAGTGCGTGCACTCAAGGTATGGAGAGATTACTCGTTGGGAAAACGTTTTGTGTTAAAAACCGATTATCATAGTTTCACTAACTACTTTAAACAAGCTTATTTGAATGCTTTCCAAGCAAGGCGGAATGCAATATTCATGAGCGAAATTGACTTTTAGATTTAGCATGTTAAAGGTAAGGAAAACCATGTTATCGATTCCTTAAGTAGGAAATTACATTATGTGTATGAATTCTACTTTAACCATGTGGAATTTAAGTTCCAGGAGGAGGTAAGAGAGGCAACGGAAAAGGATCCTGAATATTAATTTTTATGGCATCAACATTATGAGGCAGAAAATTAGGAAAATCAATGAGATTATAAGATTAATAGTGAGTAGCTTTTGAATTTTAGAGGAAATATATAAATCCCGAATAATATGAGTTTAAAAGAGTTGATCTTGGATGAGTATCATCGAAGCCCTTATTATGGACACCCTAGTTACCAAAAAATGCTAACAGCAATTAGGAAAGATTATTTTTGGCCTGGTATCCAGAAACATATTGCTGAATACTTGAAAAAATGTCTGCAATTTCAATAGGCAAGGTGAAACATCAACATCCAGCGAGTTTTTTGCGGCCTATACTTGTACCAGAATGGAAATGGGAGGTCATATCGTTGGATTTTATTACTAGTCTAACAAGATCGAAGAAACATAATGACTCTATAATGTGGTCATTGATAGGCTGAAAAAATAAACTCACTTTATTCTAGTACTGTCCAATTACAAAACTGTGCATATTGCAGTCATTTTCATGAGGGAAGTGTTTAGGTTGCATGGTATTCTGAAAACAGTGATCTCAGATCGAGATGTAATGTTTACCTCGGCCTTTTGGAAGGCACTATTCACTAGTCTAGGCATGAAGATCCAATTTAGCACAACATATCATCCAAGGACGGATGGAAAAACTGAGCGAATGACTCTACTCTTAGAAGACATGTGCATGTATGTAAAGACCTGTGAAGTGGGAAGAATATTTACATCTAGTAGAATTCACCTACAATAATGGATATCAGGAATCTCTTAGGATGAGCCCCTTTGAGTACTTATATGGGAGGCAGTTCAGAACACCCATTAACTGGAGTAGTATAGAAACTAAACTAATGCTTGGTCCGGAAATGTTGGCTGAAATGGAACAAGAAGTAAGGAAGAATCGATAGAATCTAAAATCTTCCCAAGACAGGCGGAAGGTTTATGCAGACCGAAAGAAGACATATCGGGAGTTTGAAGTGGGTGATCATGTGTATGTGAGAATTAGACCCAAGAAAAACACCTTAAGGTGGACTTCATGTGCCAAGTTGGCTCCCAGGTTCTGTGGACCTTTCCAAATATTTGAAAGAGTGGGACCAGTAGCCTATCGATTGGCATTACCAAGTGATATATGGGTGCACAATGTGTTTCATATATCAATATTGAAACAATATGTGAATGATATAAAGCATCTAATACATTGGAAAAACATTCATGTAGGAATAAATTGGGTACTAAACCTCTAAAGGAGATAAATATTACATTAACTAATTAAAGGCTTTGCTGGTTGCAGGTTGAACCAGATGACAAATTTCTGTTAGAACCTCAAATTATTATTGAGCACAGAGAAATAACACTTCAGAGGTGAGCCATCACCCAAGTAAAAGTGAAATGGAAGAACTTTGGCCCAGAGGAGGCTAAATGGGAAGATGAAGGATTTGTATGTGAGGCTTACCCTAAATTTTTTGCTAACATGAGATAGAAAACTGAGGAAAATATTTACCTCTAGTGGGGGAAGATATAACACCCGGATTAATACTTCAACTATTTTAAAAGAATTATGAATTTATTTTTTAAATAAGATAACAAGAAAAGTTAATCCAGTAATGAACATGATTTATTTCTTTTTGAATAAAGAATTATTTATGGTGTGGTTTCCATAAAACTGATGGTAAATATTTGTAAGATTCTAGAGTAGTTAGACAAAAGCAGTTAAAGACAATTAACTTTTCCTCTGAGGATAAATAGGAAATCCCAGCGAGGAAAATCGGTTCTGTGAAGTAAGAGGAGAGTTAGAATGCTTGAGGTGAGAGTAATCTAGAGCTGGTTGGAGCCAGTGGAACTCTACAAAATGAAATTTGATAGAAGACTCCACAGATGGTCTTGAGGTCTACTCCAGTAATACTGTTGATTAAATCCTACTCTGGTGAGGAGCACAGGTGGAGTTGAGGACATAATTTCCTCTCTCAAGCTTGGGAGGCTATCATCAACTTGCTAAATTGAGATAATTAACTTAACTTGATGTTAAGAAAGACAAAAATGTGTCGATATGAAGTCTAGTTAGATAAATGTTATTCTCTGCAATTGTGGAATTAATAACAGTAGATCAGTAATTGTACACTTTGTTCATTGTGTAGATAAAAATGATTGTATATGGTGGAAAAATGTTTATTAAATTAAGTTATTGTATGATAGCTTATTTTCTATATAGAATGTCTTGAATGCATTGTTCGTGGAAAGTACATATGTGTAAGTGAAGAGATGATCTATTGAAGCAAACAAAAAAAATGATATGGCAGAAAGAAAAATGCAGGTTGGAAAATGTTTGTAGGAAATTTTAAATTAAGTAAGACAACTATAACACAGGATTTATAGGGTAGTTAGTCTATCCAGGGATGGAACCCTAGATTGTACAGTTCGTCCTTTCGTCTACAGTAGTACTGTATGCAGATTATGGGTTTACAGAAAGATAACCCAGATGAAATGATGGTCTGGACATCAGTAAACCCTCATACAGAAGAAAATATTGACATCTATAAAAGAAGAACATATTGTGAAAAATAACTATTTATTATATTGAGTGAGAATAGAAGACTTGTATAACCTATTTGAGCATAGAATTATAATTCAAAAGAAAATAGATAACAATTTATACTGTAAATACCAGTCCCTTTCAACAGCATCATAAAGGACATAGGAAATAAAATCCTAGAAAAAGAGATAGTTGTAATTACTACGTTATTTAAGAAAAAAATGTAAGTAGACTACTACATTGACAAAGGAAACAAAGAACATGCATGTTATTTGTTAGACAAAAACATTAAATAAGTTAATATTAAAACAATCCTTCCTGCTATAAGAACTAGATAAACCTTGAGTAACTTAACTATACACATACCATGGAAACCTAGAAAGGGGAATTTCAAATGAAAGAGCGATGAGGCATAATTTATAAAACAAAACAAAAATTAAACATTAATTTCTCAATGCTTGAATCACTTTAGAGCTTGAGTTAAGAAATGAAGGGTTCAAAAGAGAAACAAATACAATTGTTTCATAACTTAACAACATGTTTAAAACAATGAAAATAATAGAGTTGAGAACTCCTTTAGAAACGAGTATGTAAATTACTGGTGAGTAAGTCTAGTGGCTAATTGCATGGCAGAATACACCCAAAACTGTATATAACTAGATGAGACATTAAACCAGCTCGAGGCTAGAGTAAACTATTAATTATAGTGACAGAGCCCTAGTGGCTTAAGGAATAAAAATACATAGTAAGTCATAACTTAATTCCTTGCAAAAACTTAGGGTTTCAACACAGACACGGAGAGAATCTTCATGTCGAAAAACCCTCATAGAAAACCAGAAGTACCTGGAAAGGGAAGGCGAGAATTTGTCTACTGTGAAGAAGTGCACATGTGGAATCCATTTCATATCAACAAGTCGCAGGTTAAATATTACTTGCACACGTAGACTTGAGTCAGGGTTTGGAAATTATTTCCAAAGTTAATAAACAAAATCATTTTAATACTCCAAAGGTCGACAATGAACAAGTAAAATCACCTTAGGACTATAAGTGGAGTCGGTGCCATAAGCCTGAGACACAAAGGGAGGGAAACTTAATCAGTAAGTGAAGAAACTAGCAAGAAAAGATTGTTCATTAAAATTATCAGGGCAGAAAACTGCTCTGTCTTACCTTAAATTTTTTGACCACGGAAGAGAAGGATATCCAAACCCTCTTGTTGAAATAATATAGAACCTCATGTCGAGTGGCTAGCATCAAACCCAAAATATTTTCCAAGCTTTTGTCGAGAACATGAAGCCATTAACCAAGAATCCACCAAGACACAGCTAGAATTTGAATTAAACCAAAAACTGTGCAAGAAATGAAAAATACAAAGTAATCCACAAACGAAGAATTGAGGAGGCGCCATCGAACCCGCAGACTTGCAGAGCCAGGCTGGTCTCGCATGGTTCGCAAAATGGAAAACAATTAGGGTTTGAGGGGGTAATTCTATACCCTGACCCATCTATATCATTTCACAGCTGTTGATGAGCGAAGAATCCAATGATGGTATGAGGCACAAGTGTCAACGTAGAATCTAAAGGACCACGAGAAAATCTAGTGTGAAGGTAAGGTGTACATACAACTTAGTACCAAACATTAAATGATGAGCCGAGTTAAAATTTATGAAGTTTATCATTCTGAATCCCAATTAAAGTGACATCCAATATGATTGTTATGTAGTACAATAAAAATTAAATGGTAAGTTTGATTTGTTGTATTCCGGTGGGTCGAAACATTCATAAGTCACCTTTTTATATGGAGTTCATATCAATAAAAGGCCTAAGTATAACATAGGCTAGGGTGAAAAGTAAAAGTAAGGATTTAACTAATTATATTATCATATTTCAAAACTTAGTATTATAATATAATAGAAAACTTAGTATTATAATATAATACTAATGGTGTTAAACATTGTTAAGACATGATATTAAGAGAAGTAAATGGTATAAATTTTTTTTTTACTATAGTATGGATGAATGTTACATCATGCAAGGATTATGAGGACTATGGAAGTTATGATCTTTACCTTTCAATTGATATATTTGATTAATGTGAATCATATGAGTCGTATTCGACCAATTTAGATACTATAGATCATTAATATTGCCTTTACTTCTTTAATGCTTACCAGAAACTCGTATGACACCAAAAGAAGAATTTCTTATCGGATTCTTTCTAACTAGTCAATGGCTTGGCATTTCATTATCACACATCCCATCTTGTAGACCCAGCCCCTTGAAGGATAGATAACTAGCTTGTTGGATATATATATATGTGTGTGTGTGTGTGGAAGAATAGTGCTTGATCTAGTGCATAACCGAATCAATAGCTAAGGATGGTAGGTCTACTCCTGGGTATCGATATCTAGTTTCTCGTGCATCTTTCACACAAGAAACCACTGAATGATGAAACTGCTCGAAGTTGGTGGTGCAGCTGATGCTACTGATGCTTATAGCTTCTTATGGCTTTACCTCATTAGGTGATTGTTGGTAGATTCGTAGAAGGCTAGAAAGTGAAGATCAGATTTATAAAAAACTTGAAGTATTCGTGTTTATGCTCGGTGTTTGAAAGCGGATGCCATTTCAGTTTATTTCTGGTTATCTCAATCGTAGCATGGAGGAGTTGATATATTCGTGAAATGGGGCTTTGCAAAAGCTGATCTAAAGAGGCTGTTTCGAGGGTTGTGTTAATTTGTACTAGGGTTGATGTTCAAGTTCATGGTAAAGAGTGAGTAAGAGGGACGTACCTGTTGGAATTTAATTCCAACTGCAACATAAACAGCTGGACACAGAGATCAGATCCGCTGTAGATATTTCAGAAATATCGGATGCCTCAAAGTCGTGCTTGATTTATTGCACTCCACTGTGCATTTAATTTACAGAAGTAATTGCCCCTGCTACAGCCGACTTGTTTTGTTCCAAAAGGCATCACCGCTTCCTGTGCATTCAATACGCAGATATGCATTAGAAGATATTTTGGGTTTTTAAATATTATAAGTCAAAAATGTTTTTTACTTATAAATATGATGAACAGAAGTTCTTTTTAAGTTAGAAGAATTTTAGAAGAGAGTTTGAGAAATTGAATAAGGCAGAGAAGAAAACAGAGTCGCTGTGTTTTTGGAGCAGCATGCATTCTACAGGCTGTTTCAACAACTGTCTGCGTGTTTCAGCAACAGCTACAGGCTGTTTCAGCAACTGTGTCTGTGTTTCAGCAACAGACTGTGTGGTGTTTCAGCAACTGTCTGCCAGTTGTTGAAACACGAATCTGTGTTAAAAAACAGAGTTTGTAAAAACAGAGTATGGAGTTTTTAGTTATTCCAGAACTGTAGTTTTGAAAAATTTTGTAACTTTTATTGTCATTGTTATGGTTAATAAAAACAGAGTTTTTCTCCATCTTCTTTGTCCAGATTTCTCTCATTTCTTTGTGTTGAGTTGAGGAACTTTGCTTCCTCTATTTTGTTCGAAATTATCAGAAATTTCCATCATGGTATCGGAGCTGGTCTAGGCACTCAGTGAGTCAAAAACAGGGTTTGTCTTTTCCACTGCAGAAGCTGTAAGAAGCTTAACTGAGCAGATTTTCTCCAACAGAGAAAGTTTCTTGCTTGTTTTATTATACAGTCAGTATCTTTTCTTTACTTATACAGGTTAAGATGGCAGATGCTGGAACAGGTTTGACAAATTCCCAACTGCCACAATTTAATGGGAAAAATCACAGTTATTGGTCCATAACAATGAAAGCATTGTTTGCTTCTCAAGGAATATGGGAGCTGGTTGAAACTGGTTATGCTGAACCTGCAAATGCAGCAGCATTAGCTGCTTTAACAGTAGCAGAAAGAGACCTGTTGAAGATTGACAGGAAGAAGGATGCCAAAGCCCTCTTTTTTCTCTTCCAATCAGTACATGAGAGTGTTTTCCCATGGATTGCAGCAGCAAAAAAATCCAAAGAGGCATGGGATATTCTCAAAACTGCCTATCAAGGCATGGAGAAGGTGAAGACTGCAAAGTTGCAGATGTTGAGGAGAGACTTTGAAACACTCAGCATGAAGGAATCTGATACAATAGATTCATTCTTCACTCAGGTTATTGGGTTGATAACTCAGATTAGATCTCATGGTGAAATTCTTGAAGAAAGAAGGATTGTAGAGAAGATCTTGAGAAGTTTACCCTCAAGGTTTGAAGCTGTTGTGCTAGCAATAGAAGAAACACAGGATCTCTCACAATTCACAGTAGATGAACTGAGTGCTTCTCTTATGTCTCATGAACACAGACTGAGTAGAGGAACAAATTCCTCTTTTGAGCAAGCATTCAAGACTCAGATGTCTTTCGTCCAAGGAAAAGGTCGAGGCATAGCAAATAACAGAGGTCGTGGAAGAAGCCAAAACAAAGGCAGAAATAATCCTGCAAGCACAAGCGAAAGGAGCTGCAATCAGAACCAAGATGAAGGTTCAAGCAAACAGCAAGCTCATGGACAAAGGTATGACAAATCCCAAGTCCAACGTCATTATTGTAAGAAATATGGGCACTATGCCAATGAATGTAGAAAAAATAAAAATGACATGAATAGTAGGCAGAATGCTAATTTTGCAAATGAAGAAGATAAAAATCCAAAGATTGTGCTGTTAACATGTAACGTTGCACAAGACAAACAAGAAGATTTTTGGTTCTTAGACTCAGGTTGTAGTAATCACATCACTCGAAATATTGCAATGTTTGCCAATCTGGATGAAAATGTGAAATCTGAGGTAACAACAGGAACTGATAGTAAGATATCTGTCAAGGGTAAGGGCAGAGTCAGTATCCGAGCAAGAAATGGAGAACAGATGATTGTGCCAGAGGTATACTATGTACTTGGTCTGAAATGTAATCTTTTGAGCATTGGACAGCTCATTGACAAAGGTTACAATGTGTTCTTCAAAGATGATATGTGTACAATCAGAGACATACCTCCAAGTAAGAAGATCATTGCACAGGTGCAGATGACCAACAATAGAATGTTTCCTCTCAAAATCAGGGCAGATTTGAAGGAAGGATGAACTATTGTAGCTGTAACACAAGAAGTCTTTCAAGAACAAGTGAAAGATGAGAATTGGTTGTGGCACTTGAGATTTGGACATCTCAATTTTGGAGGCTTGAATCTGTTGCACAGAAAGGGAATGGTAAAATGATTGCCGTTGATTGAGAAACCGGACAGCCTTTGTGAAGGCTGCATCTTGGGCAAACAACACAAAGAAAGCTTTCCAGCAGGAAAGAGTATAAGGGCAAAAGCACCATTGGAAATTGTTCACTCTGATGTGTGTGGACCGATGCAAATACCATCATTTGCCGGAAATAAATATGTTTTAACTTTCATTGATGATTACACCACAAAGACATGGGTGTATGTGCTGAAACAGAAGAGTGAAGTGTTTGAGAAATTCCGCCACTTCAAAACTCTTGTTGAGAAGCAGTGTGGGCATTATATCAAAGTGCTCAGAACAGATAGAGGTGGAGAGTACATCTCCAAAGACTTTCTGCGTTTTTGTAGAGAGAACGGCATACAAAAGCAGTTCACCGCGAGGTATACACCTCAACAAAACAATGTTGCAGAAAGGAAGAATAGGACCATTCTGGAAATGGTCAGGAGTATGCTGAAGGCAAAACACTTGCCGCATGAGTATTGGGCAGAAGCTGTCACTTGCGCAGTTTACATCTTGAATAGATGCCCAACTAAAGCTGTCATGAAAAAAATACCAGAAGAAGCATGGAGTGGTCAAAAGCAAACTGTCACTCACATGAGAGTATTCGGCTATGTAGCATATGCACATGTACCGGATCAGCTAAGGAAGAAGCTTGACAGTAAGGGGGAGAAGTGTGTCTTTATTGGATATTGTGATGAGTCAAAAGCATACAAACTCTATAATCCATTGACCAAGAAATTGATAGTAAGCAGAGATGTGCAGTTCATTGAAGATGAAGCTTGGGATGGAAGCTTAGAGAAGACAGTGAATGTGAAGACAATTGTGTCTCACGACAAAGAAGAGGAAGGGACAGCAGCAAATAACCCTTCTTTGGTGGCTCCTCCTCCACCACAGCAAGTACATCAAACCACACCACAAGCTGGAATTCAAACAGCCTTGAGAAGTCAAGGAAGTGCTTCTCCAAGCACACCACAGGGATCAGAAATACCCTCAAGTTCGGATGGAACTCCAAGCACACCAAGAAGACCAAGATTCAGAAATCTGAATGAGATTTATGAACAAGGAGAGGTAAGTAACAATACCGGTCTGAATTCATTATTCTCTTTATATTGTCATGTTGATGACCCAGTTCATTTTGAAGATGCCGTAAATGAAGATAAATGGATTGAAACAATGAATGAAGAAATTGGTGCAATTGAGAAGAGTAAAACATGGGAGTTAGTGGACCTCCCTGAAGGCAAAGATGCCATTGGAGTTAAGTGGGTCTATAAGACCAAAGGCAATGCCGAAGGCAAGATTGACAGGCATAAAGCAAGACTTGTTGTGAAAGGCTACAAGAAGCAACAAGGCAAAGACTATGATGAAACCTTTGCACCAGTAGCAAGGATGGAAACAATTAGAACAATGTTGTCTATTGCAGCACAGCACAAATGGAAGATTTATCAGATGGATGTTAAATCTGCATTCCTGAATGGAGTGTTAAAAGAAGAGGTATATGTTGAACAACCTCCACGCTATGAAGTTGAAGGCCAAGAGCATAAAGTCTGCAAACTAAAGAAGGCTCTTTATGGGCTGAAGCAAGCTCCAAGAGCATGGTACAGCAGAATAGATGCTTATCTGATTGAGAATGGGTTTGAGAAGTGTGATGGTGAACCCACACTCTACATAAAGGAGAATGACGGTAAGATTCTTATTGTTGTTTTATATGTAGATGATTTAATCTTTAGTGGCAATGATGCTTCTCTCACTGCTGATTTTAAAGCAGTCATGAAAAGTGAATTTGAAATGACTGACTTGGGCTTATTAAGATATTTTCTTGGAATTGAAGTAGACCAAAGTGAAAATGGTGTTTTCATTTCCCAAGTTAAATATGTAGAAGCAGTGTTGAAGAGATTTAACATGCAGAATAGCAAGGCAGCTGTGACTCCAACTGTAATGGGGTTGAAATTGACCAAAGAAGACAGCATCAAGGATTTTGATCCAAAGTTGTACAAGAGCATAGTTGGCAGCCTCATGTACTTGACTGCAACTAGGCCGGACATTATGCACGCAGTGAGTTTAATCTCCAGATTCATGGAAAGACCGAAAGAGACTCATTGGCAGGCAGCCAAGAGGATTCTAAGGTATGTGAATGGAATGAAGGGGTTTGGTATTTTATACTCCTCTTCTGAAAGTTTCATGTTGACAGGTTACACTGATAGCGATTGGGCTGGAAGTGTTGATGATAGGAAAAGAACATCGGGATATGTGTTTCATATGGGATCGGGAGCCATCTCATGGGTTTCCAAGAAGCAACCAATTGTGGCTTTGTCAATAGCAGAGGCAGAGTATGTGGCAGCAACAGGAGCAACATGCCAAGCAATGTGGCTGAGAAGAGTTCTCAGAGATTTGTGTCATGAACAAGAAAAGGGCACAACCATTTACTGTGACAATAGCTCGGCAATAGCATTGTCTAAAAACTCTGTTTTTCATAAAATGACAAAGCACATAGACACCAAGTTTCACTTCATACGTGAATTGGTTAACAATGGTGAGATTGTTTTGCAGCACTGCAGAACAGAGGATCAGCTAGCTGACATCTTGACAAAACCATTGGCAAAGAAAAGTTTTGATCATTTCAGGAAATGCTTGGGTATGCAGAAAAACCCAGCAGTTGAAATTAAGGGGGGGTGTTGGAATTTAATTCCAACTGCAACATAAACAGCTGGACAGAGAGATCAGATCCGCTGTAGATATTTCAGAAATATCGGATGCCTCAAAGTCGTGCTTGATTTATTGCACTCCACTTTGCATTTAATTTACAGAAATAATTGCCCCTGCTACAGCCGACTTGTTTTGTTCCAAAAGGCATCACTGCTTCCTGTGCATTCAATACGCAGATATGCATTAGAAGATATTTTGGGTTTTTAAATATTATAAGTCAAAAATGTTTTTTACTTATAAATATGATGAACAGAAGTTCTTTTTAAGTTAGAAGAATGTTAGAAGAGAGTTTGAGAAATTGAAGAAGGCAGAGAAGAAAACAGAGTCGCTGTGTTTTTGGAGTAGCATGCATTCTACAGGCTGTTTCAGCAACAGCTACAGGCTGTTTCAGCAACTGTGTCTGTGTTTCAACAACAGACTGTGTGGTGTTTCAACAACTGTCTGCCAGTTGCTGAAACACGAATCTGTGTTAAAAAACAGAGTTTGTAAAAACAGAGTATGGAGGTTTTAGTTATTCCAGAATTGTAGTTCTGAAAAAGTTTGTAACTTTTATTGTCATTTTTATGGTTAATAAAAACAGAGTTTTTCTCCATCTTCTTTGTCCAGATTTCTCTCATTTCTTTGTGTTGAGTTGAGGAACTTTGCTTCATCTATTTTGTTCGAAATTATCAGAAATTTCCATCAGTACCGTACGTGTTGTTCTCCATAGATACTTGGAACATACCAAGGTAACAACCACCTACGGAAGCCGAAGTTCACTTCAAGGGATCCTTGCTCCTTCCTCATAACACCCAACAATCAACAACTGGTTGACATGAATCATTTTTCTTTTTGTGAAAGCAGTAAGTCCTCATATTAGTCTTCATATTAGATCAAAATGATTAAGAGGATGAGAAGCTCAGGAAATGTGCTATGGAGACAAATACTAACTGGCCTAGTGATAGTGACAAGTGCATTTCACAAGCCCGATCAAGACAACAAGTCTGGCCTAGTGATAGTGACAAGTGCATTGCCCAAGCCCACTCAAGGCAGGGACTTGCTGCCTTGCAGCTTTCCTGGTTCTTTTAAGTTGTAGGACCATTTGTTTGTGACGGGTACTGAGGAAACTAATAGCACTCAAATTAGAACACGACAAGGGATTTAAATAAATGGAAAATGAAAAAATGCACCCAAGTAAAATTAGAAAGACTAGGGGTTAGCAATAGAGCTGCCAATGTGAAAACGACCAAAACGACCAGCCTACTTGGTGCAGTACCTGAAAGATATGTGGAGGGAGTTTTACAGGAAAAACGCAGTGGATAATATTTTTACAAGGTATAAAAAACATATATAAAAAACAAACATGAAAATATAGACTCATTAATTTTTTAAACGAGCAGGGAAAAAATTTGGAGGGAAAAAAAAAACACTCGAAATAAAGAGGATAAAATATGTGCAAAGTATGTTTTCTTAATGTTTTTATTGGGGTGGAAAAAAAAATATTAAAAACTAATTATAATAAAAAAATGTTGAAAATAATTTTTACACAGAAGAAAATATATACATTGATAAATTTTTGTAGCAGGAAAAACGTAGAGAAATAACATTTATATGTACACAGTATTTTAATTGAAGACAATTATTTTTTATTTATTTTTTAATAAAAAAAAGAGAGTCAATTTTTTTTTTTTTTTTGCTTGCAGGAATGAAGAAAAAGCCAACATTTTTGTTAAAAAAGAGTCGCCATAAAAAAAAAAAAGGGTTGTTTTATTTTAAAGTTGCCTGTTACCATATTCTTTATAGAAAAAAAGAGACTAAGAAATAAAATAAAAAAGGCAACTTTTTTTGAAGAATTTAACAAAATGCACCAATTATCTATAGTTTAGAGGTAATCGTATAGATGCATCGATGTTTTAAGAGTAAAAATTTTAAAAATATATATAGTTTTGCACGAAATGCACAAAACGACATTGTTTTTTGAAATATAGAAAATAAAGACTAAAAAAATAAAAAATAAATAAAGAAAAAAAAATATATTTTTATATTCAGGAAATGGAAAATATGCAAACAATTTTTTTTTCAGAGGTAAAAAATAAATATAGAAGGTAGATCCTTGTCCGGAAGAAAAAAAAAGAGAAAATAGTGATTTTTTTAAGAGGACAAAATGTTGTGAACCGTTAGTTTTTTTGCTGGAAAAGAACATACATAGCTTTTGTTCGAGAAAAAAACATACAAGAAAAATGTACAAGAATAAAATAAACAGGAAAACAATTTTGAGAGGAAAAAAGTAGATGAAGTTTTTTTTTTTTCAGGATGTAAAAAACATAATTTCTTCATAGGAAACACACATGCAGAAAATTTATTTTTTAAGAAAAAATAATTTGTTTAGAAGAAAACGTCAGCAGCCAAATTTTTTTTGGGAAAAAGAATTAAAGACATTATTTTAAAAAAAATATCATTTTTTTACAGGGATAAAACAAAGCCGAGATATTTTATATAAAAATAATTATATCATTTATTTACAGGAATAAAAAGTAGCCGGCATATTTGTTTTAAAAAAAAACTGTCTCGTTTCTTTTACAGGAATAACAAAAAAGGCAACATATTTTTTACAGCAATAAAAAAGAGAAGGTGGAAAATATTTAAAAAAGAAAATATTTTTCTTTAAGAAAAATATTTAAGAAAATACAAAAAAATATTTACTGTTTACAGGGAAGATCTTTTAACACTAAATGAAAAAGAAAGCACAAAATGACAATATTTTTTTTTTAGAGATATAAAAAATAAAACCTACTAATTAAAAAAAAATTATCTTTTTCTTTTTCTATTCGGGAAATGAAAAAATGCAGACAATTCTTTATTCCAAGATGGGAAAAAAGAGAATTTTTTTTTTTACAAGAAATGGCGAAAATTCCTTTTTGAAGGGAAAAAAATATACAAAAGTAATTTTTTAACAATAAAAATTCGGCATAAAAAAATGGAGAAAAAAATTATAGAGATTATTATATATATATATATATATATATATATATATATATATATATATATATATATAACGGTTTAGGAATAAACAAAAACCAACATATTTCTGAAAAAAATGCATAGCTTTTGTTAGAAAAATAAAATAAAAATTTAGATGTAAAAAAACAAATATTATAAAATTATAAAATCAAAAGAAAACTATTTTTTTTTTTTTTTAATTGAGGAAATGAAAACTAGATCTACTTGTCTCGACGAGACCCGATTCGAACCCGTTTTATTGGGCGCAAACCATTTTTATCTTTTTTTATTGAGGAAATGAAAAATCAATCGACTCGACCCGACCAAACTCGATCTGAATGCGTTTTTTTGGGCACCCTCAAACGATCCGGCTAGACCCGAACACGTTTCCTTGGGCGCACTCACATGACCCGATCCAACCCGAAGTTTCCTTGGGCGCCCTCACTTGACCAGATCCAACCCGAAGTTTCCTTGGGCGCTCTCAAACGACCCGACCCGACCTGACGCAAAATCATTTCGTTGGGCGCCCTTACACAGACAATTTATATTAGGTAGATATTTCCAGGGAAGAAAAAATGGGAAATAATGATGGTTTTTTTAAGTGAAGGAAAAATGTTGTGAAAAGTGAATTTTTTTTTTTCTGATAGAATCTTAAGGACGAAACCCTAGGAGGGAAACCCTAAGGAAGGGAGGAGTTGTTGACATTAAATGCAAAGCGTCAAAACGTTACGAGAAAACCCTAATGTCGAGAACCCGTGAAGGGAACCTTCAAGAACGGAGGAGAATATGGTCGAGTTTTAGAAAACCTGGAAAGTCACTTCTAGGTTACCAACCATGGACATCTATGGTGGTAAAAAATGGATTTAAATTAGCTAAATGACTCTCCAGGTAAGACCTGGAGAGTCTATAAACACTCACACAATCTATTACATTCAATCAAGAGAACAGCGTAATACATATAGGCTTTCTCACAATCAGGTGGCTTGAACCACTCCCTGAATATTAGGATCTGAGATCTAAAAGTAGACTCTCAATCCTATCCTAACTGTATCTTTCTCCATTAATTCTAACACTCCCCCTTAATGGAGAAAGGGTACTAAAAAAAATAACATATGCCTACTCGTCTAGTCTCAGCTAGGCTTACAATGGTAAAAGACATAAAAAACTTGGTAACAGAGTTTTCATCTTAGTCTTCTTTGCTTGAGATCCATGCCTGTTCATTTGTTGATGAGGCTTCATCTTCACTTTCTTTACCATGAGATAGTGATGTATCTTCACCTCATTTCTTCCCCTGTGAAGGAAAACTTGAATTCTTGTTCTCATCCTTCTCAGAATTATGGCAAGGTGGATAGGAGAATTTTCCTTCTCACTATTTCTGGTTTTCATCATCTGAAAATCAGCGATGATATCTTCACCATTGATTACTGCAATTTCTGTGTTAATTTCCTAAATACATGGTGTTTCAAGCCATTCTTCAAGAAACTACAATTCTTCAAAATTCATTGTTGTTTCTTGCCTAACAATATCTGCACAAAAAACAATGTTAGATTTATAAAGATGACCACAATTACTTTCATCTTCCTGCTCCTTCAGGAGAGCTTTCTTTTCAACATCTCTCCCTACTTCATCCATTTCTGCTGACATAATTATGCCTTCATCCAGTTCTGTTGCTGCAAGCATGTTCTACATTTGATCTGTATGTGAAGATAGGCCTTCCTTCTCACCAAACAGGAATTCATCAATAAGATGTTTTTCAATCATCAAGTTGATCCACTCATCATGAGATATATAAGTCTCATCAAACTTGATTTCTGCATCAGGAAAAATTTCAAGTTCTATAATAATGGATGTGTTTTCATCATTAGAAGTTTCAATTACAGATACACATGCATCACCCATCATTGCATCTTCAGTTTCACAATCAAATATGGGATCATTATCAAGAGCAATATCTTCAGCATCATTGCGCTCATTCAAAGAGTATTTCATCTCTAAAACATCCCATAAAAATTTGTAGTAGGAATCTCCATATTCATATATTATGCTCAGTATGATGTTGTCATCTACTGCAGATGTTATAAGACTTAATACTAATGTATCTCCACTATCATTAATAACATATTCAACATAATCCAGTAAATTTAACTTCCATAGTACTGTTTTTATTTCATTTGACTAGCTTTCATAATTCATACCTGAAAAAGATGGTAAATCTGGCATAAACCATTTAATAATCTCACCAAATTCCAAATATGCACCTTGATCAGCAGCTGGCCCATCACCGTCAACCTGAAAGAAATCACAAAATTCTGTAGTACAATATTTTGCACTTCTTTGTTGATGCTTTCTCCTGAATTTTCTTCGAGACTCTTTCAATTTACTTTGATGACCCCTTTTCTCCTTCTATTTTCTCCCTTGCAATAACACTTTTTCCACTATAGCGTTAACCCACACAGGCACCACGAATCCTCACGGTCCTCCTGTCTGAGGGCTGAGACAACACCGGAGCCTCAATGGCAGCGTCGGCTTTCAGTCCCCGAACCTCAACTCATTCAATTGGTAGCCACAGTTGCTGCAAAATATATCTCACTGCATAACTGATCGTTAACACAGCAGAATGCAGCCTATATAATGCCAATGCAATACTTGGACGTCGAGACTCCAAATGCTTTTGACAAGAAAAACTACTTGAATGTGCAGAGGAAACAATACACAGTTTGAACCTATTGTCAGGCTACACCCACTACAATCACCTTCCAAAGTAGTGCGCTTCCCACCTCTGCTTAATGATTGCGGGCTACTTTCATATCAATCTACACGATCTCGACATGATTAAAAAATTCCTTCCATGGACTGCTCTGGATCGAATACAAGAGACTACTATATAAAACACACAGACTTACAAAAGATAGAGGATTTGTAGCGGCACTAGCCAAATCGCTTAATAGGAATTCACAGATCCTCCTATGCTCTCGTTGACTCCGCCTGGAATCCTCTGCGGATCTTTCACAGATGGCGCACAGTCGGTTCTGGGGCCCGGTATTCTGGAATACGGAAATTATTTCCTATACGAGTTGGCTTTGATTCAACGAACGTCGTTTTATGCTACAAGGACAACATTTATATATGAGGCTTCCTCCACACAACCGGCTAGGTTGGAACGAAGGTTTTCAGATGTGCCTCTTGCAACATTCCGAGAAATGGAAAACATGCCTTATCTATCAATAAAGCCAATTTGACTATAAATAAGCCAAATATTTGCAGGCACCGGAGCTGGAGAAGTGAGTTTCTTCTGTCTCCTCTGCGCCACACTACATCCCCACACATCTGCCAATCGGCCTTCATGTCGATATTCCACGACAAGAAACTCTTGCATGATCGCTGCTTTGTGGTCAAGCACACCTCCGGCACAACAAATCTTCACGGGCCTCCGCCAATTCTCTTATGCGGTTGTTGCTCTTGTCCTTGAAAAACTGAGATCACTCCCACTATTTAAAAAAATTGTTTAGCCAATAGATATTGTCCAAAGCGTGGACAAATCGGTCACACAAAATAGTCTCCAGATCAGACTATTGATCCAAGTAGGTTTGGGTTTCGGCTCATGCTTCTACGCTCACTACTCTGCTCAGCCTCCCGCAGGAAGGCATGACCACCACTGCAAGACAGTCCCTCTGCCACTTCGGCCACATATTTGCTTAACGACGGATCTGCTTCAACGCTGCCTCTCGACCTTATTTTCCATAAGCCCGACCAAATTTTCAACACTCTCGCTGATTTCACCTGTGATCTCTTTAGCCTCTTCGCAGGCTTCTGGCCCAGCTCCGACCTCGGTGTGATTAAGTAGCGACAGTGGAGATCTCTTATAAAGGAAGGAGGATAAATCATCT
Source organism: Pinus albicaulis (assembly GCA_034641835.2). Classification (NCBI taxonomy): domain Eukaryota; kingdom Viridiplantae; phylum Streptophyta; class Pinopsida; order Pinales; family Pinaceae; genus Pinus; species Pinus albicaulis. The sequence goes on from CM076578.1 coordinate 1,275,009,635, forward strand.
TTTTGATTTCAGAATTTTTAAATGGAGGATAAATCGATCATGCAGTAGCAACTTGGGTGCATATTGAATTGTATATTATATCTTTGAATAACTGTGCCATCATATATCTGCGATTCTCCAGATCGCTACAGACATGATGCATTCCCACCAGCTGTCAAATCCCGTCTCTCGGCCTTCCTCACGCAGGAAATCAAGTGCGTATATTACGCAGCACGGGAGAGCTCCCCCTCCGCAGCACATCTCAACAGCAAGTGGAGGATGGACTCCACGCAGCACAGCTCCACACACAGGCCTCGAGCGATCAGCCTCCAATTTTGCAAACCAATAGGTGATGTCACATGCACGCAGTTGATCCTATGCGGGCAAAGCTCTAACAAGAAGCTCACAACATGCCTATCAATAATTCAATAGTTGACACGCTGGACAACACAGCTCGGCTCCCCAATTTAGCTATTAAGCTACAAAAATCTGCAGCATCCTCTCCCACAGATCTATTTAGCTTCGACCTGAAGCTCCGATACCATGATAAAAAGTGGATTTACATTAGCTAAATGACTCTCAAGGTAAGATACCTAGAGTGTACAAACACTCGCACAATCTATTACATTCAATCAGGAGAACAACCTAGTACATATAGGCTTTCTCACAATCAGGTGGTTTGAACCACTCCCTGAATATTAGGATATGAGAACTAAAATTAGACACTCAATCCTATCCTAACTGTATCTTTCTCCATTAATTCTAACATACGGAGAGTTGTAACGGGGCCACCATTCGTGGTCTGCTAAAAAAATGGGGAAAAAATATCGCGGGTCTGTATGCACAATAGAGGGAAAGAAAATGAAATTTCACAAAAAGAAATGTGATACCCTGCTTTTCATTTTCGATACCTATTGTGGATAATCGATAAATGTTGTGGCTTCCATTAAAAATTGGTGTGTGTTGCGCACTGCAGATAACTCTGAGTTTGCGAAAACAACGGTTTGAAGTACACATGGAGTGCACATCTTGGTGTACCCTCACTGTGACAAAACCCTAGCATGCACAACCATCGTGAGAATAACCATGGAAAGGAATCTCCCTGAGAAAAATATATGGGTGGAAGCAGAGAGGGTTCGTCACAGTGAAGCAAAGTTGTGTCAAAACCCTAGTATCGAGAACATAATGAAATAAAGTGTCGAGGAACCCTGGAGGTGTCAGGGTAATCGTAGCGGCTTCAAAAAAAGCTGTTGATTTTGAAACAGAAAAGATGGAAGCCAGAGATGATATGTTCTATCCTGAATGGAGCTCCTTGGATTGGTAAATATCGTTTATCTAAAAATGTCTAGATGTTTCATTGTGTAGAGAGGTACAAGGAGGATAGTCCATGAAAAATCCACCAAGAATAAATTTTCCATAGTGCGACATTAAGTTTAGTTGAGGGAGTGTAGGAAATGTTAGGTTTATGTAGTATTCTTATAGTTATTAGAAAATCGATTAAAAGGATATGATTAGAAAAGCGATTATGTGATTATAAATCTTAGGTTTATGTATTAGGTTTGATAATGTGTTTTAATAAATAATGTTTTTTTATCAATAATAATACTAATTTTTTAATATTTATAATTTTTATTTTTTAATAAATTATTTATTATTTTAAAAAAATAATAAATTTTTATAAAAAAACACACACACAACTTTTTCATATTTGTTTCATTGGTGGTAATGAACAAATATTTGTTATTTTTAAATTATGAATTATAACATAATTATAATATTTTAATATATATTCTTAAATTATTTTATTACTTGTCATTGTTATTTAACTCATCATTTTCATATATGAATATTCATCAAACTCACTTATTTAAATCAATTTAACTAAAATTTAGGGTTAATTTTATACTTATTTATCTCAAAATAGATAGTTTTCATTGAAATTTAATATGGTTATAAAGAATAAATAATATTTCTATTAATTGTTTTATTTTCAAGTATGAATATTCCTCAAACTCACTTCTTTAAATCAATTTAACTAAAATTTATGGCTAATTTTATACTTATTTATCTTAAAATAGATAGTTTTCATTGAAATTTAATATTTTCATCTTGTTTACATTAAATATCTATGAATATTAGCAAATAGCACCGAAATATAGTTACCTTCCAAGAATGAGAAGAAATTAGGTTTTAAATCTTCATTTAATTCAAAGTGAATGTTTTTAATAGCATAAGAATTGATTTTTAAAATGCAGTTATGTTAATAATATTCCATCATTGATGAGATCAAAAACTATTTCTTGTGTGAGAAGATGGAGATAGTTTTATATATTAGTTATTTATATTTTTCTTTGGAAGGATAAATTGAGAGATTGATAATATATATCACTAGATTTAGTTTTTTTTTTTTTTTTTTAATTTTATTTGTAGGTTTAATTACACCGACTACTTGAAAAATATGCTACATAAATATTTTGATCTTTTGTAGTAACCCACAATGATAATTGTAAAATCAAAATGGATACAAAATACATTATTTCCAATAATCTTTTTCAAATTCAATTACTTACAACGTTGTGGTTTGTTTGGTTGTTCTTTATACTAACCAATATTGAAGGACCTTTTTAAAGTGGTTCATAAACAATTATTATGTGATTATTTAGCTAATTTGAATACACTTAGTGGAGCTATATTGCTGCTCTCTCGAATTCAACATTGGTACTTTTCACAGTGTGGTGATTGAAATATTGGTGTGGTGCTAATTATAGAATGAAACAACTCTTTTTAAATATGTTTTAAATAGTTGAATTTAGGTATGTTTTGTATAATTGATTTTACAATTTTAAGTATTTTTTAAAAATAATGTTTTATAAGGAATACATCTTCAAATTATTGAATAAGCTGATTTTTATTTAAATTATTATTGATTAATTTTCTCTATGAAAGATTTTTGTTTTATTTATAAAATTTTCATATTAAAATATTCAATCTTCCACTAATTTGTATTATTCATAATAACTATAGTTTTCCATAATAATATGTTTCGTTTAAAAAATGAAAAGTTATCTAGCAATAAAATGTTTCATCATAATCATTAATCACAAATTCTTTAGTCGTAAATCCATTATTATGACAACTCTAAGTGATAAATGATGCAAAATTATGGTGATATTTGATTTAGTAAACAATGTTATGTAACTAAGTTCTGTATGTATTTATATTTATATTGAATTTTTTAAATATTCAAGTTAAATTTTGAAATATTAAGTTTATACTTATATTTAATATTATTTAGGTTTAATATTAAGTTTATAGTCTTAGGTTTAATAATTATAATATTATTTTAGATTTATAATAATATTGGGTTTGTATAATAATGATTAATTGATAATTATATTTTAACATTAATTTTAACTAATATTAATATTAACAATAATTATAGAATATTAATATCAATAGTTAGTAATTTTTTTCCTAAAAAATTAACAATTCAAATAATAATAATATTAGTAATATTACTAGTATCATTATTACTAATTATAATAATTTACATTAACACTTTAATTAATTATTATTACTAATAGTTGAATACTTTATTTATCTTTACTTCCATTCTATAAGACAAATTTATCTATTTCACAACTTTCAGTTTTAGGTTTATTATGTTATATAATATATTAAATATAATTTTAGATTTATAACTTGTTTACATACTTTCATCTGTGTGAAAATGTGAAGTTGGGTTACACCTTTTGCCCTTTTTTGAGAAAACAATTTCATTTTTTTTTGTTCTTCAACTTTCTGCAAGTCAAAACAACTTTTCTGTTTAGAATTTCATTTTGCAATAAAAATAAAAGTCGTCAGAAATTTTATTAGATTTAGATTACTTATTTTTTGGAATTTTTTTTTATACACATTGGATATGTCAAATTAGTGTTTCTTTGAGTATGTGTTTTTAAACAATCAAAGGATTCATAAGAAGTCATGTTAATGCACGTTGGTGTATTCTTTGAAAAATCTATGTTTTTGGGAAACAAAATGTGTTACAAAAGTCTCGACAGATTCTACTTCAGTTATGTTATATTTACGAAACCAACTGATGCATATCGTAATTACTACAATTTTTCGAACTAATCCAATATAAAAAAATTGCATATTTTGAATATGTTTCGGGACGCACAAAATTTCTCAACATATAAGTTATAAACTAAAAATCTAAAAACTTCCCATTACAAACGACGAACCAGTGTAATGCACAATAAATTTTTCAGTTTTTTTTATAGTGTATTTTGGAAGATACAAAATATTGATTTCACTGAATCATAATGACCTTTAGAAATTGTTTGCACCCATTTTATAACAAAATTAATTAAAATTAGTCAATATTTATGAAATTCAATAAAAGTTATATTTCCTGAAGGTAGATTGAATTCTACAAATTCTTGTCTTGGTTCTGTTAGTTAATTCATAAAATTTCATGGAGTTTAATCAGTCCAAAGTTGAAGAAATGTGTTCAGAGCTCCGCTCTACGTAATTCCAGACGTGTTAGTTCAGCCGAACTTTTAAAAAAAAATCGGTTGAATTTTTTTTTGCCACGACGACCCGTCAAGTCTAAAGACACGAAAGTTCGGCCGAATTCCTTACGAAAGTTCGGCAAAACTTTTAATTGACTTTCTGTCGGCCTGAAAATTCAATGAAGCCCCTGCAAAAGAACATTTCGCAGAAATATAAATTGACGTAAACACATTCATTATTTTCACATAATTTCACACATTTCTTCATTTGGTCTGATTTTGCAAAGGATTTTTTTCGGTTTAAAGACTTTTTGGCATAATATTCAAAGGACATTTCTTGGAGGTATGTGATACATTTTTTGGATGTTTTTTGGGCTTCATTTTTTTTTAAGGTATTTCGTTTTTAGAGGTTTTGGGCTTAATTTTCATTGCTTTTTTTTAAGGTATTTTGTTTTTTGAAATTTTGGGCTTAATTTTCATTCTTTTTAGGATCTTTGGAGGCATTTTTTAAAGTGACATTTTTAAGAAGTTGGGCTTAATTTTCAATGGACATGTTTTGGAGGTATTTTTTGAAGTGACATTTTTTTAGAGTACGTGTTTTGGGTTTAAGTAAATATTTTATAATGAGTTTTTAAAATAAGTTTTTGTTTAAATTTTTAAATGAAACTTTTTTGCAGGACTTGGAAGGAAATATTTTGAGCTTCATTTCATTTTTATAAGAAATTTTTTTCTTGGATTTTTTAAGGTAAGTGTTTTGGATTGAAGTATGCATTTTTTGCAAAAAAATTAAAATGCTTTTTTTAAATTATATCTTTTGTGATGTTTTTTTTTAATTGAGTTTTTGTCTAAATTTTTGAAGGAAAATTTTTCAACTTCATACTCTTATAATGTCAAATCGAAAGAATTGCACGAGAAAATATGATCGAACAAGAGACCTTGAGGAACGTAGAGAACAAGGGAGAGAATCTCACAAAAGAAAGCGAGAAGCACTCTCAAATATCGAAAGGGAAAATCAACCTTAACTAGAAGTTGAAGCAGGTACGTAAATGTAAATATTATGAATTTGATATTTAAAATTTTTGTAGTGGAAAATGTGAAGCTCAATTTTTATTTTCTGAACTAATTTGAAAAATATTTTTCAACGTAAACAAAGAGAGATATTCCTAAAAACATTGATGATGAGATACAAATTTTGAAAGAGAAAGTGAAAGAGATATTGAACCAATGATTGAATATGGTGAAAATGTTGAAAGAAATTCAAGATAAGAAATTCAATCACAAGTTATATATATATATATATATATATATATATATATATATATATATATATATATATATATATATATATATATATATATATATATATATATGTTGGAAATGTTGTCATTGATGGCAAAGTAGATGACAAAGGAAGAGCACCTGAGACATCAGAGGAAACAGAGACAAAGAGAGATAGAAAAAGAGAGGCAGATTTAGAGGAGCTTCAGGAGAAAGGAGCAGCATCAGACAAGGAAAAGAGGCAGGCTAGGAAGTTTAAGGTCAGCAAAGAAAGCAGCAGACAAGGAAAAGAGGCAGGCTAGGAAGTTGAAGGTCAGCAGAGAAGTGCAGAGGAAGAGTACATTTACAGAGACAGGGCAGCACAAAGAGAGGCAACAGAGAAAGCAGCAGACAAGGAAAAGAGGCAGACTAGGAAGTTGAATAATGATTCACCAGTGATGTTGAAACTCTAGCCACTAAAAATTTTGTAAGTTAATTCACTGTATAATGAGGAAGCTGTTTCAGGATTATTGTGTATCTATCGAGTTAAACCCTGTGTGAACATATGAGTTCTGGATGAATGATAGTTGATTTATGTACAACCAAGTTGATAGTGATTCTGCATTGGATTGGAATAAATTGATGTGAGTGAAATTATCTAGTATGCCTAGCCATACCTGTAGAATCAATTGGAGGGATTTTTATTTACTGGGATAAGACTGTGAAACTATATTTACCCTGGCACCACAGTACACGCTTTTGTATATCTAGTGAATATTTAATGGTCATGCGAGGAAAGACCGACCATATCAGAATTGGTATGAATCCTCGTGAGGGATTATGAAGGCCTGTCGAAAATTGAAGGAGACAATATAGAGAGAGGAATTTCTGTCGAAGATGGAGGTTGTATAACAAAGCCGCAGAAGAAATAAAAGTGGGCAGAGTTAAGTCGAAATGGTGTATTGAGGAGTAGAACCAGAACCATGAGAGTGGAACAGTGACCGAGAGCAACAGTGAGTGTGGTTTGAAGTGAACAGTGACGACAGTTTCCGGTTTACATCGCACTGCTTTTGTGGAGCAAGCAGTTTTCCCCTTTCGCGAGCGATTCCATAGAAATATCGACACGTGGCATCAGGCGAAGTTCCAAAACTGTTGCTCAATGCCCGCCATCACGCATTAACAATCGACCAAAGATGCGAAGCGATATTGACACAAGCTGTCGATCTGGAGGGAAACGATCTGACGGTGATCATAGTGGGAAGTAGCACGGATTTTAACCAAAGGTACGGGCATATGTATTCCATTGAAGTCCCGCCAATCATATATGTGGTCCCGGAGCCAAAGGAATGTTATAAGCGGTTCAACTGAATTATAACTCGAGATATATATTTAAAATTCCCAAGGTCCGAAACATATATATGTGCTGATATATATATATGTAAAATATCAAATCTTGTATGATGCATCCATATGTGGATTTATTAACCATTGGAACCTTAGTTATAAGGTTCAACGATAGAATAAAAGTCCAGAATATGTTAAAGATGTTTATTTAAAGGTTGCTGGGTTTAAAATAAGGTAGGGAGATTAAGTTTGGAAGGTGGCGCACTCGTACTGTAGCCGAATTGTACTATGGGGAATACATTGAATTAAAAAGTTGTAGAAAATATTGAATTATCTACCAGAAGAAATGTGGAAGACCTGGGGAGTACGGGACTGTGCAGAGTTACTGCTATCAATGAGTTGATAATTAAAACTTTGTGTTTTCTGTATTTACCAAATTTGGACTTCTACAAAAAGGAGCTATTCCTTGTGACCCGAATCCTTACAAGTGTATTGACAAAGATTCAGCATGCAAAGGTTGCCACTGCAGAAATTGAAAGTATTGAAATTGCCCAGTAGTGATATTAAAAGACAATTATATGTACCACAGTTATACAACTGTAATGAGAAGAGAGCCTACAAGAACAAAAGGGAGATAAACAACAGTAGAAAAGACAAATCTAGTCAAGCCAAAATCCAGAAAAGAAGCTGAGTGAAATTGAAGTGTGTAACTGAAAATCTGAATGTAAATGTTGTAATTAAATTTTTTATTGTTTGTGATGCATTGGCAAGTATCCTAAAGAAAAGAAAAATCACACTGTGGCATGAAAATTTGTACATATTGTTATAAATCTAAAATGAGTTAAATAAAAGGAATGAATAGACAGAAGCCCAAGAGTCGTGACTGTTCACTCCAAATTATTTGTGAAATACAAACAGTCATGTGAGGAACTCTATAAATAATATGAACTGGATATGCATAAAGAAGTTAGAGAGAGAAAATGTAGAGAATGCAGAGTATAGAAGAGTGAGGAAGAGAATATTAAGAAAAGAAGAGCAGAAAGAGATGCTACAGAAAAGAGCTGATATCTAAGGTAAATCAACAAAAATTTAGTTTGATAAGTTGAGGAAGTTGGAGCTTCCCTATCAAGTTGTAGCTTGATATATGTTAGTTGTAGCTGACTGAGGTTGGAGCCTCCTGTAGGTTGGTGCCTGCAGAAAATTGAAGGGAGTTGGTGCTTCCTTGCAAGTTGTAGCTTGCGGAATTGAGGTTGGATCCTCCTGTAGGTTGGTGCCTGCAGAAAAACAGTGGTGAGAGGGAGTTGGAGCTTGCCTTTGCATCACAACAATAATAAGATGTGGTTTTCTCGCTCTATGGGTTTCCACTTATATCTGGTGTCTATGTGCATGATGTCTTTGTGTTGATATGGTATATCTATTCTACTAATACTTGCTGCTAACATATTAAGACTGCTGGTACATTATCTAATCTGCTTATTAATTGATGCTCACAAATAAAGATTGCTCACACATTATGTTGATCATGAAATGAAGGTGTTAATAATGTATAATAATTTCTAAGGGAAAAGTTTTAAAAGACCATGAATGTGTTAAATTGATTCACCCCCCCCCCCTCTCAGTTTAACTAAGGGTTCAACAATTGGTATCAAAGTTGGTTCCTTTGGTGTAAGCCTAATAGCTTGAAGGAGACCTGGTTGAGTCATGGACTATCAAAATGTACCTGTGCTAAATACAACAAACTTTCCTGAATGGAGAGATAAGGTTAAAACAGGATTATTGGCTTATGAACCTGAAGTATGGAAGCTTGTATGTGATGGTTACTTCACAGACTCCCCCACGGTGAAAGAACAACAGTGGAATGCCAAGGAAAAATGTGTGATATATAATAGTCTTCATAACAAGGACCTTGAGTTGATAATGGATTTAACCTCTGCAAAAGAAATCTGGGATAGATTGCACTTCATGCATGGAGTAAACACTAAGGACTGCACTGACAAGTAGGATAAGAGAATTAAGAAGAAGAAACATTCATGTCAAAAAGAAGATGTTCAATCAAATGAGGTACCTGCTAGTTTGAATGGTAGTGAGAACCATGAAGAAATTGTAGCTGAAGAAAAAGCCAAACTTGACACAACCTGGACTGAAATAGAAAGATTGAAGAATGAAAACAAAGACCTGAATACATTGGTGCAAATATGTGATGAGAGAGAATATGAAGATAAGAAAGAAATTATTGACCTGAAGACTCAACTTGAAGAAGCAAACAACGTAGAAGACATTCTGCTACGACAAATGAGAGAGAAAAGTCAGGAATGTGAAATATTAGAAGAAGAAATAGTGAGCCTAAGAAAGAATTTAGAAAAAGCCCAAAGAGAACTATTAATGAATACACCTCTAATGAAAAGCACTGAACAATTGGACAAAATGCTAAATGCTCAAAGGTCACCTCTAATAAAGGCTGGGATAGGATATGAAGGAGAAACCAGTAAGCCCAAGGTAGAAGATAACAAGAAAATCATCTTTGTAAAAGCTGTAAAGGAAAATGAAGTAGCTCAGAAGATTCCCACAGAAGAAGAAGCCAACAAGAACAAGATTTGTAAAGAAACAAACAGAATCAAGCAGCAACATGAAAGACAAAGAATGAGAGGATGAAACAATCAACTGTTAAAGGCTCATATGCTCCTAAGGATGAATTGAATAAATTCGAAATATGTCAAAGAAGGTTCTTTCCTCCTATGGGAATCATCACTTTTTTTTCCTGCCACAAACAAGGACACACTGCAGCATATTGTAAGACAAAGCAAACCCAGTCCAACCAGCAAAGGATGCAGCAAAAGAGAAGAATCCCTCAAGCAAGCAAATGGAAACGACAATCTTTCACCAGGTACACAAATCATTTCCATGGCTATTTTTATGCATGCAATAATTTTGGACATAAATCTGTTGAATGTAAAATTTATTCAAAAAGGGGAACAAAGTATTGTACATCAGCTCAAGCTCAAACATACCTTGGTAAAATAAGATGTTATGTATGCCTCAAGCTTGGTCACAAAGCAAAGGACTGTAATTTTCCATATACACTAAATAACTCTAGAGAGAGAATGGAATCTAATCAAATGAAACAAAGCTATGAATTTAAAAGAAGTGTAGACATTATGATGAACCCCAATAGAGTATGGAAAGAACAGAGAAAAGGAGAGCCCATTATCTCAATAACATAATGAATCCTCCATAGTCTTAGGGGGAGCTGCTCTAGGAAGCAAAGCAAAAATCCATCTTGTAATATATATGAAGCAACATCCCAGGGGGAGAGCAATTCATAAATAGACCCTATGAAAGCAGTTTGAGAAGAGCTTCATGTAATAAGAACAACTATGAGATCAAGAAGATTATTTGAAGTATTCAATAGATGACAGATTGATAGAGGGAGAAAAAGTTGCAAGCAACCATGATGATAGAGGAAACATCAGTAATGAACATGTAAGCTAAGAAGATATCAACACATTAAATGATGATCATAGAATTCCCTATACTGCTAGAATTAACAATGTATCACATTAAGAAGGATGAGTAAGAAAAGCGCCTATCATCATTTCATTACATCTTTCAAAAGGTCCACTTGGAGAAATGCAGTTAAGTGAGTAATAAATCTTTGAGTAATCAGCCCATGAAGATTCATAGAAAAGAAATTGAAGATGTCTTCCTGAAAATCTTTATGTTAGAACAATTGAATTGAATATAAAGCAGCAATGACTCTAGAGTAGTCCTAGAAAGGAACATGCAATGGCTTTCTTTGGAACAGAAGGACAGAAAAAGAAGAGTGGTAAATAATGCCAAGATCAGATTCAATATATTGATGATTGTTGGTATGAACAGTGGAAAGATCAATAATAGAATTTATGAAGGATGCATCAATTATGGGTTAATGTGCAAGCTGAATTGAAATCTCTCCATGGTTTATCAAAGTAATATCAATTGATTTTTAGGTACAAGAAGCATGCCTATCAACAGAATATCAAGTGGTGTCATAGAACATTAGTATGATACAGGTCCTCAGGATCAAAGGACTATGGCAAGAATGCATCAAGGTAAAATTTCCAGGGTTATCTGCATTCAGCATGAAAAGGGAGGTAGCAGTGCTAAAAGATCAGTATCTGATTTAAACTTGAAGTAGTATATTGAGCACCGAAGCCATATCTTTTTCCATATATAATTTCATGCCTTCCTAAAGTTAGTACATGTATATCTTCAAGGCCTCTTTTTAAAGATCTGTTACAAAACTGTGTGAAGTCTGTTTGCTGATTTTTCAATTAAACATCTTGAATATGTTATTGTGGAAGATCATCCTGGTAGAACAGTCAAAGTATCTGAAGAATAAAGGACTAGCTGCGATTATCATCTAAAGCTCAATTTTTTTTTTAATCCTACTTTAGCACAAAGGATTTGCAGGTATTTCACCATTGAAAAGAGGTTGATCACTGACATGCATACCCCCTTATGTCATAAAGAAAAGTGCTTGGTTGATAAGTAAGACTAAACAATAAATTGATTGTATCTAGTCTCAAGGGTTGTTTTTGAATGTACATTGTCCAAGCAAGTAAAGGCATTTGATCTCTTAGATCAAATTTTGGTTAATTCATTGATCACATCTGTAACAAGGACCTGCAGCTATTTAGTGTAATATTATTATCAGCATCCTAGCTCAAATCATCACCAATAAAGGTGTACCACAGCAATAAAAGATATATTGGCATCATTATCATAATTGAACAATTTATATTCAAGTTCAAATAATCCCCAAAAGTGTTCTCTCAACAACTCTTTTACACAAGTTTGGAGCAGCAGGGTAAAAATTCAGAAGAAGAAGATCTAAACACAAATCAGAGAGAAGAAATGCAAACACATAATCTACACTGAGAAATGTGCAACCCTTTGCCATTGATGTCAAAGGGGGAGGAAAAGAAGGTAATAGAAGAAAGGGTTTTCTAAAAGAAGCTAGGCAGAGGAAGGCTTGGAGAAAGCATTGGATTATCAGTGGATGTGTTGCCATCAATTCTAAAGGGGGAGACTGTTGGAAATGTTGTCATTGATGGCAAAGTAGATGACAAAGGAGGAGCACCTGAGACATCAGAGGAAACATAGACAAAGAGAGATAGCAAGAGAGAGGCAGTTTTAGAGGAGCTTCAGGAGCAAGGAGCAACATCTGACAAGGAAAAGAGGCAGGCTAGGAAGTTGAGGGTTAGCAGAGAAAGTAGCAGACAAGGAAAAGAGGCAGGCTAGGAAGTTGAAGGTCAACATAGAAGAATATAGGAAGAGTACATTTACAAAGACAGGGCAGCAAAAAGAGAGGCAGCAGAGAAAGCAGCAGACAAGGAAAAGAGGCAGACTAGGAAGTTGAATAATGATTCACCAATGATGTTTAAACTCTGGCCAAAAAAAGTTTTGTAACTTAATTCATTGTATAATGAGGAAGCTGTTTCAGGGTTATTGTGTATCTATCGAGTTAAACCCCGTGTGAACATGTGAGTTCTGGATGAATAATAGTTGATTTCTGTACAACCAAGTTGATAGTGATTCTACATGGGATTGGAATAAATTGATGTCAGTGAAATTATCTAGTATGCCTAGCCATACCTGTAGAAGCAATTAGAGGGATTGTTATTTATTGGGATAAGACTGTGAAACTATATTTACCCTGGCGCCACAGTAAACGTTTTTGTATATCTAGTGAATATTTAATGGTTGTGCAAGGAAAGACCGACCATAACAGAATTGGTATGAATCCTCGTGAGGGATTATGAAGGTCCGTTGAAAATTGAATGAGACAATATAGAGGGAGGCATTTCCGTCGAAGATGGAGGTTGTATAACAGAGGCGCAGAAGAAATACAAGTGGGCAGATTTAAGTCAAAATGGTGTATTGAGGAGTAGAACCAGAACCATGAGAGCGGAACCGTGACCGATAGGAACAGTGAGCGTGGTTTGGAGTGAACAGTGACGGCGGTTTCTGTTTTACATCGCACTGCTTTTGTGGAGCAAGAGGTTTTCCCCTTTCGCGAGCGATTCCATAGAAATATCGACACGTGGCATCGGGCGATGTTCCAAAACCACTGTTCAATGCGGGCCATCACGCATTAACCATCGACCAAAGACATGGAACGATATTGACACAAGCCGTCGATCTGGAGGGAAGCGATCTGACGGTGATCATAGTGGGAAGTAGCACGGAGTTTAACCAAAGGTACGAGCATATGTATTCCATTGAAGGCCCGCCAATCACATATGTAGGCCCGGAGCCAAAGGAATGTTATAAGCAGTTCAACCGAATTATAACTCGAGATATATATTTAAAATTCCCAAGGTCCAAAACATATATATGTGCTGATATATATATATATATATACATATATATATATATATATATATATATATATATGTAAAATATCAAATCTTGTATGATGCATCCATATGCAAATTTATTAACCATTGGAACCTTAGTTATAAGGTTCAACGATAGAATAAAAGTCCAGAATACGTTAAATATGTTTATTTAAGGGTTGCTGGGTTATTAAAATAAGGTAGGGAGATTAAGGTTGGAAGGTGGCGCACTCGTACTGTAGCTGAATTGTACTGTGGGGAATACATTGAATTAAAAAGTTGTGGAAAATATTGAATTATTTACCAGAAGAAATGTGGAAGACCTGGGGAAAACGGGACTGTAGAGAGTTACCGCTATCAATGAGTTGATAATTAAAACTTTGTGTTTTCTATATTTACCAAATTTGGACTTCTACAAAAAGGAGCTATTCCTTGTGACCTGAATCCTTACAAGTGTATTGACAAAGATTCAACATGCAAAGGTTGCCACTGCAGAAATTGAAAGTATTGAAATTTCCCAGCAGTGATATTAAAAGGCAGTTATATGTACCACAGTTATACAACTGCAATGAAGAAGAGAGCCTACAAGAACGAATGGGAGAGAAACATCAGCAGAAAAGACAAATCCAGTCAAGCCAAAATCCAGAAAAGAAGCTGAGTGAAATTGAGGTGTGTAACTGAAAATTTGAATGTAAATGTTGTAATTAAATTTTTTATTGTTTGTGATGCAATGGCAAGTATCCTAAAGAAAAGAAAAATCCCACTGTGGCATGAAAATTTGTACATATTGTTATAAATCTAAAATGAGTTAAATAAAAGGAATGAATAGACAGAAGCCCACGGGTCATGACTGTTCACTCCAAATTCTTTGTGAAATAAAAACAGTCATGTGAGGAAATATATAAATAATATCAACTGGATATGCATAAAGAAGTTAGAGAGAGCGAATGTAGAGAATGTAGAGTATAGAAGAGTGAGGAAGAGAAGATTAAGTAAAGAAGAGTTGAGAGAGATGCTACAGAACAGAGCTGATATCTGAGGTAAATCAACAAACATTTAGTCTGATAAATTGAGGAAGTTGGAGCTTCCCTATCAAGTTGCAGCTTGATAGATGTCAATTGTAGCTGACTAAGGTTGGAGCCTCCTATAGGTTGGTGCCTGCAGAAAATTCAAGGGAGTTGAAAAGCCTTTTCAAGTTGTAGCTCTTCTGTACCACAGTTGATCCTCTTGTAGTTAAGTTCTGGGTGCCGAAAGTGGTGAGAGGGAGTTGGAGCTTGTCTTTGCATCACAACAATAATAAGATGTGGTTTTCTCCCTTTATGGGTTTCCACTTATATCTGGTGTCTATGTGCATGATGTCTATGTGTTGATATGGTATATCTATTCTACTAATACTTGTTGCTAACATATTAATACTGCTAGTACATTATCTAATCTTCTTATTAATTGTTGCTCACAAATAAAGATTGCTCACACATTATGTTGATCATGAAATGAAGGTGTTAATAAAGTATAATAATTTTTAAGGGAAAAGTTTTAAAAGACCATGAATGTGTTAAACTGATTCACGCCCCCACCCCCTCTCAGTTTAACTAAGGGCTCAACAATATATATATATATATATATATATATATATATATATATATATATATATATATATATATATATATATATGTATATATATTGAACACATGTAGATATTATTGAAATTATACATATTTATTAATTTAGTTATTTATTGAATATGTAAACTTATTATGTACTATTAATTCGAAGATGTACAAATGAAATCAATGTCGATGATGAGATGTTAGAAAATGTCGACACTCACACATATGGAGATAAAAGAGCTGACCATATTATACAATATAGTGTTAATCACATTTTTGATACGTACTTCATAAAGGAAAATGTGCCAGTTCAAGCCCAATTGTTGAAAGGTCTCCTATCATTAAGGTAATTAAAAGAAGCTATGACTTTATTTTGTATTCAAAAATCAACAAAAGATTTAAAAAAATGAAGGAAAATGTGATACAAAATATAAATTGTACTATAAATTCAATTAGAAGAGCTAGATAGAGAAATGTCTGAGTTGCATGTAGATAAATACATATGGAACTTATTTCATCAAATACTAAAGAGAATCGCTTCGTAAAATATATGGCACGAGCATTAGGAACCCCACGAGAAACTTTGCACAAACATTAGAAATTTCAGTTACAAGTAGATGTAAATGATAAACTCACTTCTTGGAGAGTTATTTGTACGCAACCATACAAATATAGACTTGGAGAAAATGGTAAAAAAACAATATATGAATATTGGAAGAAAAATTCACATGTTTTTCAAATGCAAGGGATGCGATGTGAAGAAGAATACTATGCATTCAGTACTTAACACATCTAAAAAATTTCTTGGACACCACTTAGATATAGTTTTTCAATAAGTTCAAAGAAGAGAATCGTGAAATTGATGTCTCAATCAGTGTTTTTGTGAAAAAAAACATGGTATGTAAAACCTATCACCATACATGACACTTGTTGTTGTCGTTATCATGTGGAAATTCGGTTATATTATGACACATTCCTTAATTTTGGTAGAACATTTTGGAAAGATTCACCTCCTTCCACTATTTTTGATTTCATATCTCAAATTCTATGTGGAAGAGAAAGAGATGAATTATTTTACTAAAAAAAATGTGTTGTTGGTAAAAAATGTGATGATTGTGGAAATTTGACTAAATTTTAAAACAAATATAGTGTTGATATAAATGATCAATCATTTTCCAACATGAAAGTGAAATGGAAGAGATATGAATATATCCATACATTCATTCAAGGTTCAAATAACGCTAAAATAATTGAATTACAAGAAGAAGAAATTTTTGTCATAGATTTTTTGAGAAAGTTTGAGGCAGAAATATATAAATACACCAAGCATTCCCATAGAACTCAATGGTGGGACTTGTAATTCGAAAAATCCCGTGAATTTTTTCCAGCATGGACCATTTTGTCAGTAATTGATTTTGCAGAAAACTACACATTTGTTCCACAAAAATAATTTCAGAGTGAATATTATCATTCTTACCAAGTCTGCATGCTCATCCATATTCTATATATACATGCTGAACAAAACGTTGATCATATAGAAAGCACCAATGAAAATCGACATGTTATTAAATGATATCACTTTTATATCAGTGACGATCATACAAATGATACATATTTTGTACAAAATTGTTTTGGAAAGATTTATGACTCCTTGAAAAGTTGAGGAATAAAATTCAATGAAAATTTTATATGGTCAGATGGATGTGCAAGTCAATTCAAATCTTCATGATAATTTTTTTGGTTGTGTTGTTTTCATATGAAAATCTTCATTAAACATTTTTGGAATTTCTTTGAGACTCGTCATGGAAAATGAGAACATGACGGTGCAAGGGCATGCATAAAATGAGCACTTCGAAGATATCAAATGGACCCCTCTGCAAACCGACTTGTGGATGCTAAAGACGTTGTTCAATGGTGCATCGATGCATTAAGCCATGAGACTAACCGATCAAGGGAAGTGCGAAGGTACATTCAATTTAAATTTTATTGGATATCGAATTTTAAACAGTGTACATTTATGACAATGATTATATTTTATGGTATTTTGATGTCATATTTACATTCTTCATTTAATGTTCCATATAGATTTTTTTGGAATATTGGGGTCAAAGATGTAGATAGATCGATTGGAAATGATGTTGAAAAAATAAAAGGGACTCAAAAATTGCATTCAATTAAAACAAAGTTGTACACAAATGTGTTTGCATTGGATAAAATAAAATATTCTTGTTATTTTCGTGTTTTCATAGACAACACATAATCCAATGATGTTTGTGAAAAAAATGTATGTAAAATATTGGAAACATATAAAGCTAAATACAATGGGGAAAATGTCTGTCGTAATGTTTGAAGAAATGCAATAAGAGGAGACTATAATATCATCTGATGTTGATCGAGTTTCTGATATTGTTAGAGAAGGTAACATTTGAATTTCTTTCAATGGATAGAGATCTAGAAATAGATACTAAAATTATTTTAAAGTTATTTTCATGTTAATTATGATCTAAATTTAAATACATATAAGTTTGTTTTATTATGCAGGAGATGTTTTTGTAGTACTTGCACCTACTATAAAGGATGAAAATGTGAAGTATTATTTGATGTATTTCACTAAACAAAAGATGAAATTATTAGAAAACTATAATGATCACGGGTTTCAATATGATAGAGGGTCTATTATACTGAAAGGTTATTTTTTCATACAAACTAATCAAAGTGGGGATTTTTTTTACGTTGAAGACTAAGAACCTAATGTCATAAGTTATCAATATAGTCACTTGGTATGTGCATGACGCATAAATTTGATAGGGGTTCAATCAAATAAGAAAATGATAATTAAGAAATGTAAAATGTCAAAATTCGATCATGAATGGATCATTGAAGATGGAATTCCATTGGATTTTTTTCAATTGAACTGCCCAACAATTTATTTTCTTTGGATTCATGTTTTAGAACTTCAAGAACTCAAATAAAAATTGAACTGTCTTGTTATTTTATTTGTGCAAGTGTTTTCACATATACATTGTTTTGGTACATGCACACTAGTATCAACTGAAAGTAGCTTTTCTATGTGCACGTACTGGATATATATGTTTGATAATGAAATTAACTGAAAGTACCTTGTTTATGTGCATTGGTGAAAAATGTTGCACGTACTGCATATATATGTTCTAGAATGCAATTAACTGAAAGTAGCTTTTCTATATGTGCATTGATGAAAAATGTTGCACATAGTGGATATATATGTTCTAGAATGCAATTAACTGAAAGTAGCTTTTTTATGTGAATTTATGAAAAATGGTGCATGTATTAGATATATATATGTTCTATAATGCAATTAATTGAAAGTAGATAAATACTATTTGCATTGATGAAGAATGTTTCACGTACTAGATATATATGTTCTACAATGCAATTAACTGAAAGTAGCTTTTATATTTTCATTGATGAAAAATGTTGCAAGTACTAGATATATATGTTCTAGAATGAAATTAACTGAAAGTAGTTTTTCTATGTGCATTGATGAAACATGTTGCACATACTGGATATATATGTT
The DNA here is from genome assembly GCA_034641835.2 of Pinus albicaulis. Lineage (NCBI taxonomy): Eukaryota > Viridiplantae > Streptophyta > Pinopsida > Pinales > Pinaceae > Pinus > Pinus albicaulis. Next base: position 1,275,028,272 of record CM076578.1, read on the forward strand.
CTAGAATGCAACTAACTGAAAGTACCTTTTCTATTTACATTGATGAAAAATGTTACAAGTACTGGATAATATATATGCTCTAGAATCCAATTAACTAAATGTATTTTTTCTATGTGCATTGATGAAAAATATTGCACATATAGGATATATATACATTGTAGAATGCAATTTTATGATTGTGTGACACATCTAACACGACCTACAAATCGTTTCTCTCTCTCTCTCTCTCTCTCTCTCTCTCGCTATATATATATTCAAACATGTACTTAAATCATTTCTATATGTACATGTATTCATGTGAATGTTTTTTTGTTTGGAAAATGACAACTTGAATTTAAAAACAAAACATTATATCATAATCACATGTCAAATGTAGGTCAAGCATCCAAAACTTGTGTTTTAAAAACAAAACTTTATATCATAGTTCATTACTTCATGTCATCCCAAATGTAGTTCAACCATCCAAAACTGGATTTAAAAAAAAAACATTATTATTTCATATGGCAAATTAGTTCAACTATCCAATAAAGACAAAACATTATATCATGCAATCACATGCCAAATGTAGTTCAACCATCCAAAACATGAGTTTTAAAAACAAAACATTATATCACAACATTACTTCACATGCCAAATGTAGTTCAACTATCCAATAAAAACAAAACATTAAATCATGCAATCACATGCTAAATGTAGTTCAACTATCCAATTAAAAAAAAAACATTATATCATGTCACAGAGCGCAACAGAGCTACAAGAAACGAACAAGACACAGACGCACGAGACAGATGTGAACAAGAAACCTCTAAAAGTATGTGGGCTGATATATTTATAAAATGCGAGTTCGACCGAACTATTTTAAAAGTTTGGTCGAAATTTTCATTCGACCGAACTTTTTTTGTCGAGTTTCCCATCTCCAGCCAAAAATATGTTTTCCACCGAACTAATTTCTAAAGTTCGGTCGAACTCTCAAATAGTTCGGCCAAACTTTTAGAAAAGTTCAGCTGAATTATTAAGAATTTTTTTTTTCCACCCCCGATTCTCACAAAAGTGTTACCCAAGTTTGGATTTTTACCATGTTACATCATGCAAGGATTCTTAGGACTATGAAAGTTTTGATCTTTACCGTTCTATTGATATCTTCAATTAATCTGAGTCATATGAGGCAAATCTAACCAATTTAGATACTATAGAGAATCAGTGCTACATTCACTTCTTTAGTGCTTACCAGAAACTGTTATGAGGCAAAAAGAAGAATTTCTTATGAGACTCTTTCTAACTAGTCAATGGCTTGACAATTCATTATTGGCATTTCATTATCACACATCCCACCTTGTAGACCCAACCCTGCGAAGGATAGCTAACTAGCTGTTGGATATATATATATATATATATATATATGGAATAATAATGCTTGATCTATTGCATAACCAACTGAATAATCAATAGTTAAGGATGGTAGGTCTAATCCTAGGTATGGATATCCAGCTCTTGATGCACCTTTCACACAAGAAACCACTGAATGATGAAATCACTCAAAGTTGGTGCTGCCGTTGATGCTACTGGCTTTTCTTCATTAGGTGATTGTTGGTAGAGTTGTAGAAGACTAGAGAGTGAAGATCAAATTTATAAAAAACTTGAAGTTTATGTTTATGCTCAGTGTTTGAAAGCGGATGCCACTTCAGTTCATTTCTGGTTATCTCAATCGCAGCTTGGAAGAGTTGATTTGTTCTTGAAATGGGGCTTTGCAAAAGCTGATCTAAAGAGGTTGTTTTGAAGGATGCGTTAATTTGTACGAGGGTTCATGTTCAAGTTCATGGTAAAGAATGAGTAACACGGACATACCCTACGTGTTGTTGTCCATACATACTTGGAACATACTAGGGTAACAACCACCTACGGAAGCGGAAGTTCACTTCAAGGGATCCTTGCTCCTTCCTCATAACACCCAACAATCAACAACTAGTTGACATGAATCATTGTGGTTTTTGTGAAAGTATTAAGTCCTCATATTAGATCAAAATCATTAAGAGGATGAAAACCTGAGGACGTGTGCTATGGATACAAATACAAACTGGCCTAGTGATAGTGACAAGTGCATTGCCCAAGCCTAATCGAGACCACAAATCTAGCCTAGTGATAGTCACAATTTCCCAAGCCCGTTCAAGCCAGGGACTTACTGCCTTGTAGTTTTCCTTGTTTTTCTAAGTTGCCGAACCATTTGTTTGTGGCAGGTACTGAGGAAACTAATAACACTCAAAATATAAAACGACAAGGGATTTAAATAAATGGGAAATAAAAAAATGCACCCAAGTAAAAGAAGAAATACCAGGGGTTAGCAATAGAGTGGCCAAAGCGAAAATGACCAAAACAACCAGCCTGTTTGGTGCAGTACCTGAAAGATAGGTGGTGGGAGTTTTAGAGGAAAAACGCAGAGGATAATATTTTTAAAAGATATGAAAATCATATATAAAAAACAAACATGAAAATATAGATTGATAATTTTTTTAAACTAGAAGGAAAAAATTTTGGAGGGAAAAAAAATAAACACTGGAAAAAATAAAGAGGATAAAATATGTGCAAAGTATGTTTTTTTTTATGTTTTTATTCATGTGGAAATAAAATTAAAGACTAATTATAATAAAAAAAGATTGAAAATAATTCTTACACAGAAGAAAATATATACATTGATAAATTTTTGTAGGAGGAAAAACGTAGAGATATAACATTTACATGTACGAAGTATTTATATTATAGTAATGAAAGACTAATTATTATTTTTTTTAATAAAAAAATAAAAATATTTTTAAAAATGAATGTTTAAATCATTTATTTTACGGGAATAAAGAAAAAGCCAACAATTTTCTTAAAAAAGAGTCGCCATAAGAAAGATTTTTTTATTTTACTGTTACAATATTCTTTATAGAAAAAAAGAGACTAAAAAACAAAATGAAAAAGACAATTTTTTTTGAAGAATTTCAGAAATTACACAAATTATTTATAGTTTAAAGTAATCGTATAGATGCATCGATGTTTTAAGAGTAAATTTTTTAAAAATATATAATATTTTTTTGCCCGAAATTCACTAAACGACAATAATTTTTGAAATATAGAAAATAAAGACTATAAAAAAGAATAAAGAAAAAATTATATTTTTATATTCAGGAAATCGAAAATATGCAAACAATTTTTTTTGGCAGAGGTAAAAAATAAATATAGAAAGTAGATCTTTCTCGGGAAGAAAAAAGGGAAAAACGACAATAATTTTTGAAATATAGAAAATAAAGACTATAAAAAAGAATAAAGAAAAAATTATATTTTTATATTCAGGAAATCGAAAATATGCAAACAATTTTTTTTGGCAGAGGTAAAAAATAAATATAGAAAGTAGATCTTTCTCGGGAAGAAAAAAGGGAAAATAGTGAATTTTTTAAGAGAGGACAAAACGTTGTGAACCGTTAATTTTTTTGCTGAAAAAAAAACATGCATAGCTTCTGTTTCTGAGAAAAATATACAGGAAAAATGTAGAGGAATAAAATAAACAGGAAAACAATTTTAAGAGGAAAAAATAAATGATTTTTTTTTTTTTTTAAAGATGTAAAACACAGAATTTCTCATAGGAGACACATGGAGAAAAATTATTTTTCAAGAAAAAATTAATATCAGGGATAAAACAAAGCCTGGATATTTTATATAAAAATAATTATATAATTTATTTATAGGAATAAAAAGTAGCCGACATATTTGTTTAAAAAAAACTGTCTCGTTTCTTTTCCAGGAATAACAAAAAAGGGAACATAATTTTTAATTTAAGAAAATACAAAAAAGTATTTATTGTTTAGAGGGAAGATCTTTTAACACTAAATGAAAAAGAAAGCACAGAATGACAATATTTTTTAGAGATATAAAGAATAAAAACTAACTTAAAAAAAAAAAAAATTCTATTTCTATTCGGAAATGAAAAAATGTAGACGATTCTTTATTTCAAGATGTAAAGACGGAGAAAAATAATTTTTGACAGGAAATGGCGAAAATTCCTTTTTGAAGGGAAAAAAATATAAAAAATATTTTTTTAACAATAAAAAGTCGGCAAAAAATAATTGAGAAAAAAATTATAGAGATTATTTTTTGAAAAAAAAGATGTATAAGTTTTTTTAAGAGGAACAAACCTTGAGATGTAAATTTAAAAGAAAACTACTTTTATCTATTTTTATTTTTTATTGAGGAAATGAAAATTCGACTTGACCGGATTCAATCCGAATGCATTTTTTTGGACGTCCTCAAACGATTCAACCCTACTCGACCAAACCGGAACGCGTTTCCTTGAAAGCCCTTACACGACCAACCCTACTCAAAATTTTTTTTGAGTGCCCTCACCAGAAGTTTTCTTGAGCGCCCTCACGCGCCCTTACACAGACAATTTATATTAGGTAGATATTTCCAGGGAAGAAAAAATGGGAAAAAACGATGGTTTTTTTAAGGGAAGGAAAAATGTTGTGAAGAGTGAATTATTTTTTTCTGAAAAAAAAAAATGCATAGCTTCTGTTCGACATACAGAATAAAATAGATTGTGTTTGACACCAAAAACTCTAAGGACGAAACCCTAGGAGAGAAACCCTAAGGAAGGAAGGAATTGTGGACCGGAAACGCAAAGCGTCAAAACGTGATGAGAAAACCCTAATGTCGAGAACCCGTGAAGGAAACCTTCGTTAACGGAGGAGAATTTTTAGAAAACTTGGAAAGTCGCTTCTAGGTTACCAACCATGGACATCTGTGGAGAGTTGTAACGGGGCCACCACTCGTGGTCTACTAAAAAAGATGGGAAAAAAGATCACGGGTCTGTATGCACAATAGAGGGAAAGAAAACGAAATTGCACAAAAAGAAAAGTGAAACTCTGCTTTGCATTTTCGATACCTATTGGGGAGAATCGATAAATGTTGTGGCTGCCATTGAAAATTGGTGTGTTGTGCACTGCAGATAACTCTGAGTTTGCGAAAACAACGGTTCGAAGCACACAGGGAGTGCACGTCTCTGTGTACCCTGACTGTGAGAAAACCCTAGCATGCACAACCATCGTGAGAATAACCATGGAAAGGACTCTCTCTGAGAAAAATCTATGGGTGCGAGCAGAGAGGCAGGGTCCGTCACAGTGAAGCAAAGTTGTGTGAAAACCCTAGCAGCGAGAACATAATGAAACAAAGTGTCCAGGAACCCTGGAGGTGTTAGGGTAATGGTAGCGGCTTCAACAAAAGCCGTTGATTTCGAAACCGAAAAGATGGAAGGCTGAGATGATATGTTCTGTCGTGAATGGAGCTCCTTGGATTGGTAAATATCGTTTATCCAGAAATGTCCAGATGTTTCACTGTGTAGAGAGGTATAAGGAGGATAGTCCATGGAAAATCCACAACGAATAAATTTTCCATAGTGCATCAGTAAGTTTAGTTGAGGGAGTGTAGGAAATGTTAGGTTTATGTAGTATTCTTATAGTTATTAGAAAATCGATTGAATGTATCTGATTAGAAAAAGCGATTATGTGATTAGAAATCTTAGGTTTATATATTAGGTTTGATAATGTGTTTTAATAAATAATGTTTTTTTATTAATAATAATACTAATTTTTAATATTTTTAATTTTTAGTTTTAATAAATTATTTATTATTTAAAAAAAAAAAATATGTTTTTATTAAAAAGAAACACACACAATACTTTTTCATATTTTTTTCATTGTGGTAATGATCAAATATTTGTTATTTTTAAATTATGAATTATAACATAATTATGATATTTTAATATATATTTTTAAATTATTTTATTACTTGTTATTGTTATTTAACCCATCATTTTCATATATGAATATTTATCAAACTCATTTCTTTTAAATCAATTTAACTAAAAATTAGGGTTAATTTTATACTTATTTATCTCAAAATAGATAGTTTTCATTAAAATGGTTATAAAGAATAAATAATATTTCTATTAATTGTTTTATTTTCAAGTATGAATATTCATCAAATTCACTTTAAATCAATTTAACTAAAATTTATGGCTAATTTTAATTTTAAAGTAACAAATTACTATTTTAAAATTTAATAAATATTTAAAATATAATATTGGAAATATTGTAAATTAAAAATTATTTTTATAATGAGTATAAAGGGTTTATTCACTCATAGGTGTCTATATTTCAATCCCGTGGGTGAAACACGTTGACTTTATTTTTATATATATACCGTTGCCGATTGGGTCACGGAATATGCTTAGTGCGGTAGATGAACCCACGCTATATATATATATATATATATATATATATATATATATATATATATATATATATTATAGAAAGTCCAATAAATTCAAAATAAGAAGCAATTTCCTATGAGATGTTTTAAATTGGGTGTTAGGTATTATAATAGTAGTATTTTGAATTAAAATTTGACAAAATAAATATTTTATTGAAAGGAGTAAGGAGTATGTTCAATTCAAAAAGGAGTAAGGAGTATGTTCAATTCAAAAGAAGAAGCAATTTGTCAAAAGTTTAGATTGGGTGTTATGTACTAAAATGGAATAATTGGAAATAGATGAAGAAGCAATTTATGAGATGTTTGAATTTGGTGTTTTGTTACTATTATGGAATAATTAGAAATAGATGTGCAATGACTTTCTTGCATTCAATATTAGAGAATTATTTTAAAAACTCTCTCACTTTCTTGCATTTAAAATTAAAAAAAAAGTTTAAAAACCTCTAGATTAAGCAAGTATTTGTGCTACTTGTGGTGTGATATTAATGGTGTATAAATAATATTTTGGTTTTTACATTGTGGTTGTAAGTTATTATTTAGAGTCAATTTACAAATATATTGCTTCCCTTTAAAGAGGCTATGTATTGTTACTCAATATGTTTGTTTAGAAGTGCCAATGACATTTTAGTAAATTCCACCAAAATATAATTACCTTCCAAGACTGAGAAGATATTAGGTTTTGAATCTTCATTTAATTCAAAATGAATGTTTTTTAATAATATAGGAGTTCAAATATTTTTACATTTTCATTTTGTTTACTCTAAATATCTATGAATATTAGCAAATAGCACCAAAATATAATTACCTTTCAAGAATGAGAAGAAATTAGGTCTTAAATATTCATTTAATTCAAAGTGAATGTTTTTAATAACATAAGAATTGATCTTTAAAATGCAGTTATGTTAATAATATTCCATCATTTAAGAGATCAAAAACTATTTCTTGTGCGAGAAGATGGAGATAGTTTTATATATTATTTATTTATATTTTTCTTTGGAAGGATAAACTGAGAGATTGATAATATGTATCACTAGATTTAGTTTTATTTTATTTGTAGATTTAATTACAACGACTAGTTGAGCAATATACTACATAAATATTTTGATCTTTTGTAGCAACCCACAATAATAATTGTAAAACCAAAATGCATACAAAACACATTATTTCCAAGAATCTTTTTCAAATTCAATTAGTTACAACATTGTGGTTTGTTTGGTTGTTCTTTATACCAACCAATATAACCAATATTGAAGGACCATTTTTAAAGTGGTTCATAAACAATTATTATGTGATTATTTAGCTAATTTGTATACTCTTAGTGGAGCCATATTTCTACTCTCTAGAATTCAACATTGGTACTTTTCACAGTGTGGTGATTAAAGTATTGGTGTGGTGCTAATTGGTGTGGTGTTAATTATAGAATGAGACCAATCTTCTTAGATATGTTTTAAATAATTGAATTTAGATATGTTTTAAATAATTGATTTTATAATTTTAAGTATTTTTTAAAAATAATATTTTATAAGGAATACATCTTCAAAGTATTGAATAAACTGATTTTTATTTAAATTATCATTGAGTAATTTTCTCTATGAAAACTTTTTGTTTTAATTATAAAATTTTCATATTAAAATATTCAACTTTCCACTAATTTGTATTATTCATAATCACTACAGTTTTCCATAATAATATGTTTCATTTAAAAAATGCAAAGTTATCTAGCAATAAAATGTTTCATCATAGTCATTAATAAAAAATTCTTTGGTCTTAAATCCATTATTATGACAACTCTAACTGTTAAGTGATGCAAAATTATGATGATATTTGATTTAGTAAACAATGTTATATAACTAAGTTCTGTATTTATATTTATATTGAAGTTTTTAAATATTCCAGTTAAATTTTGAAATAGTAAATTTATACTTATATTTAATATTATTTAGGTTTAATATTAACTCTATAATTTTATGTTTAAGAATAATAATAATAATATTTTAGATTTATAATAATATTAGGTTTGTATAATAATGATTAATTGATAATTATATTTTAACATTAATTTTAACTAATATTAATATTAACAACAATTATAGAATATTAATATCAATAGTTAGTAATTTTTTCCCTGAAAATTTAACAATTCAAATAATAATAATATTAGTAATATTACTAGTATCATTATTACTAATTATAATACTTTACATTAATACTTTAATTTGAATACTTTACTTATCCTTACTTCCACTTTGTCTATTTCACAGCTTTTAGTTTTAGGTTTATTGTGTTATATAATATATTAAATACAATTTTAGATTTATAACTTGTTTATATACTTTAATCTATGTGAAAATGTGAAGTTGGGTTACACCTTTTTCCTTTTTTTGAGAAAACAATTTCATTTTTTTCTATTCTTCATCTTTCTGCAAGCCAAAACAATTTTTTTGTTTAGAATTCCATTTTGCGATAAATTTTTATTTTTATTTTTTGGAATTTGTTTATACACATCTGATATGTCAATTTAGCATTTCTTTGAGTATGTGTTTTTAAACAATCAAAGGATTCATAAAAATTCATGCTAATATGCCCCGGTGTATTCTTTGAAAAATCTGTGTTTTTGGGAAAAAAAATGTGTTACAAAAATATAGACAGATTCTACTTCAGTTTCGTTATATTTACGAAACCAACTGATGCATATCATAATTACTACAATTTTTTGAACTGATCGAATATTAAAAAACTGTGAAATTTCTCAACATATAAGTTATAAACTAAAAATCTAAAAACTACCCATTACAGACGATGGACCAATGTAACACACAATAATTTTTTCAATTTTTTTTACAGTGTATTTTGGAAGGTACAAGATATTGATTTCATTGAATCATAATGACCTTTAGAAATTGTTTACACCCATTTTATTACAGAATTAATTAAAATTAGTAAATATTTATGAAATTCAATAAAAGTTGTATTTCCTGAAGGTAGATTGAATTCTACAAATTCTTGTCTTGTTCTGATAGTTAATTCTAAAAGTTTCATGGAGTTTAATCAATCCAAGGTTGAAGAAATGTGCTCAGAGCTCCTCTTTGCATAATTGCAAACATGTTAGTTTAGTCGAACTTTTAAAAAAAGTTCGGTCAAATTGTTTTTTGCCCTGACGACCTGTCGAGTCTAAAGACACGAAAGTTCGATCGAATTTCTTACAAAATTTCAACGGAACTTTTTATTGACTTTCCGCTGGCCGGAAAATTCAATGAAGCCCCTGCAAAAAAACATTTCGCAGAAATATAAATTGATGTAAACACATTCATTATTTTCACATAATTTCACATATTTCTTCATTTGGTCTGATTTTTCAAAGGTTTTTTTTGAGTTTAAAGACATTTTGGCATAAAATTCAAATGAAATTTCTTGGAGGTATGTGATACATTTTTTGGATTTTTTTGGGCCTCATTTTTTTTCCAGGTATTTTGTTTTTAGAGGTTTTGAGCTTAATTTTCATTGATTTTTTTAAGGTATTTTGTTTTTAGAAATTTTGGGCTTAATTTTCATTCTTTTTAGGATTTTTGGAGGTATTTTTTTAAGTGACATTTTTTAAGAAGTTGGGCTCAATTTTGAATGGACATTTTTTGGAGGTATTTTTTGAAGTGATGTTTTTTCAGAGTACATGTTTTGGGTTGAAGTAAATATTTTATAATGAGTTTTTGTCTAACTTTTTAAATGAAATTTTTTTGCAGGTCTAGGAAGGAAATAGTTTCAGCTTCATTTCATTTTTATAAGACATTTTTTTCTTCGATTTTTTAAAGTAAGTGTTTTGGATTGAAGTATGCATGTTTTGAAAAAAAATTAAAATGATGTTTTCTTTTAAATTAAACCTTTTTGTGATTTTTTTTTATTTTAATTGAGTTTTTGTCTAAATTTTTAAAGGAAAATTTTTGAACTTCATACTCTTCTAATGGGAAATCAAAAGAATTGCACGAGAAAATATGATCAAACAAAAGACCTTGAGGAATGTAGAGAAAAAGGGAGAGAATCTCGCAAAATAAAGCGAGAAGAACTCTCAAATATTGAAAGGGAAAATCAACCTCAACTAGAAGTTGAAGTAGGTACGTAAATGTAAATATTATGAACTTGATATTTAAAAATTTTATAGTATAAAATGTGAAGCTTAATTTTTATTTGATGAACTAATTTGAAAAATATTTTTCAATGTAAACAGAGACAGATATTCCTAAAAACATTGATGATGAGATACAAAATTTTGAAAGAGAAAGTGAAAGAGATATTGAACCAATGATTGATATTGTGAAAATGTTGAAAGAATTCAAGATAATAAATTCAATCACAAGGAATATATATGTATTGAAAACATGTAGCTATTATTGAAATTATACATATTTATCAATTTAGTTATTTATTGAATATGCAAACTTATTATGTACTATTAATTCGAATATGTATAGATGAAATCAATGTCGATGATGAGATGTTAGAAAATGTTGACACCCACACATATGGAGATAAAAGAGCTAACTATGTTATATGATATCATGTTAATCACATTTTTGATACGTATTTCATAAAGGGAAATGTGGCAGTTCACGCCCAATTGTTGAAAGGTCTCCTATCATTAAGGTAATTAAAAGAAGCTACGACTTTATTATGTATTCAAAAATCAACAAAAGATAAGAAAATGAAGGAAAATTTCATACAAAATATAAATAATGTTATAAATTGAATTAGAAGAGCTAGATAGAGAAATGTTTGAGTTGCACGTAGATAAATACATATGGAACTAATTTTAACAAGGACTACATAGAATCTCTTAGTAAAATATATGGCACGAGCATTAGGAACATCATGAGAAACTTTGCACAAACATCGGAAATTTTGGTTACAAATAGACTTAAATGATGAACTCACTTATTGGATAGTTATTTTTAGGCAACCATACAAAGATAGACTTGGAGAAAATGGTAAAAAAACAATATATGAATATTGAAAGAAAAATTCACATGTTTCGCCAAATGCAAGGGATGTGATGTGAAGAAGAATAGTACGCATTCAGTAGCAAAGACATCCAAAAAATTTCTTCGACAACACATAGATAGAGTTGTTCAACAAGTTCAAAGAAGAGAATCGTGAAATTGGTGTCTCAATAATTTTTTTCTGAACAAAAACGATGGTATGTAAAACCTATCACTGTACATGACACTTGTCGTTGTCGTTTTCATGTGGAATTTCAGTTATATTAAGACACATTCCTTAATTTTAGTAGAACATTTTGGAAAGATTCACCTCCTCCTTCCACTACCAGTGATTTCATATCTCAAATTCTATGTGTAAGAGAAAGCGATGAATTATTTTACGAAAAGAAATGTGTTGTTGGTAAAAAATGTGATGATTGTGGAAATTTGAATAAATTTCAAAACCAATATTGTACTTATATAAATGATCAATCATTTTCCAACATGGAATTGAAATGGAAGAGATACGAATATATTCATACATTGATTCAAGGTTCAAATAGTGCTAAAAGAATTGAATTAAAAGAAGAAGAAATTTTAGTCATAGATTTTATGAGAAAGTTTGAGGTAGAGATACAAAAATACACCAAGAATTCCCACAGAGCTTGATGACAGGACTTGTAATTCAAAAAATCCCGTGAATTTTTTCCACCATGGACCATTTTGTTAGTAATTGATTTTGCAGAAAACTACACATTTGTTCTAGAAAAAGAAATTTAGGGTGAATATTATCATTCTTACCAAGTTTGCATGCTTGTCCATATTCTATATAGACATGCTAAACAAAACATTGATCATATAGAAAGCACCAATTAAAATCGACATGTTATTAAAGAATATCACTTTTATATCAATGATGATTGTATATATGATACATATTTTGTACAACAATGTTTTGGAAAGATTTATGACTCCTTGAAAAGTTGAGGAATAAAATTCAATGAACATTTTATATGGTGAGATGGATGTGCAGGTCAATTCAAATCTTCAAGATAATTATTTTTGTTGTGTTGTCTTCATATGAAAATCTTCATTAAACATTGTTGGAATTTCTTTGAGACTGGTCATGGAAAAGGAGAGCATGACGATGCAGGGGCATGCATAAAATGAGCACTTCGAAGATATCAAATGGACCCCTCTACAAACCGACTTGTGGACACTAAAGATGTTGTTTAATGGTGCATCACTACACTAAGCCATGAGACTAACCGATCAAGGGAAGTGCGAAGGTACATTCAATTTAACTTTTATTGGATATCCAATTTTAAATAGTGTACATTTATGACAATGATTATATTTGATGGTATTTTAATATCATATTTACATTCTTCATTGAATGTTCCATATAGAATTTTTTGGAAGATTGGGGTCGAAGATGTAGATAGATTGATTGGAAATGATGTTGAAACAATAAAAGGGACTCGAAAATTGCATTCAATCAAAACAAAGTTGTACACAAATGTGTTTGCATTGGAGAAAATAAAATATTCTTGTTCTTTTCATGTTTTCATAGACAACACATAATCCAATGATGTTTGTGAAAACAAAATGTATGTAAAATATTGGAAACATCTAGAGCTAAATACAAAGGGGAAAATGTTCGTCGCAATATTTGAAGAAATGTAATAAGAAGAGACTATAATATCATCTGATGGTGATCGAGTTTCTGATATTGTTAGAGAAGGTAACATTTGAATTCCTTTCAAATGATAGAGATCTAAAAATAGATACTAAAAATATTTTAAAGTAATTTTCATGTTAATTATGATCTAAATTTAAATACATATAAGTTTGTTTTATTATGAAGGAGATGTTTTTGCTGTAATTGCACCTACTATAAATGATGAAAATGTGAAGTATTATTTGATGTATTGCATTGAAGGAAAGATGAAATTATTAGAAAACTATAATGATCACGGGTTTCAATATGATAGAGGGTCTATTATACTGAAAGGTTATTTTTTCATACAAACTAATCAAAGTGGGGATTTTGTTTACATTGAAGACTATGAACCTAATTTTATAAGTTGTCAATATAGTCACTTGGTGTGTGCAACATGCATAAATTTGATAGAGGTTCAATAAAATAAGAAAAGGATAATTAAGAAATGTAAAATGTCAAAATCCGATCATGAACGGATTATTGAAAATGGCATTCCATTGGAATTTTTTTTATTGAACTGCGCAACAATTTCTTCTCTTTGGATTCATGTTTTAGAACTTCAAGAACTGAACTAAAAATTGAACTGGCTTGTTATTTTATTTGTGCAAGTGTTTTCAAATGTACATTGTTTTGGTACATGCACACTAGTATCAACTGAAAGTAGCTTTCTATGTGCATTGATGAAAAATGTTACACGTACTGGATATATATGTTTGAGAATGAAATTAACTAAAAGTACCTTGTCTATGTGCATTGATGAAAAATGTTGCACGTACTGGATATATATGTTCTAGAATGAAATTATCTGAAAGTAGCTTTTCTATACGTGCATTGATGAAAAATGTTGCATGTAGTGGATATATATGTTCTAGAATGAAATTAACTGAAAGTATCTTTTCTATGTACATTGATGAAAATTTTTACACTTATTAGATATATATATGTTATATAATGCAATTAACTGAAAGTAGCTAAATACTATGTGCATTGATGAAAAATGTTTCACGTACTAGATATATATGTTCTAGAATGCAATTAACTGAAATTAGCTTTTATATTTTCATTGATGAAAAATGTTGGAAGTACTAGATATATATGTTCTAGAATGAAATTAACTGAAAGTAGTTTTCTATGTGCATTGATGAAAAATGTTGCACGTACTGGATATATATGTTCTAGAATGCAATTAACTGAAAGTAGTTTTTCTATTTTCATTGATGAAAAATGTTGCAAGTACTAGATAATATATATTTTCTAGAATGAAATTAAATGAATGTAGTTTTTCTATGTGCATTGACGAAAAATGTTGCACGTATTGGATATACATGTTCTAGAATGCAACTAACTCAGAGTAGTTTTTCTATGTCAATTGATGAAAAATTTTGTACATACTGGATATATATGTTCTATAATGCAATTAACTGAAAGTATCTTTTCTATACATGTATTGATGAAAAATGTTATACGCACTCAATATATATACATTATAGAATGCAATTTTAAAATTTTATGATTGTTTGACACATTTAACATGGCCTACAATATTATGATTGTTTATATATATATATATATATATATATATATATATTCAAACATGTACTTAAATCATTTCTATATGTACATGTATTCATGCGAAAGTTTTTCTATTTGGAAAATGACAACTTGAATTTTAAAAACAAAACATTATATCATAATCACATGCCAAATGTAGTTCAACCATCCAAAACTTGAGTTTAAAAAAAAAACTTTATATCATAGTTCATTACTTCACATCCCAAATGTAGTTCAACCATCCAAAACTTGAGTTTAAAAAAAAATTATATCACAACATTACTTCACATTCCAAATGTACTTCAACTATCCAATAAAGACAAAACATTATACCATGCAATCACATGCCAAATGAAGTTCAACCATCCAAAACATGAGTTTTAAAAACAAAACATTATATCACAACATTACTTCACATGCCAAATGTAATTCAACTATCCAATAAAAGCAAAACATTATATCATGAAATCACATGCCAAATGTAGTTCAACTATCCAATAAAAACAAAACATTATATCATGTCACAGAGCGTAACAGAGCTACAAGAAATGAACAAGACACGGACGTGCGAGATAGATGTGAACAAGAAACCTCTAAAAGTTTGCAGGCTGATATATTTATAAAATGTGAGTTCGACTGAACTATTTTAAAAGTTCAGCCGAACTAATACTCTGGCCGAAATTTTTGTTGGGCCAAACTTTTGTTGTCGGGTTTCCCATCTCCAACCAAAAATCTATTTTCCCACGTTGTTAGTACGACGTCAATGTAAATGACAGAACGAGTTCGGCCAAACTCTCAAATAGTTCGGCCGAACGTTTACAAAAGTTCAACCAAATTATTGAGAAAAAAAGTTTTCCACCCCCGATTCTTACAAAAGTGTTACCCAAGTTTGGATTTTTACCATGTTACATCATGCAAGGATTCTCAAGGCTATGGAAGTTTTGATCTTTACCTTTCTATTGATATCTTCAATTAATCTAAATCATATGAGACGAATCTGACCAATTCAGATACTATAGAGAATCAGTAGTGCTTTTACTTCTTTAGTGCTTACCAGAAACTCTTATGAGGCCAAAAGAAGAACTTCTTATGAGACTCTTTCTAACTAGTCAATGGCTTGGCATTTCATTATCACACATCCCACCTTGTAGACTCGGCCTCGCGAAGGATAGCTAACTGGGTTGTTGAATATATATATATATATATATATATATATATATATATATATGGAATAATAATGTTTGATCCATTGCATAACCAACTGAAGAATCAATAGCTAAGGACGGTAGGTCTACTCCTAGATATGGATATCTAGCTGCTCATGCACCTTTCACACAAGAAACCACTAAATGATGAAACCACTCAAAGTTGGTGGTGCCGCTGATGCTACTGGCTTTGCTTCATTAGGTGATTGTTGGTAGAGTCATAGAAGACTAGAGAGTGAAGATCAAATTTATAAAAAACTTGTAGTAATGCTCGGTGTTTGAAGGCGGATTCCATTTCAGTTCATTTCTGGTTATCTCAATCGCAGCTTGGAGGAGTTGATTTGTTTATGAAATGGGGCTTTGTAAAAGCTGATCTAAAGAGGTTGTTTTGAGGGTTGCGTTAATTTGTACCGGGGTTCACGTTCAAGTTCATGGTAAAGAATGAGTAACACGGACATACCTTACGTGTTGTTCTCCATACATACTTGGAACATATCGGGGTAACATCCACCTACAGAAGTGGAAGTTCACTTCAAGGGATCCTTTCTCCTTCCTCATAACACTCAACAATCAACAACTAGTTGACATGAATCATTGTGGTTTTTGTGAAAGTAGTAAGTCCTCATATTAGTCCTCATATTATATCAAAATCATTAAGAGGATGAAAACCTCAGGAAGTGTGCTATGGACACAAATACAAACTGGCTTAGTGATAGTGACAAGTGCATTGCCCAAGCCTAATCAAGACAACAAATCTAACCTAGTGATAGTCACAAGTGCATTGCCCAAGCCTGCTCAAGCCAAGGATTTGCTGCCTTGCAGTTTTCCTTGTTTTTCAAAGCTATCAGACCGTTTGTCTGTGGCAGGTACTGAGGAAACTAATAGCACTCAAAATAGAAAACGACAAGGGATTTAAATAAATGGGAAATGAAAAAATGCACCTAGGTAAAAGAAGAAAGACCATGGGCTAGCAATAGAGCCGCCAATGCAAAAATGACCAAAACCACCAGCCTATTCGGCACAGTACCTAAAAGATAGGTGGTGGGAGTTTTATAGGAAAAACACACAGGATAATATTTTTACAAGATATAAAAAAAAACATGAAAATATAGACTGATTAATTTTTTAAGCTAGCATGAAAAAATTTTGGAGAGAAAAAAAATGAACACTGAAAAAAATAAAAAAATAAAAAATGTGAAAAGTGAGTTTTTTTTTTATGTTTTTATTCATGTGGAAAAAAATATTAAAGATTAATTATAATAAAAAAATATTGAAAATAATTCTTACATAGAAGAAAATATATGCATTGATAAATTTTTGTAGGAGGAGAAACGTAGAGATATAACATTTACATGTACAAAGTATTTATATTATACTAATTAAAGATTTTTATTTTTTTAATAAAAGAATAAAATTATTTTTAAAAGTGAACTTTTAAATCATTTCTTTTACGGGAATAAAGAAAAAGCCAACATTTTTGTTAAAAAAGAGTTCCCCAAAAAAAAGGTTGTTTTATTTTAAAGTTGCCCGTTACAATATTCTTTATAGAAAAAAAGAGACTAAAAAATAAAATAAAAAAGACAATTTTTTTTTGAAGAATTTCAGAAATTACACAAATTATTTATAGTTTAGAATAATCGTATAGATGCATCGATGTTTTAAGAGTAAAATTTTTAAAAATACATATATATATATATTTTGCACGAAATTCACTGAACGACAATAATTTTTGAAATATAGAAAATAAAGAATATATATATATTCAGGAAATGGAAAATATGCAAACAATTTTTTTTGGCAGAGGTGAAAAAAAAATATAGAAAGTAGATCTTTCTCGGGAAGATAAAAGAGAAAATAGTGATTTTTTTAAGAGAGGACAAAACGTTGTGAACCGTTAATTTTTTCGCTGCAAAAAAAACATGCATAGCTTCTGTTCGAGAGAAAAATATACAGGAAAAATGTAGAGGAATAAAATAAGCAGGAAAACAATTTTAAGAGGAAAAAAGTAGATAGGGTTTTTTTTTGTAAGAGGATGTAAAACACAGAATTTCTCATAGGAGACACACAAGGAGAAAAAATATTTTTCAAGAAAAAATTAATATCAGGCATAAAACAAAGCCTAGATATTTTATATAAAAATAATTATATAATTGATTTATAGGAATAAAATGTAGCCGTCATATTTGTTTAAAAAAAACTGTCTCGTTTCTTTTCCAGGAATAACAAAAAAGGCAGCATAGTTTTTAAAATAAGAAAATACAAAAAAAAAATTATTGTTTAGAGGGAAGATCTTTTAACACTAAATAAAAAAGAAAGCACAGAATGACAATATTTTTTAGAGGTATAAAAAATAAAAACTACAAATTTAAAAGAAAAAAAAATAATGTTTTTCTATTTCTATTCGGAAATGAAAAAATGTAGACAATTATTTATTTGAAGATGTAAAAAACGGAGAAAATTAAATTTTGAGAGGAAATGGCGAAAATTCCTTTTCGAAGGGAAAACAATATACAAAAATAATTTTTTAACAATAAAAAGTCCGCAAAAAATAATGGAGAAAAAAATTATAGAGATTATTTTTTGAAAAAAAAGATGTATAATTTTTTTTAGAGTAACAAAAACCTTGAGATTAAAAAAACAAATACTATAAAATTAAAAGAAAACTATTTTTATGTTTTTTTTATCTTTTTATTGAGGAAATGAAAACACGACCAGATCCGATTAGAATGTATTTTTTAGGCGCTCTCAAACGATCCAACCAAACCCAAATGCGTTTCTTTAGGATCCCTCACACGACCAACCTCACTAGAAGTTTTCTTGGCCGCCCTTACAAACAGAATTTATATTAGGTAGATATTTCTAGGGAAGGAAAAATGGGAAAAAAGGGAAGGAAAAATGTTGTGAAGAGTGAATTATTTTTTTCTTAAAAAAAAAGATGCATAGCTTCTGTTCGACATACAGAATAAAATAGATTGTGTTTGACACCAAAAACTCTTAAGGACGAAACCCTAGGAGGGAAACCCTAAGGAGGTAAGGAATTGTTGACAGGAAACGCAAACAGTCAAAACGTTATGAGAATACCCTAATGTCGAGAACCCGTGAAGGGAACCTTCGAGAACGGAGGAGAATATGGTCGAGTTTTCGAAAACCTGGAAAATCGCTTCTAGGTTACCAACCATGGACATCTATGGACAGTTGTAACGGGGCAACCATTCGTGGTCTGCTAAGAAAATGGGGAAAAAAGATCACGGGTCTGTATGCACAATAGAGGGAAAGAAATCGAAATTGCACAAAAAGAAATGTGAAACGCTGCTTTGCATTTTCAATACCTATTGTGGAGAATCGATAAATGTTGTGGCTGCCATTAAAAATTGGTGTGTGTTGTGCACTGCAGATAACTCTGAGTTTGCGAAAACAACGGTTCGAAGTACACAGCGCGTGCACGTCTCGGTGTACCTTGACTGTGAGAAAACCCTAGCATGCACAACCATCGTGAGAATAACCATGGAAAGGAATCTTTCTGAGAAAAATCTATGGGTGCAAGCAGAGAGGGTCCGTCACAGTGAAGCAAAGTTGTGTGAAAACCCTAGTATCGAGAACATAATGAAACAAAGTGTCTGGGAACCCTGGAGGTGTTAGGGTAATGGTAGCGGCTTCAACAAAAGCCGTTGATTTCGAAACAGAAAAGATGGAAGGCGGAGATGATATGTTCTGTCGTGAATGGAGCTCCTTGGATTGGTAAATATCGTTTATCCAGAAATGTCCAGATGTTTCACTTTGTAGAGAGGTATAAGGAGGATAGTCCATGAAAATTCCACAAAGAATAAATTTTCAACAGTGCGACAGTACGTTTAGTTGAGGGAGTCTAGGAAATGTTAGGTTTATGTAGTATTCTTATAGTTATTAGAAAATCGATTGAATGGATATGATTAGAAAAGCGATTATGTGATTAAAAATCTTAGGTTTCTGTATTAGGTTTGATAATGTGTTTTAATAAATAATGTTTTTTTATTAGTAATAATATTTATAATTTTTATTTTAATAAATTATTTATTATTTTAAAAAATAGTATGTTTTTATTTAAAAAAAACACACACACAATACTTTTTCATATTTTTTTCATTGCTGGTAATAAAAAAATATTTGTTATTTTTAAATTATGAATTATAATATAATTATAATATTTTAATGTATATTCTTAAATTATTTTATTACTTGTTATGGTTATTTAACCCATCATTTTCATTTATTAACTAAAATTTAGGGTTAATTTTATGCTTATTGTTATTTAACCCATCATTTTCATTTATTAACTAAAATTTAGGGTTAATTTTATGCTTATTTATCTCAAAATAGATAGTTTTCATTGAAATTTAATATGATTATAAAGAATAAATAATATTTCTATTAATTGTTTTATTTTCAAGTATGAATATTCATCAAACCCACTTCTTTAAATCAATTTAACTAAAATTTATGGCTAATTTTATACTTATTTATCTTAAAGTAGATAGTTTTCATTGAAATTTAATATGGTTATAAAGAAATAAATAATATTTTTATTTGTTTTATATTATTTTAAAGTAGATATTAATAAAAAAGAAAACAGAATATAATTTTAATTTTAAAATAATAAATTACCATTTTAAAATTTAATAAATATTTAAAATATTATATTGGAAATATTGTAAATTAAAAATTATTTTTATAACGAGTATAAAGGGTTTTTTCACTCATAGGTGTCTATATTTCAGTCCCGTGGATGAAACACGTTGACTTTCTTTTTAAATATATACCGTTACCGATTGAGTCACGGAATATGTTTCGTGGGAATATGCTTAGTGCGGTAGATGAACCCACGCTATACATATAATAAAGTTCAATAAATTCAAAATAAGAAGCAATTTCCTATGAGATGTTTAAATTGGGGGTTAGGTAATATAATAGTAGTAATTTGAACTAAGATTTCACAAAATAAATATTTCATCAAAATGTCATGCAATTTATGTGAAAGGAGTAAGGAGTATGTTCAATTCAAAAGAAGAAGCAACTTCTCAAAGGTTTAAATTGGGTGTTATGTATTACAATGGAATAATTGGAAATAGATGAAGAAACCATTTATGAGATGTTTGAATTTGGTGTTATGTTATTATTATGGAATAATTGGAAATAGATGTGCAATGACTTTCTTGCATTCAATATTAGAAAATTATTTTAAAAACTTTCTCATTTTCTTGCATTTATGATTAAAAAAATAAAAACCTCTAGATAGCAAGTACTTGTGCTACTTATGGTGTGATATTAATGGTGTATAAATAATAGTTTGGTTTTTACATTGTGGTTGTAAGATATTTTTTAGAGTCAATTTACAAATATATTGCTTCTCTTTAAAAAGGCTATGTATTGTTACTCAATCTATTTGTTTAGATGTGCTAGTGACAATTTAGTAAATACCGCCAAAATGTAATTACCTTCTAAGAATGAGAAGATGTTAGGTTTTAAATCTTCATTTAATTCAAAATAAATGTTTTTTTTTTTTTTCCTGAATTTGTCTACTCCTATATTGATACAAAAATATTTTTACAAAGAGGCCGTGGCCTCGAGAAATCTAGCCCAGAGATGTGGCATACGCTCATTACATAGCTGAAAACTGACCAAAAAGACTAGTTGAAGACTAACTAGAGGAGCTTCAAAAAACATGGCCATGTCTAGCTCAGAGATACAGCATACGCCCATAACAAAACTGAAAACTAGCCAGAGGTACATCAAAGACCAAAACAGATTGACTGGTCCCATGCCAATAAACAGGTAGGCGCTGCCCATTTCAAAACTAAGTTCTGACCCATTGAACTGCTGTAACCATAACAGAAACCCAAAGCCACAAATAGAAGAATGCTGCCCACGCAGGGGAAACCGACAATTTAACCTTAGAGAAAAAGTCTAAGCATGAGAACTGTAGAGCATATAATGACTGTAAAACAAGAGGGAATTGAGCCCATTCGAGCAACAGGGAATCAAAAACCATTGAACGCAGACTTGATTAAGCTTCATGAGAGGTGGAAGGCGACTCTTCAACGATGCAGAATGCATATTTGTAGAGGTCTTCTTCCTCAGAAGGATGGCCCTCCTTGCCTGTAGAACCGCCACCAGTTGGGACGCTCGGACCAGCTTGAAAGCTCACGTCCTGGGTTGCAGTGCCACCAGGATCCTTACTCTGCATGTTGTCAATCTGAGAAGTACCATGCTTATCTTCCGCCATCGTCTCCAGAGTCACCCTTGGTGTCGTAGCTACCAGACCAGAAGAATCCTCTAGAAGCTCGATGGTAACTGAAGCTATGAAGGAGAAATTATTGAGAGTGCAGGGGAATTGTAAACGAGCGATATGAGAATGAGTAGGGGCGGAGAGATGAGAGCGCGTCGTTGAATTATGCTTCCCTCGACCTCATCCACGACCACTCCTGGTATTAGGATAGCAGTTAGAGTAGAAGTCCGAGGAGTAAGATGAAGAGTCAGAAGTAGAGGAGGAGGGCTGGCGGATAACTCGCTCACGGGAACTTCCCCTCCTACAATGCATTATGTGGCGCAATATTGGTATGATGAAAAGAGCAGGAGGTGCAGAACAGTCAAAAATACTATGAATGCAGGGGGGGACAGAAGGGGGCCTAGCTTCAGCCCACAGAGGAGTACTGGAGAATACTGAGGACGAGCGATGACTGAGTTTTCAGAAAGGGCTTTGTGAAACATGAAATCCCAGGAACAAATCAACATAGCATTCCAGAGCGCAATGTTTCCCAGTGCTGGTCCGAGAGCAAGGCTCTGCGGCAGCAAGGGAACAACACGAGCGCAGGGGAGGAGCATGAATGAAACCTTGGAGGGGTGCCATGACAGATGAACTTGCAGGAAGGTGTGGAGGGATGAGCTGCATTAACGCAACATTGAATATGTTAGCAGATTAATTAAAGACGGTCATCACGCGAGGCCAGATGGAAGTGGTAATAAGCCACGTGCCAACCCACGTAACCATTGTTGGAAAACATATAACTGAGCTGGCATATTATCAAATAGTTTCACAAATATAGCATTACAGTTTGGAAATTCCAGAATATATCTTGCTGCGTCAATTATACACGAAGGTTTGGCCTTTGTCACTTATTATGTACTATTAATTCGAAAATGTACATATGAAATCAATGCCGATGATGAGATGTTAGAAAATGTTGACACTCACACAAATGGAGATAAAAGAGCTGACCATGTTATACGATATCATGTTAATCACATTTTTGATACGTACTCCATAAAGGAAAATGTGGCAGTTCAAGCCCAATTGTTGAAAAGTCACCTATCATTAAGGTAATTAAAAGAAGCTACAACTTTATTGTGTATTCAAAAATCAACAAAAGATAAAAAAATGAAGGGAAATATGATACAAAATATAAATAGTGCTATAAATTCAATTAGAAGAGGTATACAGAGAAATTTTTGAGTTGCACGTAGATAAGTACATATGGAACTGGTTTCATCAAGTACTAAAGAGAATCTCTTGGTAAAATCTATGGCACGAGCATTAGGAACCTCACGAGAAACTTTGCCAAAAAATCAGAAATTTCGGTTACAAATAGATGGAAATGATGAAATCGCTTATTGGAGAGTTATTTGTAGGAAACCATATAAAGATAGACTTCGAGAAAATGGTAAACAAACAATATATGAATATTGGAAGAAATATTCACATGTTTCGCCAAATGCAAAGGATGTGATGCGAAGAATAATAGTACGCATTCAGTACCAAACACATCCAAAAAATTTCTTGGACACCACTTAGATAGAGTTGTTCAACAAGTTCAAAGAAGAGAATCATGAAATTGATGTCTCAATCAGTGTTTTTGTGAACAAAAACCATGGTATGTAAAAAATATCACCGTACATGACACTTTTTGTTGTCGTTATCATGTGGAATTTCAGTTATATTATGACACATTCCTTAATTTTGGTAGAAAATTTTGGAAAGGTTCACCTCCTCCTTCCACTATTTGTGATTTCATATCTCAAATTATATGTGGAAGAGAAAGCGATGAATTATTTTACGAAAAGAAATGTGTTTTTGGTAAAAAATGTGATGATTGTGGAAATTTGACTAAATTTCAAAACAAATATTGTACTGATATAAATGGTCAATCATTTTCCAGCATGAAAGTGAAATGGAAGAGATATGAATATAGCCATACATCGATTCAAGGTTCAAATAGTGCTAAAAGAAATGAATTACAAGAAGAAGAAATATATAAATACACCAAGCATTCCCATAGAGCTCGATGACAGGACTTGTAATTCAAAAAATCCCGTGAATTTTTTCCACCATGGACCATTTTGTCAGTAATTTATTTTGCAGAAAACTACATATTTGTTTCACAAAAAGAAATTCAGAGTGAATACTATCATTCTTACTAAGTTTGCATGCTCATCCATATTCTATATAGACATGCTGAACAAAACCTTGATCATATAGAAAGCACTAGTGAAAATGGACATGTTATTAAAAAATATCAATTCTATATCAGTGACGATCGTACACATGATGCATATTTTTTACAACACTATTTTGAAAAGATTTATGACTCCTTGAAAAGTTGAGGAATAAAACTCAATGAACATTTTATATAATCAGATGGATGTGTAGGTCAATTCAAATCTTCACGATAATTCTTTTGGTTGTGTTGTCTTCATATGAAAACCTTCATTAAACATTGTTGGAATTTCTTTGAGACTGGTCATGGAAAAGGAGAACATGATGGTGCACGGGCATGCATAAAATGAGGACTTAGAAGATATAAAATGGACCCCTCTGTAAACCAACTTGTGGACGCTATAGACATTTTTCAATGGTGCATCATTCCACTAAGCCATGAGACTAACTGATCAAGGGAAGTGCGAAGGTACATTCAATATAACTTTAATTGGATATCAAATTTTAAATAGTGTACATTTATGACAATGATTATATTTGATGATATTTTGATATAATATTTACATTCTTCATTAAATGTTCCATATAGGTTTTTTTGGCATATTGGGGTCGAAGATGTAGATAGATCTATTGGAAATGATGTTGAAATAATAAAATGGACCCGAAAATTGTATTAAATTAAAACAAAGTTGTACACAAATGTGTTTGCATTGGATAAAATAAAATATTCTTTTCTTTTCATGTTTTCATAGACAACACATAATCCAAT
The DNA here is from genome assembly GCA_034641835.2 of Pinus albicaulis. Lineage (NCBI taxonomy): Eukaryota > Viridiplantae > Streptophyta > Pinopsida > Pinales > Pinaceae > Pinus > Pinus albicaulis. Next base: position 1,275,053,254 of record CM076578.1, read on the forward strand.
GATGTTTGTGAAAACAAAATTTATGTAAAAGATTGGAAACATATAGAGCTAAATGCAAAGGGGAAAATGTCCATCGCAATGTTTGAAGAAATGCAATAAGAGGAGACTATAATATCATTTGATGGTGATCGAGTTTCTGATATTATTAGAGAAGGTAACATTTGAATTTCCTTCAAATGATAGAGATCTAGAAATAGATACTAAAATTATTTTAAAGTTAATTTTTCATGTTAATTATGATCTAAATTTAAATACATATAAATTTGTTTTATTATGCAGGAGATGTTTTTGCTGTGACTGCACCTTCTATAAACGATGAAAATGTGAAGTATTATTTGATGTATTACACTGAATGAAATATGGAATTATTAGAAAACTATAATGATCATGGGTTTCAATATGATAGACGGTCTATTATACTGAAAGGTTATTTTTTCATACAAACTAATCAAAGTGGGGATTTTGTTTACGTTGAAGACTATGAACTTGATGTCATAAGTTGTCAATATAGTCACTTGGTGTGTGCAGTATGCATAAATTTGATAGAGGTTCAATCAAAGAAGAAAATGATAATTAAGAAATGTAAAATGTCATAACCCGATCATGAACAGATCATTGAAGATGACATTCCATTGTAATTTTTTCAATTGAACTTCCCAACAATTTCTTCTCTTTGGATTCATGTTTTAGAACTTCAAGAAGTCAACTAAAAATTGAATTGTCTTGTTATTTAATTTGTGCAAGTGTTTTCACATGTACATTGTTTTGGTACACGCACACAAGTATCAACTGAAAGTAGCTTTTCTATGTGCATTGATGAAAAATGTTGCGCATACTGGATATATATGTTAGAGAATGTAATTAACTAAATGTACCTTCTCTATGTGCATTTATGAAAAGTGTTGCACATACTGGATATATATGTTCTAGAATGCAATTAACTGAAAGTAGCTTTTCTATATGTGCATTGATGAAAAATGTTGTACGTAGTGGATATATATGTTCTAGAATGCAATTAACTGAAAGTATCTTTTCTATGTTCATTGATGAAAAATGTTGCACGTATTAGATATATATATATTCTATAATGCAATTAACTAAAAGTACCTTTACTATGTGCATTGATGAAAAATATTTCACGTACTAGATATATATGTTCTAGAATGCAATTAACTGAAAGTAGATTTTATATTTTCATTGATGAAAAATGTTACAAGTACTAGATATATATGCTCTAGAATGAAATTAACTAAAAGTAGCTTTTCTATGTTCATTGATGAAAAATGTTGCACGTACTGGATATATATGTTCTATAATGCAATTAACCCAAAGTAGCTTCTCTATTTGCATTGATGAAAAATGTTACAAGTACTGGATAATGTATATGTTCTAGAATGCAATTAACTGAATGTAGCTTTTCTATCTACATTGATGAAAAATGTTGCACGCATTGGATATATATACATTATAGAATGTAATTTTAAAATTTTATGATTCTTTGACATATATAACATGGCCTACAATATTATGATTGTTTATATATATATATATATATATAGTCAAACATGTACTTAAATCATTTCTACATGTACATTTCATCATGTGAATGTTTTTTTGTTTGGAAAATGACAACTTGAATTTTAAAAACAAAACATTATATCATAATCACATGCCAAATGTAGTTCAACCATCCAAAACTTGAGTTTTAAAAACAAAACTTTATATCATACTTCATTACTTCACATCCCAAATGTAGTTCAACCATCCAAAAATTGAGTTTAAAAAAAAGCATTATATCACAAAATTACTTCACATACCAAACGTAGTTCAACTATCCAATAAAGACAAAAAATTATATCGTGCAATTACATGCCAAATGTAGTTCAACCGTCCAAAACTTGAGTTTTAAAAAAAAAACATTATATCACAAGATTACTTCACATGCCAAATGTAGTTCAACTATACAATAAAAACAAAACATTATATCATGCAATCACATGCCAAATTTAGTTCAACCGTCCAAAACTTAAGTCTTAAAAATAAAAAAAATTATAGTTCACAACATTACTTCACATGCCAAATGTAGTTCAACCATCCAAGATTTGAGTTTTAAAAACAAAACATTATATCACAGTTCATAACTTCACATGCCAAATGTAGTTCAAGTATCCAATAAGAATAAAACATTATATCATGCAATCACATGCCAAATTTAGTTCAACCATCCAAAACTTGAGTTTTAAAAACAAAACAAATTATAGTTCACAACATTACTTCACATGCGAAATGTAGTTCAACCATCCAAAACTTGAGTTTTAAAAACAAAAAATTATATCACAACATTACTTCACATGCCAAATTTAGTTCAATTATCCAATTCCATTATATCACATTCACATGTACCAAATGTAGTTCACATAAAATATGTCCAAAATTTGTATCTCACAAAGTGTCAAGTATCGAGTTATATATGACTGGATCTAGATAAGACTATATATTAAAAATTAAATTTAAGACTAAATCTATTGAAAATATAATGTTTCATCTGCATGTGTATCATCCATCAAATACAAATGGATGTAGTGTCTCTCCCAACAAAGTCACGATCCTCGAGCTATCCTGTGAAGCGAAAGCATGTGGAACCTGTACACAATGTGTACAAACATTAAAATTTATTTTTTTTAAATTAAATGAGAATATATAGAACTTCATGTAAAAAAAAATGTAAAAAAAAATTATGTAATACCTCATGAGGTTCCCTCTCCATTTGTTTCTCGTCTACTAAAAATTCACCCACTTGAACATCTTCAACAGTAAATTGTACTATATATATATATATATATCCAAACTTTTCAAATGAAAATGCATATATAAACTTATTTTCTATAATATTAAATAAAAAGTTGGACAACTTGTTCAAATGGTTGAAATGGTGTGGATGTTCCTATCTCCATCATACACTGTATCGCTAAAGTCCATGGAGAAAATAAATCCTCTCTAGGAACCTAAAATTCAAAAAAAATAAAAGTATAAAATAACTCAAGATCTAGATCTGAATTTATAGTAAAACTTTTGAACTTCAATTTATAACTTGTAACCTAAAAAAATATATTTAAGTGAAAAATTGAATACTTGTGCTGGTGGATTTGGCACATCTGCTAAGAGAGGCTCTAAAATATAATCTCCAAAAACCTAAAATTCAAAAAATTTAAAATAACTAAAGATCTCTAGATCTCAATTTATAATAAAACTTTTGAACTTCAATTTATAACTTATAACTTGAAAACATATATATTTAAGTGAAAAATTGAATACTTGTGCTGGTGGATTTGGCACATCTCCTAAGAGTGGCTCGGAAAGAAAATCTCAAAAAACTTAAAATCAAATTTTTTTTAAATAACTGATGATCTAGATATCTCATTTTTTAATGGAACTTTTTGACGTGGAATATATAACTTAAAAACATATTTGAAAGTGAAAAATTGTTCATACTTGTGATGGTGGATTTCTCACATCTCCCAAGGAAGAAGAAGGTACCTCCATCCCAAAAATTTTAGATGGAATCGGAATTTGATAAAAAAAAATTATTATATACATACATGTACATGTGTGCACAATTATTTATTTTAAAAATATCTCATCATGTTTCGATATGTATAATAATAGATAAAAAATAATTGTACATCATCATGTTCACTTAAAAAACACTAACATTTGCCAACATATCTTGATGGTGAGAACCATCTTGATTGTGTGATTGATGGTGAGACCCATCTTGATTGTTTGAGCCAGAGAATCCGACCATGATATTAAAATTTTCTTCAATCATCAAGCATGACAATTGAAAATGGTGTTAACATATAATAATACATTTTTGTTAGATTAATGTATACAAATAAATTTATGTATATATGTATTTATTACATATTGTACATGTGTTAAAATAATCACCCTAACCATTAACGCATATTGTTCCCATGCCCTCTTGCTCATGAATAATTAGGTCCTTCCCACCATTGCGACAATTCTTTGCACATGTTCTGAGATCTTCAACACTCATGCTGTAAATCTCTTCATTTGTATAATACACAAAATTAGCGTGTGCATTCTCATGTGCTCTTTGTCGATTCAAAAAAACATCAACTCCACCCAATCCACTGTGAACATTCTCAATGATGGAATCCCTTGATTCTCGACTAATTTGAGAAGTGGTATCCATCTCTGACAGCAAAATTTCAACACAAAGAGGTCAACTAACCAATGGTGTTTCAGAGTGAGGCAACTCAACATCACGCCTAACACCCCTAGGGTCACATAATCGACCTTTCCTAGGACAAAAACAATTAGAGGGAAGGTCATTGTAATTGGGTTTCATTTGCAAAAAGAATTATGCATAAAATAATTTTAAAAAAATCGGAACCTCATCGTTCCATGGGATGCTTCCATAGGCTACAAGGTGTCTATCATACAAATAGCGAGCTATATGAGGGTGCTTGAAATATTTAATCTTTAGCATCTTTATTTTTGGCCCTTATTTGAAATTGAACATAGACCTGGCCATTTCTATTGTGACTCTTTGTTTAACAACCTCCCATGTATTGGGATCCATCACTATTTCCTTTCTTTTTCTCATCACTTCTATGAAAGTATCAGTGGTTGGCCCAAGCTTTAGGTACACATCTACTAGTTCGCTTAAAGAGTGAGTAACTATTTCCAATCTTTGTCGACTTTCAGCAGGGAGAGTCAAAGCCATGAGATCTATCTTCAATTTTGCATGAAAATGATGACACCTTTGTAAGGTGAATTGTTTCATGTTGGATTCATAAGGTATATTAGAAATTTCAGATAGATAAGTTGTGGGTTGTGTACAACCTTCTTATTGAATGATGCGTTATGCCTGATGTATTTTTCGAGCAACATTTGGAGGCCTATGCATCAATATATAGAACTCTGTATATTAAAAAAACACATGTAATTTTTTTTTTACAAAATGAATTAAAATCATATTCATATTAAAGGACACCTCGATATGGTTGGCTAGCATCTTTCCCACCCTGAGACTATTGAGAATCAGAACAACCCTGTTGAGAACCAGAACAACCATCGATTGGTTGAGAACCAACACAACCATTCGTTGATTGGCCTCTCGGGGAATACATATCACCACCTTCACACAATTTGCCAACACCTATTGATGGCCCTCCAAGAGAATCTGTACCACCACCAACCTCACAAGATGAGAGGGAAGCTTCATAAAGAAATATGAATTTATAATCAATTCAAAAATAGATTCATACATATAAATACATGTACATATTCATTGATTAAATTGCATGAACTATACCACAATTGCGTGAACCATGGGCATGCTCCATTGATGGAGTAGACACCCTTGTCCTCCTACCTCCTAAAAAATAAAAAATGAACCTTCAGAATTGTACACACATGTATGTATATGTATGGAGATTTAAGATTATATTTAAATACCATGAACATCCCTCAATCACTGATCCCCCTCTCTCGTAGAGATATGGGATTATATTGATCTTCGTCGTTCATCCTCCATGATATATATATGTAGATATATATCTACATTGGAAATTTACAATTAATTTTTTAAATTACTATTTAAAATAAATTCAAAAATAAATTCAAAAAAATTAATGTAATTTATTGTACACAAATTATGTAAAACACAACTTTCAAAGCACTAATTGATGCGTGAAACTCGATTTAAGATAAAATTTTATAAAAATGTTAAGTTCACCATATTGCGCTTTACATGGTGGGAGCACCCTTAGTATATAATTGAAAACATGGTGGGAGCACACTTGGTATACAATTGAAAAAGACACATGTTCATGAAAAAAGAAGCATGAAACTCCATTTAAACAATTTTTTTTTTAAGTCCTCACATTTTAATTTTATAAAAATGTGAAGTTCACCACTACAGTTTCAAATGTGAAGTTCACCATGTTGTGCTTTACATGGTGGGAGAACACTTGGTATATAATTGAAAAAAACACATGGTAATTAAAAAAGACACATTTATAGGTACAAAATACAGACATATCCAAGATATGTTATAATTTCCATCAATAAATTTTGAAGGAAAGCGTCTCAACAGTAATTAATCTTTGAGAGATGAATCTTGAATTTTTGAAGATGAGGGTCTTAAAACTAATTCGTCTTTGAGAGATGAATCTTGCATTCGCATTGCCACATATAGTTGTAATTCATATTGATAGATGAATCCTCAATTGACATTTCCCCACACAATGGATCATCATGCATGTTATTAACAATTGCATAATATCTTATTCTAAAAAATTGAAATTAGCTAACAATATTGTTTTCTTTTCCATGCAGTTGTTTTAGCCTTTCCTTCTTAACTTCATACACGCCTTTCATCTCATTGCAAACAAGTTCATAATTCGTTAAAACTACAATTCCATTTGATCCATACTCCCTAGCTGTTCCCAAGCCTTATATCAATGCAATATAATATTTCTAGTTATTTGTTGTTCTTCCAGATATATTCATTTTCCTTTGAAGGACCTTTCTAGTAGCAATATTGCAAAACACATATGTAATCACTACTTTCCTCAGATTGGGATAGCAAGATACATCTATTCATAATGTCCTTTTTCCAACCATATTTTTTGGGGTTTTTTTTATCCCTCAAAAAAATAATTTCAATAAAATATAATAAATTAACATTTATTGCAAATGTATGGGAGAAATGACACATGTGCATGAGATAAATTACATGTGCATGGTTTATCCTAAATTTTGACTTAAATTTTATGGTATAATTCACACCTAGAAATGAGATGAGTTAAATATTCCATTTCCTAGAGTTTAAGGGAGATTTATGGCACATATACATGGTTCGTGAATGGTTTTCCTTAAATTTTATGGCAGAAATCACATCTAGAAATGACATGCCTTAAAAAAGTATGAGATCTAGTTGCTACCTGGCCCTTTACAGACTCCTTTAGAGCTTGTATAAGTTAATACTCAAGAAACAAACTAAAATTCTATGGAATCTCAGCCACTTTAGGTTTAGTTTTTAGGCCTTAAAATTTGTCTTGAATTAATGAGGGAAAGCCTTGAGTTTGGGGGATCCTATCCTATGGAAGTTCAACTACTTTAGGTTCAGTTTTTAGGCCTGAAATATTTCCTTTAATTAAAGGGAGGAAGCCCTGAGTTTGGGGGATCCTATCTTATGGAAGTTCAACTACTTTAGGTTCACTTTTTAGGCCTTAAAGTATGCCTTGAATTAACGGGAGAAAGCCTTGAGAAATGATACATGCTTTAAATTTAAAGGGATAAAGCCTTGAGAAATGAAACATAATTTAAAGTTTTCCTAAGAGTTTATGGGAGAAATGACACATGTACATGGTTTTCCTTGAAGTTGTAGTGGTTTATGGTTATTAAATGAAGAAATTCTATTTAGATCTGTTCCAGAGATTGACTGTAGGGTCATTTACTAGATATGTCACCTTTTAGAAAAGATGAGATCAAGAGGCTACCTGGCCCTTTACAGACTTTTCCTTTAGAACTTGTAGAAGTTAACACTCAATAGACAAACTAAAATCCTATGGAAGTTCAAACAAACTAAAATCCTATGGAATTTCAAACAAAATAAAATAACATTGTTACTAATGAAATAGGTAACCTAACCTCAAAAAGGGAACTCTAGCCCAAAAAGACTAAAAAAACATGAAAAAACACCCCAAAAACAAAAAAAGTGTATTCCAGAATTTCAACATTTTATAAAATTATGCTAAAAACAAAATTGTTTCTTGAAAAAAGGATTGAAAAAACACCCTCAAAACAAAACCAATTGATGCTGGAATAATATAAAAAAAAATGTGTCACATTTTTGACATTTTTAAAAGTAGAATTAACATTTTTTAATTTTCAAAATTCAAACATTATAAAAAACCTAAAATTTAAGAAAAAAATAAATTTAAAAAATAAAAAACATTTTAAAGGTTAAAATTAAAAAATATATAGGAATAAAAAAAAATAAAAAATAAAAAATAAAAATTTTAATTCAAACATTAAAAAAAACCTAAAATTTAAGAAAAAAAATTTAAAAAAAAATTTAAAGATTAAAATTTCAAACTATATATAAATAAAAAAATAAAAATAAAAACAAAATAAAAATATTAAATTAAAAAAAAAACAAGTTAAAAAGAGAAAGAGATTATAAAAAATAAAATATAGAAATTAAATTTAAAAAAGAAAAAGAAAATGTTTATTAAATTAAAAAAATTAAATCAAATTTTAAAATAAAAAAATTATATTTAAAGAAATATATTAAATTTTAATAAATTTAAATCTTTAAAATAAAAAAAAACAAAAAAATAAAAACATTATTTAAATTAAAAGTAAAAAAAGAAAAATTAATTAAAAATAAAAAATGAAAACTAAAATGCAATAAAAATATTAAATTTAAAAAATATATATATTGAAAAAACAAATAAATTTAAAGAAATAAATTAAATTTAAATCATAAAAAATAATATATGTATATCTGTGTGTGTGTGTGTGTAACACCCACGTAAACTTAGCTTTTACCATGATTTACAAAACAGTTGAATCAAGAATCAGTTAAAAAAGGGAACGAATTCTTGAATCAGTTGGTAACTAATTCAAGGAGAGTTGTGAAATGGTTGCAACTACTCGAAGAGTGGGATACGCCTCACATTGATTTCTGAGTCGACTTCTGGGGTGATGGAAGGAGGCTCAATTCGACTTTGTCCAATCCCTGCATTAACTTTCCTTCTCGTATTGTGATTTCCTGCACCTGATTTGTTCCATTCAATCCCGACGACAAGATATTTATGGGCGTTAAATATGCTGGATTTGGTGTGTTGAGGGAATCATTTTACACACAGAATTTGAACATTTTAGCTCCTCCTTGTCTCACTTCGTTGCGTGACCATGGCCATTTAACCCACCATTATTACAGTTTCAGCGTAAATTTCCATTGTTAACCTCCTGCCTATTTAAAGGGAGATGTGTGCATATGGAAGATTGCCACTGAAATACGTAGGGAGGTGTCTATGGAGCAACACCCATATATGTTATATTTTCAATACCGTTTTCTTGTTTTTCTCGCCACTACTCTGGAATGACTGTTGTGCTCGGAGCTATAAAGTCATCTCTATTTCGATGTCCGAGTTCTAGAAGACCTTCTATCGAGATTCGTTACTTGCCGGTAAATAAGATTTGGGTCTTTTGATGGTGCAGTCAAATGCAAAGTAGAACAAACTACCTGTACAAAGAGGTGGAAGGTTTGGGTTGTTCGAAGACCCATATCCGTCTTCTCTTATCAGAGTCAAGGTAAGTGATTTTGGCTTGCATTCCTTATTAAATAGTCTTTCTCTTTGTGAGTTAAATATATAAGAAAAGATTATATATAGATGGTGCCAATTCCTTTTATTTGATAAGAGTCGTCTGGAATGAGAGTCGACTGCCAAGATAGGTGAGATTTGGCTTGTTTTCTTTATTAGATAGGCTTTATCTTTGTGAGTTAAAAGATAAAGAAAAGATTATATATATATGACTGCCAAGATAATAATTTTTGGCTAAATTTATTTATCATGTAATTTATTTCTTTGTGAATTGAAAAAAATATATAGTTCATTTGTGAGTTGAAATATATTGTTCACTTAACTTACAATTTATTTTCATATCAAGATGAGAAAATAATTCAAGGGAAATAAGTTGAGATTTTCCTTTTTAAGGTGAAAATATGTTTTGGTGGACATATTGAGATTAAGGCTTTGGTAACCTTATATTGAGACGTTTGAAATGCATGCATATCTAAAATAAGCATGTGTCTATTGTGTGTATTTATTTCATGCATGTTTTCATATTCTCTACACATTGTATTTAATGCATATAGATAGGAAAAAGATATGCATATATTTAAAATATGTGAGATACGAATAAGATTTATCAATTAATGATATTGCATTGGTAAAGATTAGTTATTCAATAAATCCATGGATAGTTTCATAAAACCATGGGTAGTTTTTCCATGGTGTTGACAAAGATTAATTATTTCATAAACCATGGGTATATTACCATGGTCTTTGCAAATATTAGTCAATTAATAAATCTATGGATTGTTTACCATGGTGTTGGTAAAACTAAGTTATTTAATAAATTCATGGTTAAAGGAACTAATCAGTTTTATTCCTTAGATGAATAAACTAAGAGACTATTTTATATTAACATGATTATGATGTTTAATTCCTTTTCGAGGAAGGTCTTGCATATACATGCAATATATATGTATTAGCTTTTATTGAAGAATAATATACATTTTTGTATGTAGAAAGATAGCTTGTAGTATTAAAACTACATTGAATATGATTGTTAATATAATCTCAAAAATGAGACATGTATTTATATTCATAATTGCCTATTTTTACATATGATTACATGCTCACTAGCATTGAGATTTTCTTTGGAAGATATGCATTCACATGCATGGAAGAAACAGTTGTTATGTTAACTTGCATACCATGCACTAAAGTTAATAGCTTAAGGGTTAGCTAGTTTTATTAAATGTATGTAAATCACATGCATAAATATCTTAGCCGATGTATCGGTTTATTTTAAAAGAAAACTTGGGAGATGTAGCCATTTTCTTGCAGGAATGTGTGCTTATGCGACATAAGCATTAGTTATTGTGATGACCTATAACTAGCACATATGAGGTATGTGTTATTAAAGAGAAAATGACAAGGTACTTTACTTGCTTGTCATGATTATACATGAGTAGATGGAGAAACTACTATAGCGATTGATTAATACTTTATGAATCTTGATATCATTTTATGTTGAAGGCATCATAGCAGGGAATGATGGTGACATGTACAAAAGAATATTATGCTTGTCATGTACAAAGGAAAATTATGCTTGTCACGATGGCAGGTAAATGATTAATGTTCGTGCAGATGAGTGCGATTTGCAGGAAGGTCCAATGTACGATGGTCCATTGTAGGTGCATCCATGCCACCAAGATGTGAGGATATGAAGACCAGAGGGTAAATGGTATCATATTTATTGTAATGGCTTTAAGCTAGAAATTACATATTTCCTTGTAATATTATATAAACGATGGTTAAGGGATGGTCTCCCTTATAAGCCATTGAGTGATGGGCTGAAGACCCTCAGGAGCGTTTAATAATAAAATTAAACGTTTGCTGGTTTTCACCCTACGGGGTTTCCAGGGTATATTGGTGTTCAATGGTGTGATTGATTATTGTGTCCAGGTGATGAGGTTGATTCCTTTCTTGTTATGATGTTCATAATGGCAATTATGTGATGACTATATGAGTAATGAGATAAATGGATGGTTAAATCATATAGCATTAAGTTAATATATTGTAATGGAGGTTGTTAAGGGTTAAGGAGTTTACTATTCTTATTTATAAAATTACACTGTGAACTGTTAAACTTTCTATGCAATGATGAGTAACTTGTATAAATTTTTTTAACTCCTTACATTTCCCTGTGAAGTTAATGGTGTATGTTACAAGTGGTATCAAAGCTAAAGGTTCAAAAACTGGCACCTTTGGGATTTAGCGAAAGAAATTGAGAGTTTCGAGATGAAATGCGCGTATGTGAAGGAAGGCATCGGATCCAAGTTGAACAATGAGTTTCAAGAGATAATTATTAATATCTTTCTTGTCTTGAAAGAAATAGTTATTGCATTTATGGAAAATACACTTCTTACAAAGTAAATAACTATCGAGTTACAGTTTCATTAAAAAGGATATGTATTTTCCATGTACGTAGAACTTCTAGTGTTGAGTTGAAGTTTCCTTGAAAGGAGTTGGGAATTTGGTTTCTTGAAAAAGAAACATGTGTGTGCTTGAAAATTTAACTAGTATCCATTTGATTCTTCTTTAGAGAAATATTGAAATAATTCTTGCATGTGAATCTTGCAAAGAGACAAATATAGAGTAAAATGTGGTTTTACTTAATATGCAAGATTGTGCTAGTTCTTTTGGAAAGTAATAAAGCATTGCTAATATGATAATCTTTTAGAAATAGATACCATGGTAAAAGACCAAACTACTATGCTAGTTTTTCTGATAAGAACCCAGTGAGTCTTGCAAAGATTACTAGTATGTATCTCGAAAGGTGTGAGCAGTAGTAAAACATAAATAAGTAAACTTGCTTTCCTTTATATATATCTTGTTTAAGAAAAGATGGGAAGATTTTTTTTCTTTAAAAAGTACTACATATTGATGTGTTAAATGATAAGGAATCCAAGTTCTTTTCTTGAAAATAAATATAGCCTAAAGAGAATAGCCTCTTGAATATACTAAATTGCTAGATGGATTATTTCAACTTCTTGATTTAGGTATATTAAAGGTTAAGAGAACCTTGTTAGTGTTGCATAGTTATTATGCATAAAAGAGGCTATCTATGGTAAATGATTGGAAGCAAAGCATGAGCAACTTGCATATAGAATCATAGATGAACAAGGTTCTTTGCATGCAATAGTTGTATTAGATATCATCGGAAAGAACATAAGTCTATATGGGGAAATGATAACATGTTTTGTTAACATACTTTAGAAAATATTCTTTGGAAAAGAAGATGAATTACATGTACAAAAATTAAAGTAATGTTTTGGTTTCCTTGAAATATATACATGGCTAATGTGGGTATAATATTTCAAGAATAAGTATGTATTCTTAGGTTTTATTCCATTAGTTTTATGGAAAATAAAACCATGTTTTGCATGCCTATTATGTTATATGTCCTCAAAGAGGAATCATGAGTTTGCCTACTCGATAATGTTATGTACTCTTTTGGGAAATTAAGATTAGAATATTTATGCATTGTATGCATAGGAACAATAGCCAATGTGTTAGGTTCATTATATTTGCATGCTCCAAATTCAAAATCTGAAGTGGTGGGTCTTTTGTAAAAGCTTAAGTAAAGCGAATGCACATTGTGTCATTTTCCATTAAAGGAATTTCTGAACAGATACGTGTGTGAAAAATGTCATAATAGTGTGGGATTTATTTGACATGAATTGATAATTACTTACTCACACTAATGTAGAGATGTTAGAAGAAAGCATGTTGTGACATTATATTCACATCTCATATATGCACATGAATAGGTGTTAAAATATCACTCAAATATTGATTAATTATTGATTAAGGCTTTATCTAATCATGCTATAAAATCTTGTCGATGTTGCTAAAAAAAACATTGTTGTGGAGGAGCAATGTGAATTCTTGATGAGGATGAGGATGAGTATTGCAGTAGGGAGAGAATTCCTTCAAATGAAATAAAGATAAGTATTTTATGTTATTTTATTTTAAGAAGTCTGTGCATATGCATGTTGACTCCTTTAAAAATGAATTGTTACATACATGGCATTGCATGAGATTAGCTTCCATTTAAGAGAGTTCTTAAACAACACATGCTATTATAATATACTTTTTCCAGATAAGAATATGCATATGAGGTTAATATGTGTATTATGCCTTATTTCTTTAGGAAATAAAGTTTAAAAAAACATGAAAGAAAAATAGCTACCTTTCATTTGAGTTGGAAAAGAAGTAGTTGTTTTTGCATGCAATAAAAATTTCTAAGTTACCATGCACTACTTTAAAAATATGAATGTGTATAGTGATGGTGTGTGAAACTAATGCATGGATGCAAAATATGAGGAAAGTCCTTATATAAAATGATTGAGTGTTAAAATCAAATTGAATGAAGTATCTTAATGGATCAAGTTATGAAACTTAACTAAATGACTTGTTGACAGACCAGTTTTTGCATGAGACGTCATGACTGCATTAAGATCATAATGGCATGGAATGACTAGTTTTAGAGTGACTCGTGTCATGAATGCATTCAAATTATTAACAACATTGATTAGTTATGAATGAATAACTAATGAAAGTTATTTCCACGAATTGATTCGACTAAAGCTATTTGAAAGTTGTGAACAAATGACTATGATAATTAATTCGTGTGTCAGTCTGTTGGAACAGAACATTATGGGCATTGGAAATGTGTGCATAAGATAATATGTGCTTCAGAAATGCATATTTATGATTAGCTTTGTTTCTTATAGTAAGCATGGAAGCTTAATGGAAATAGAAAATCTGTGAAAATAAAACATCACAAGCATTGCAATGTGAGTTGCAACAATAAACGTTAAAGTATCATGTTTTAATGTACGACACATGTATGTTACTTCCAGGGGGAAGTTGTGACAATTTCATTAAAGTTAACTAGTATTAACTAGTTAAAGACAATTTGTTTAATTTTCTTTTATCTGGCAAGAAAAACTTAAATCGTCATTGATAAAGAAAATTATTTAATTTGTTGAAATTATGAAGGAAAATCTTTCTAAGCTGATGGTAAAAATGCTTCCAAGAATAGGAACTAGTTGGGGACAGTTGGAAAGACAGTTACCTACTCCTATGAGGATAATCTGGATCCCCGGGGAGGAGTAGGCATTCTGTGAAATTGGTAAAGGGGGAGTATTTTCTCGAGCTGGTTGGGACCAGTTGAAAATAGCTTCCAGCAACCCTTGTAAAGCCAAAAACATCTGAGTATGACTGGAATTGGAAAATTGGACCGGATTGTCCCGAATTTCTCTTCCAGGATTTTCTGAGTGTGACTGGATTAGCCATCTCGATGTCACAGCAGAAGAATCCACTGTTGACCCGTGACACTGTCCAGATTCTAGAGCTAGGGGGCAAGTGGAGGACGTAATTGCGTCACTTGATGGTTGGGAGGACCACAGCTTGAAAGACTAGATTTCCAGATAAGTATAAAGAGCTTAATGCTTAGAAAATGAATTACTGAATGTATAAGTTCATTTATAATATTACTAATTTGTTTGAATGTCTTAGCAGATGCTAGGATATGCCTATGGTGCAGGGATTGACCATTGGTACGATTAGAGAGCTAGATTCTCTCTGAGTACTTTTTAAGTACTGTATCGATGTCGTTAGCAGGAGCTAAGACAGTGTGCAGATGATGCATTGATGAGAGGGTTGGTTCTCTCTAAGTACTTATGGAAGTACTTTTATTAAAACATCTCTTTATATTGCAAGAATGTTTGATAGTTTCAAGTGTTTTCATTTCATTGAAACTATGTGACTAACATGATTTAATGGTTAGTCATACATTATAGGCTCTTCCCAGGAAGTGTTGATGGGTGTTCAACCATTCGATGAGAGGTTGCGTAAAAGCCATCATTTCTACCAATATTAATTGGTAAGTTCGTATAGAGATTTTTCTATACCTTTGTAAATTGAATAAGGGATAAGCAGTAGAAATGGAAATGAAATTTTATTTGCACTATACATGCTTATGAATATGGATAAAAACATTATTGTTTCAAATAATGGCATTTAAGGAAACGAAAGTGTTTCATTGCCAAGGGGGAAGGAGCCCCATTGGGTTATTTATATTATTATATCATGAGTATAAGTTTAAATTTCAGTGAGAGAAGCACACCGAGGAAGGTGTTCTCTTAAGGGGGGGAGTATGTAACACCCACGTAAACTTAGTTTTTACCATGATTTACAAAACAGTTGAATCAGGAATCGGTTAAAAAAGGGAACGAATTCTTGAATCAGTTGGTAACTAATTCAAGGAGAGTTGTGAAATCGTTGCAACTACTCGAAGAGTGGGATACACCTCACATTGATTTATGAGTCGACTTATGGGGTGATGGAAGCAGGCTCAATCCGACTGTGTCCAATCCTTGCATTAACTTTCCTTCTCGTATTGTGATTTCCTACACCTGATTTGTTCCATTCAATCCCGACGACAAGATATTTATGGGCGTTAAATATGCTGGATTTGGTGTGTTGAGGGAATCATTTTACACACAGAATTTGAACATTTTAGCTCCTTCTTGTCTCACTTCGTTGTGTGACCATGGCCATTTAACCCACCATTATTACAGTTTTAGCGTAAATTTCCATTGTTAACCTCCTGCCTATTTAATGGGAGATGTGTGCATATGGAAGATTTCCACTGAAATACGTAGGGAGGTGTCTATGGAGCAACACCCACGAAATATATGTTATATTTTCAATATCGTTTTCTTGTTTTGCTCGCCACTACTCTGGAATGACTGATGTGCTCGGAGCTACAAAGTCATCTCTATTTCGATGTCCGAGATCTAGAAGACCTTCTATCGACATTCGTTACTTACCAGTAAATACGATTTGGGGTCTTTTGATGGTGTAGTCAAATGCAAATTAGAACAAACTACATGTACAAAGAGGTGGAAGGTTTGGGTTGTTCGAAGACCCATATCTGTCTTCTCTTATAAGAGTCAAGGTAAGTGATTTTGGCTTGCATTCCTTATTAAATAGTCTTTCTCTTTGTGAGTTAAATATATAAGAAAATATTATATATAGATGGTGCCAATTCCTTTTATTTGATAAGAGTCATTTGGAATGAGAGTCGACTGCCAAGATAGGTGATTTTGGCTTGTTTTCTTTATTAGACAGTCTTTATCTTTGTGAGTTAAAATATAAAGAAAAGATTATATATATATGACTGCCAAGATAATAATTTTTGGCTAAATTTATCTATCATGTAATTTCTTTCTTTGTGAATTGAAAAAAATATATAGTTCAATTGTGAGTTGAAATATATAGTTCACTTAATTTACAATTTATTTTCATATCAAGATGAGAAAATAATTCAAGGGAAATAAGTTGAAATTTTCCTTTTTAGGGTGAAAATATGTTTTGGTGGACATGTTGAGATTAAGGCTTTGGTAACCTTATATTGAGACATTTGAAATGCATGCATATCTAAAATAAGCATGTGTCTATTGTGTGTATTTATTTCATGCATGTTTGGATAAATATGCATGTTTTCATATTCTCTATACATTGTATTTAATGCATATAGATAGGAAAAACATATGCATATATTTAAGACATGTGAGATACAAACAAGATTTATCAACTAATGATATTACATTGGTAAAGATTAGCTATTCAATAAATCCATGGATAGTTTCATAAAACCATGGGTAGTTTTTCCATGGTGTTGACAAAGATTAATTATTTCATAAAACCATGGGTAGATTACCATGGTATTTGCAAATATTAGTCAATTAATAAATCTATGGATTGTTTACCATGGTGTTGGTAAAATTAAGTTATTTAGTAAATTCATGGTTAAAGGAACTAATCAATTTTATTCCTTAGATGAATAAACTAAGAGACTATTTTATATTAACATGATTATGATGTTTAATTCCTTTTGGAGGAAGGTCTTGCATATACATGCAATATATATGTATTAGCTTTTATTGAAGAATAATATACAATTTTGTATGTAGAAAGATAGCTTGTAGTATTAAAACTACATTGAATATGATTGTTAATATAATCTCAAAAATGAGACATGTATTTATATTCATAATTGCCTATTTTTACATATGATTACATGCTCACTAGCATTGATATTTTCTCTGGAAGATATGCATTCACATTCATGGAAGAAACAATTGTTATGTTAACTTGCATACTATGCACTAAAGGTAATAGCTTAAGGGTTAGCTAGTTTTATTAAACGTATGTAAATCACATGCATAAATATCTTAGCTGATGTATCAGTTTATTTTAAAAGAAAACTTGGGAGATGTAGCCATTGTCTTGCAGGAATGTGTGCTTATGTGACGTAAGCATTATTTATTGTGATGACCTATAACCAGCACATATGAGGTATGTGTTATTAAAGAGAGAATGACAAGGTACTTTACTTGCTTGTCATGATTATAAATGAGTAGATGGAGAAACTACTATAGCGATTGATTAATACTTTATGAATCTTGATATCATTTTATGTTGAAGGCATCATAGCAGGGAATGATGGTGACATGTACAAAAGAATATTATGCTTGTCATGTACAAAGGAAAATTATGCTTGTCACGATGGCAGGTAAATTATTAATGTTCGTGCAGATGAGTGCGATTTACAGGAAGCTCCAATGTACGATGGTCCATTGTAGGTACATCCATGCCACCAAGATGTGAGGATATGAAGACCAGAGGGTAAATGGTATCATATTTATTGTAATGGCTTTAAGCTAGAAATTACATGTTTCCTTGTAAGATTATATAAATGATGGTTAAGGGATGGTCTCCCTTATAAGCCATTGGGTGATGGGCTGAACACCCTCACGAGTGTTTAATAATAAAATTAAACGTTTGCTGGTTTTCACCCTACGGGGTTTCCAGGGTATATTGGTGTTCAATGGTGTGATTGATTATTGTGTCCAGATGATGAGGTTGATTCCTTTCTTGTTATGATGTTCATAATGGCAATTATGTGATGACTATATGAGTAATGAGATAAATGGATGGTTACATCATATAGCATTAAGTTAATATATTGTAATGGAGGTTGTTAAGGGTTAAGGAGTTTACTATTCTTATTTATAAAATTACACTGTGAACTGTTAAACTGTCTATGTAATGATGAGTAACTTGTATAAATTTTTTTAACTCCTTACATTTCCCTGTGAAGTTAATGGTGTATGTTACAATATATATGTGAACTTAAATTAAAAAAATATATATATTAGATTTTATCAAATTTAAAAAAAATGTAAATATTAAAATAACAAATTAAATGAAAAAAAAATATTAAATTTTAATAAATAAATGAATAAACAGATAAATTTTGAAATAAAAAATAAATTTTAAATATAAAGAAAAAAAAACATTGTTAAAATAAAAAGTTAAAAAACTTTAAAAATCAATTAAAAATGAAAAATTGAAAAAAATAAATTAAAAAAAATATATTAAATCAAAAATAAAATAAAAAACAAATTAATTTGAAAAATATTAAGTTTAATTAAAAAAAAATCTAATTTTAAATACACAATTTTAATTGTAATAAAAAAAATATAAAAATTTTATGTAATTAAAAAAATAATAATAAAAAATTAAAAAATTAAAAAAAAAATTAAATTCAAATAAATAAAATTTAAAAAAAACAAAATTTATTAAATTTTAAAAAATTAAATGAAGAAACTAAAAATAAAATTTAATGATTAAAAAAAAATGAAAAAATAAAAAAAATCAATTAAATTAAAAAAATACAAAACTTAATAAAAATTATTAACAAAATTTAGAAAAAAAAATTAAAAACAAAAAAAATGAATAAAATTAAAAAAAAAAAACAAAGTAAAACAAATTAAATTTCAAATATAAAAATTAAATTAAAATAAATAATTTTAAATTTTTTGAATTAAAAAAAAAAATCAAATGAAAAAAAAATAAATAAATAAAAATAAAAAATAAAAAATAAAAGAATTTTTTGATCGTTATTGTGCCGTGATGTAGGCCCCCGCCCGCCCAGTGGCCAGTCTCCGCTGCCACCTGGGCGGGAGGCCGATTCCTGGAATCGACCTCCTGCACAGGTGGCGGCGGAGGCCTGCCGCTGGGCGGGCAGAGGCCTGCATCCATCCAGACAACAACAGTATGCAGTCTAAATGGAGAAATAAGTCTCGCAAAGGTAAAGGAGATAAGAATTATGGTGGTGGTGGCTTTAGTTTAAAAGGAAGATCGTTGGTTTTCAACATACAGATATCTATAGTTATAGCATGTTTTTGATAGAGACAATGCTGCAGAGCTCCATGGCAGTTTTTTTGGGCACACTGAATTCTTTCCAGTTCTTACAAGGGAAGTACTTGGAAGGTTTGGAGAAAGGAATTCCTTGGGAGAAATGTTCTCCTTTGGAGAGACAGTTAGATTTGTCCCTCTAAAGCTCCAAAAGCGCTTCATGAATTAGACAAATCTTGATGAATTACGCAAGGAAGCGAGAGATCCCATTCGTCCTCCTCAAGTGGAAATTGTTTCCCTAGATCTTACAAAGGACCTTTCACCTCTGATGCTGATAACTATTGCAAGAGGACTTCAAGAGCTTGGATATCACGTTGACGTCTATGCATTCAAGGATGGTCCTTCACATTCGGTTTGGGAGGATATTGGCTGTCCTATTAGCCTATTGGATTCTGATTTCAAGAAAGGTTTTACTGTTGATTGGTCAAATTTTGAAGGCGTGCTTATCAACTCACTTGAAGCCCAAAAGAAGTTATAAGCCTTATGCAAGAACCTTTTTGCTCTATACCTATAATATGGATCATTTAGAAGGATACTCTAGCTAGGCGTCCTGGACAATATACGTTAAATGGATGGACAAAGATAATTTTTGGGTGGCAGCGTACCTTTCGACGAGCAGATGTTGTGGTGTTTCCAGACTATACCCTTCCATTGATGTACAATAGGCTTGATACTGGAAACATAGATTAATTATTTTTTTAAATTTAAAATTTATTTATTAGATTTATTAAATTTTAATTCCATTAATTTTTTTTTTTAATCTTTTAGTTTATTTAGTTTTTCATTTTTAAAATTTATAAATTGTTTCATTTAAAAAAAAACAGTAAATTTATGGATATTTGTTTTTTAATTATTTGCATGTGGTTTTTTTCATTTTTTTTTGTTTTTTAATGATAGTTTTTTTTATTTTAATTCTTTTCTTTTAATTTTCTTTTCTTTTTCAATTTTAAATTTTTTTATTTTTTTTAATTTGTTTTTTTGTTAATTTTAAAATTTGTATTTTTTTTTCTTATTATTATTATTTTTTTAATTTAAATTTTTAAATTTATTTTTTTCTTTTTTGTATTTCATATTTTTTATCTAAATTTTAATTTTGTAATTTTAATTATTTTTAAATTTTCTATTTAATTTTTTTTTTTAATTTTTTTGGTTAATTTTTGTTTTTTTTCTTTAAATTATGTGTTTTCTTTCAAATTTTGTCATTTCTTTTGAAATAATTTTCGAATATTTTTGTTCTTTTTTAATTTATTTTTGTTTAAATTTTTTATTTTTATGAGTTATTTTTGTTTTTTTTTACATTTTTATTGGTTATATATATATATATATATATATATTTATCTAAGTTTTGTGTTTTATTACCAACATGAAAATCACCACTCTAAAGAAAGAAGGTTGATGCTGCATTAATACGTTTCAAAATTAGCATGAAAATCACCACTCTAAAGAAAAAAAGTTGATGCTACATCAATACGTTTCAAAATTAGCATGAAAATCACTAACATTTTAAAACAAATATTCATACTTCATAAATAAAAATATTACAGTGTCAAAAATGTGCACAAAAAAAAAAGGGGTGATTTTGCATCACCACTTTTCAAAATCGGGTGCTTTTTATGCTACCAAAAAAAAGTAGGTAACAATGCAGTTACCTATTTCATCGGTAACAGTGTTAAATCCAATGGAATTTTTTAGGCCTTAAAGTTTTCCTTGAATTAATGGGATAAAGCCTTGAGTTTGGGGATCCTATCCTATGGAAGTTCAACTACCTTCTGTTAAGTTTCTAGCCCTTAATGTTTTCCTTGAATTAATGGGAGAAAGCCTTAGGAAATGACACATGCTTTAAATTTAGTGGGAGAAAGAAAATGACACATGCTTTAAAGTTTTCCTAAGATTTAATGGGAGAAATGACACATGTACACGATTTGCCTTAAAATGGTAGTGTTTTATGGATATTAAAATGAAGAAATTCTATTTAAATCTGTTCCAAAGTTTCGCTGTAGGGGCATTTACTGGATATGTCGCCTTTAAGAAAAAATGAGATCCATAGGCTACCTGGCACTTTATAGACTCTGCCTTTAGAAATTGTAGAAGTTAACACTCAACAAACAGACTAAAATCCTATGGAAGTTCAACTAATTTAGGTTCAGTTTCTAGGCCTTCAATTTTGCCTTGAATTAAGGGGAGAAAGCCTTGAGTTTGGGGGATCCTATCCTGTGGAAGTTCAAACACTTTAGTTTCAATTTTTATGCCTTAAAGTTTGCGTTGATTTAATGGGAGAAAGCCTCGAGAAATGACACATGCTTTAAATTTAATGGGAAAAAACTAATGACACATGCTTTAAAGTTTTCCTTAAGAGTTTATGGGAGAAATGATACATGTATGGGAAAAATGACACATGTACATGATTTGCATTAAAGTGGTTGTGGTTTATGGATATTAAAATGAAGAAGTTCTATTTAGATCTCTTCTAGAGATTGATTGTAGGGGCATTTACTAGGTATGTCACCTTTCAGAAAAGATGAGATCCAGAGGCCACCTGCCCTTTATAGACTCTTCCTTTAGAACTTGTAGAAGTTAACACTCAACAGACAACCTAAAATCCTATGGAAGTTCAGCAACCTTAGGTTGAATTTTTAGGCCTTAAATTTTTCCTTTAATTAATGGGAAAAATTCTTTAGTTTGTGGCAAGAATGGCATGTGCGTGGTTTGCCTTAAAGTTTTCCTTAAGGTTTATGGGAGAAATGACATCTAGAAATGACATGCACCTTAAAGTTTTCCTTGCCTAGATTTTAGGAGAGAAATAACATGTACATGGTTTGCCTTAAATTTTTCCTTATAGTATATTGGAGAAATGACATTACCTTATATTTTATGTGAGAAATGACATAAAAATGACAGAGAAATGATGTAAAAATGACACATGCCTTAAATTTTCCCTAAACCTTTATGGGAGAAGTGACACATGTATGGGAGAAATGACACATGTACATAGTTTGTCTTAAAGTGGTAGTGGTTTACACTTACTTAAACAACTAGTAGTAGCGGTTGATTAAGTTATGTCAAAATTCACACCTTGATGAGTTTGTGGGAGAAATGACTTGTACATGGTTTGCAAAATTATTTTATGCATTTACTAAAGCAACTAGTGGTAGTTGTTGATGAAGTTATGTCAAAAGTCATAATTGTGGGACGTGACAATAAAGTTACAAGCGTTCATTTTGTGTGGATATTGTTGCCTACACTTTATGTGTCATAGATTATATTCTATTTTATGATATGTGTTCTATAAAATATAGAGTCATAGTCATAGGGTGTGATTTCATCTTGATGTTTCTCAACAGAGATTCTTTTCCAGTACATTCATCTGCATTATAACCTGAATCCCAAAAATATTTGAGCACTTTCTCCAAACTTCAGCATTCCGCAGTGGAAATAGCATCACCCATATTTATTACGACTCTAGGAAGCTTGTGGGCTACGTAGGAAAATGATCTGATGGTAGAATTAAATCCACTCAGACTAACATATACTATATTTAGACATATAGGGTTTTCCGAGTGTAGGGGCATTCACTGTCCAATGTGTAAGTTCTTTAAATGGAAATGGAAAAATAAAGCATATAAATATATTATCCTTCGTAATATTCAAAATTTATTATCGATGGATACTTTTGTTTATTATTGTTCTGGTGTCAAAGGAAGAACGAACGTACTCCAATATCTCCAGTTCCATTGTTTATCCTTCTCATTTGACTAGTATCATTTAGGTGTATCCAAATATATTTGTTTCTCCCCAACTCAATTCATGTCACCATTTTGTTGCTTAGAAGATACAGGTAATTAATTATGCAAGTGAATGAAATATTTCTTTGTAATCCTCCAACATATTGTTTTGTGTGGAACTTCCTTATTTCTTAGGGATACTTACAAGGTAATTCTAGATTCCATAATGACTAGTATGGTAGGTTGTATTTTTTTTCACTGAGTTACCATTTTTTTGGTAGGTTGTCAAATTCAAGATGTACCATAAGATGAAGTTGGTGTGGTACATTCAAATTAAATAATGTGTTTTACTTTGTCCCCCCACAACTAAGTTTGATTTATTATTATTCCCTTAAATACAGATTCATTACAGGAAAATTCACTGAATCAAAAGGTCTGGGATATTCAATCTTCATTCCTACAATGTTCTTCACATGGCCTTACAGGATGCGATATGTACACATAACATCCTTTCAATTATGCACCTGCTTGAACTTTTGTAATTTTTAATTTGAGATACATGTTGGATGGAATAAAATAGGTATAGAAACATGATCATATTCCTTCCTTCAACATTACAGGGGTGAATGAAGATGATTTTAGGTGCAGGTGTGTGGATTAGGGTTGGCATGTAGGTCCTACTTAAGTTTTTATACTTGTCACAATTTAGACAAAGAAATAGTTGCAAGTTACTAAAAGCAATTTTCCAATCTCTTCCCTAGCCCTCAAGTTACAGAAACTAGAAATATATTTATTTAAGGGAGTTTGATATTTTCTTTGTGGACTATGATTGATAATAAGTATTTCCGTGTCTCCTCATTGTTGCTCAAGGGATGTTTACAGAGTGATGACCGTTATTCTATTTCATCACTACTTGATTAATTAGATGCCAAAATAATTGTTCCTATGTATTATCTTAAGTTCCATGCCAAACATCTACAATCTAAACTTCTAATTTCAATGCATTGTATGCAGAAATTCCTGCAAGTAATCCTACATTTCCGAAATTTTAATGGCTGAAAGAGTCCCCCTTCAGTTTTTAACTCCAATTTTCCATCTTTATCAGATGTAGCATATGTAAAGAGACCAATTTTTCCTATTGGTCTAGAAATAAATACTTTACAAACTATAAGTCAGTTGAGAACAAATATGGAAAAAGTGTAGAAAGAGAAGTTTATACAAATATATGCATTAGATGAAGTGAGAACATAAACCTTCTTTCAAGATAGAGCGGTGCAACAATAAGGAGAAAATGGCATGATATATTGATAAAGGAAAAGTAATTTTCCTTCAGACAGTGAGCCCTCTTTTATGATTTTAATAGAAATGATATGGTTGTGATTCTTCAGAAATCTGGAAGTATACTCCAACGGAGCTGTTAAATTAAGGTATATTAATGATAGTGGAACTAACATTACCTCTATTTCCCATGAGGAATATATGTAAGCCATAATTCCAATATGAGCCTTCCTTTCTTTCCAATAATAGGTTAGGAAGCTACCAGTTGGAATACGTGAAGAGAATATGAGTTTGAAATAAGTAATCTGTCTTAAAAACTAAATTGATACCTTAATGGTTGAAGAATTCTGAAAGATGAAATGAAATATGACAAAAAAGTTATTTTAAGTCAATCATGTCATTTTGAAACAGAGAAAACTTAAGCTGCAGTGTTTTGGAAAATTTCTTCATGAAACAAAAAAATAGAAAAATCATAGTTGTTGAGACATCCATTAAATAGATGGCGGAATGAAAGAGAAAAAACCTTTGATTCACACCCTTTTCCAACCATGAAATGAAGTATTCATTGGATTTGGGTAAAATTTATGCATCAACTTCACCTTCTATGAGGTTAAGCATATACTTGTATGTTCATTTTGCATATATGTATATCTATAGAAAATAGCTCAACAATGAAGAGGCTGCTTCAACAAATGAGAAAGAAGTCTCACTATAAGTGAAAAAAAATTGACATATTTTTAATAAAAGAATCCTACTAATTATGAAATATTCAACCAAGTGAGAAATGAAATAAGGAAATGCTTGGAGATGATTGATCATGAACATAAAAGTATGAATGTAAGAAAAAGTCAAAATTCGAGAGAAAAACAATATTTGATTTTCAACTCATCCTTGACTTTGGTTCTCCAAGGAGATGCAAATTTCTTAAATCCAGGTATAACAGGTATCCCACATTCATGTTAAGGAAAATTTTGAAGGTGATTGTGAAAAGTTTTAAGACAGTTTAGGAAAACTTTAGGGTGACCCTGTCTCTTGAAAACATGGATACAAGAAAACTTAAAGAAGACCAACATGTTTTAACATAGCATCTTGTTGTAATATTGAATGTGGAAATTCTTTGACACATGTACCAACCTGGAAATTTGGAGACGAGGCTGCAATGAGAAGACAAGCAGGAGATCAACGAGGACGTCATGGAGGACACAGATTACAAATTACCTACAAACAAAAAAACACAGCAATAAAATTAAAACAGCAAAGCAACAATAAAAAACATTCACAAGGAAAATAACCAACATAAAACCAACAAATTTCTCACCTCCTCGCCCCTACACAACACCAAGACCCTGTAATAGCAAACAAAAAACATGACATACAACAAACAAAGAAACCTCAACAAATGTAGCAGACAAAGTTGCGGCAACACTAATAAGCCTGAAACCTCTTCACATTTGCAGGCTATCATATTTATAAACCAAATTTTGGCCGAATTATTTTAAAAGTTTGACCAAAATATTAGTCCAGCTGAATTATTAGTTCGTCCGAACTTTTGTTGTCATTTTTCGCATCTCCAGTCAAAAATCTGGTTACCCATGTTATCAGTATGTCGTCAATGTAAACGATAGAATTAGTTCGGCCGAACTAATTTCAAAAGTTCAACCGAAATCTAGAACAGTTCGGCCAAATTTTTATAAAAAGTTCAGCCGAATTTTTGAGAAAATGCCTTTTCTGCCCCCGATTTTCACAAAAGTGTAACCCACCTTTGCTGTTTTACCTTATACTAATGGACTCGATATTATAATTGGTTAGCACAATCAACTTTTATTAAAAATAAATTATTGGATTATTAATATTTCTCAAACATATCTCATAATAATTTATAATAAGACTTAGTATTAAGTTTTTTAATATTATATTTATGTTTTTAAATATTAGTTTTATATTTTGAAATATTAGATTTAATATTAAATTTAATATTATATAGGTTTAATATTAGGTTTAGGTTTTATAATATTATGTCAGCATAAATCGCTCTCTTCTTCATCTCCCACTCTGCTGGTAATAGCCTCAGAGAGGGCACCTAAGGAACTACAGTTGTTTAAATAATTATATTTTTCAGAGAATGAAGGTTGAGGGAACAGAGGGTAGGAGGGGCCACTGTAGTCACAACAATCCAAACAAAGGGAAACAAAAGGCTGACGCTTCCACCAGTCAGCTGCAAAATAAAATACGTAAGAGAATAGGGAGGGAAATATGCATAACATGTTGCATGCACACAATAAAGGCTCCCTAACATAGTTGAAAGGGGAAATTTCAAGATGGGAGATAGAATTGAAAGTGAAGGCAGTAGAGGAGTTGATTCAAGCGGAAAACTGGAAACCATTGGTATTAGACCCGGGATGTACTCGAGGCAGGCTGACCTTGTTCAAATAGATTTTCCAAACCTATTAAAATTAGAGGAAATTTCAGGCTAAAAGTGGCCTCCTAAGGGAAAATAATAAAATAATAGTAAAAATAATAAAATAAGAGTTATAAATTTTGGAAGGAAAAGAGGAAAATTATTATTTTTAGTTGTATTTTTAGTTTATATCCTTATAGGTCTACTCAAATTTCACATTTATACACTCATTAGATGCATAATTAAATTCCACATCCAACGAGTACCCATTATGCATACTTTTGAGAAGACCCACATTGATAAAATTTGCAAATACATTAAAAAATGTGCTGAAACACGTTTTTTTAATGTATCTGTAATTTTTATCAATATGGGTCTTATGAAAAGTATGCATAATGGGTACTCATTGGGTGTGGAATTTAATTTTTCATCCAACAGAGTGTTTACACTTCAAATTTGAGTAAACCTATAAGGAGATAAGTCAAAAATACAATTCAAAAAGAAGTTTTTCTTCTTTTCCCTCCAAAATATTGACATGTACCTCTTTTTAAATTTAAAGCATTTTTAATAGTTTGTATCTTATGACATGAAAATTACATGAAAATTTCATTGGCACTTTTAGGCTGAAATTTCCTCTAATGATCATGGAAAGACTCATGGAGAAAGAAATGAAAGAAACACAACAACAACAAGAAGCACCTCACCAGCAAGGTCATCACTAAACAAAGCAAGATGAACTAATTCTATCTATAATTCAAAAGGATATTTAATGAGTCCAGGTGCAACTATTCCACCAGAATGTCTGTCTCGGGTGCATGGAAAGGAAATTATAGAGTATGCAACCGCACGAGATGTCGAGGTCGAGTTTGAAGGACCCGACCCCAGTGGAATCATTTCTTGATTGACTTCTGAAAGTCATGGAGTATTAAAAAATTTGAGCAAATTTTGTATTAATGATTTCAGATAACATTTACATTTATAGTAGTAAGAATATATGGATAGTAGAAATGGTAGTTTTTAAAGATTGGCTGAACATGCTCAAACTATTTCAATTTTGGATATATTAAGATATATATCGGTGGCCAACAGACCTGGTTTCCTAGGGGTAGGTTGAGGTTACATGATATATATTTTGTAACATGCTTTACATATGATTAATAGAAAGGTACTGCCAAATCTACAAAAAAAAAAATTAATATAATAATATTATTTTAGATTTATGATAATATTAGGTTTCTATAATAATGATTAATAATATTATTAATGATTGTTATTAATAATATTATAAGATAAAATTTCATTAATATTAACATTTTAATAATTATACAACACTAATATCAGTTATTAATAATATTTTCTTAATGAAAATATTGATAAGATTAATAGTAATTAATATTATTAGGTTTAGGTTTAA
Organism: Pinus albicaulis; assembly: GCA_034641835.2. Taxonomy (NCBI): domain Eukaryota; kingdom Viridiplantae; phylum Streptophyta; class Pinopsida; order Pinales; family Pinaceae; genus Pinus; species Pinus albicaulis. The sequence continues at coordinate 1,275,081,739 of CM076578.1, forward strand.
ATTTGATAATATGAGGTTATTTAGTAATGGTTAGTATTTAAATTATTATTGAGTATTTTTAATAATATTTTAACATTAATTCTCATTAAATTTATATTAGCACTTATATAATATTAATAACAATTATAGAATACTAATATCAACTATTTTTAACCTTTCCCCTAAAAATTAATGATAAAATTAATAATAATAATAATAATAATAATAATAATAATAATAATAATAATAATAAGATTAATATTAAAATTAAAAATAATATTAATATTAATATTATTATTAATATTATTTATGAATATTAATGTTAATATTATTAATAGTAATAATGGTAATGTTTTTTTTTTCTAAGTAAGCGTAATCTATTTATCAACAAAAAATATGTACATCAGGTCTAATCCAGAACCATGCCTGAGTTAGAGGCATATTTGAACAAAAAATCAGAGTTGAGCACTGCCCTCCTCGAGGGAAACCAGTGCTGAGAGTTTTCCAACAAAATCCCACGCAGGGGAGGCTAATAGTTCGGATTATATAAAGCATAATTAACAGAACCGAGAACATAATAACAAACATGAACATTTTCATAATGACAGATAGAGCCAGAGCAAAAAAACAAAAACCAGGAAAGGAGGGAGGCTCTACTCATCAGGTGCTTCTTCAACGACCCTCACCAGAGTTCATCCGGTTCGCCGTCAGTCGTGTACAGGTCCTCAGTTGAATGAATTACCTTCCCAGTAGCAGGGGGCCTCTTCACCTCGCCTTATCTGTCGCCGAGAGGAGCCTCTTCTGCACCTCAATCGGTGTCTGAGACGTGGCATGTTCTCTGTCGAATCTGAAGAGTGGGGGAGCGGGAGCAGGACAGAAGCACTAGACAATTGCGCGGTCCGATTCACCAAGGCAAGCATGCAATTCCCAGCAATAGAGTAGTGGAGATTGTCACTGAGCTCTAAACAGCAGTGGAGCTTGGTTCGTTTGCCTATAACAGTGCGCTCTGAAGAGAGCCTAATATCCGGGGAGCAACAAATCGTAACAAGCCAGGGAAGACTGCTGGAATTATGATCGCTCTCCATCCTGTAAACAAATAAACCTGTTCTACTGAAAACTTTCAGCATTAAACCATCATAAATTTGAGTAATCGCCATGTCCAGTTCGCAGCGTGTGGAATGATCTCGAGTTTCGGAGGCAGGATTGTTATGCGCGCTGGGCTGCAAATGCAATAAATTCTTCTCTCGCCTGTGGATGCGCCGAAGGACACTTGCAAGGCCGGTTGGCATATGGCTTGCCATAATGCCGCCAGACCATCTAATCACCTTAATTCCCCTCATAAGCACCCGCATCCGGGAGTAATAATGGTAATGTTAATAATAATATAATTATTAATTAAATATTAATAATAATAATAATTAACATTAAAATTAATGTTTATAAATTTTAATAATATTAAAATTAATATTCATATTTATAATAATAAATATTAATATTAATAATGAATATTCAAATTAATATCAATATTAAAATTGTTAGATCTAAGACTTTTGTGATCCATAAAGTAGATAAATGTCTTTTGGAATAATTACATTATTATGATTTGGTCTACTTTTAGAACTAGTTAATGTTGTTCATCCTTAGGACAAGGTCAAAAAGCCTAATAGATAATCATGAATAAATACCGTTGACTTTCTTTTTAAATATATACCGTTGTTGATTGGGTCACGGAATACGCTTCGTGGGAATATGCTTAGTAGATATAAAATAAAGTTTAATAAATTCAAAATAAGAAGCAATTTCCTATGATATGTTTAAATTGGGTGTTAGGTACTATAATAGTTGTAGTTTGAACTAAAATTTGACAAAATAAATATTTCACTGAAATGCCATGCAATATATGTGAAAGGAGAAAGGAATATGTTAAATTCAAAAGAAGAAGCAACTTCTCATAGGTTTAGATTGGGTGTTATGTACTACTATGGAATAATTGGAAATAGATGAAGAATTAATTTATGAGATGTTTGAATTTGGTGTTATGTTACTACTATATAATAATTGGAAATAGATGTGCAATTAATTTCTTGCATTCAACATTAGAAAATTATTTAAAAAACTCTCTCACTTTCTTGCATTTAACATTAAAAAAATGTTTGAAAACCTCTGGATTAAGCAAGTACTTGTGCTACTTGTGGTGTGATATTAATGGTGTATAAATAATAGTTTGGTTTTCAAATTGTGGTTGTAAGTTATTTTTTAGAGTCAATTTACAAATATATTGCTTCTCTTTAAAGAGGCAATGTATTGTTACTCAATCTGTTTGTTTAGAAGTGCCAGTGACATTTTAGTAAATACCACAAAAATATAATTACGTTCCAAGAATGACAAGATATTAGGTTTTAAATCTTCATTTAATTCAAGATGATTTTTTTTTAATAATATAGGAGTTCAAATATTTTTACATTTTCATCTTGTTTACACTAAATATCTATGAATATTAGCAAATAGCACCAAAACATAATTACCTTTCAAGAATGAGAAGAAATTAGGTTTTAAATCTTCATTTAATTCAAAGTGAATGTTTTTTAATAGCATAAGAATTGACTTTTAAAATGTAGTTATGTTAATAATATTCCATTATTCAGGAGATCAAAAACTATTTCTTGTGTGAGAAGATGCAGATAGTTTTATATACTAGTTATTTGTATTTTTCTTTGGAAGGATAAATTGAGAGATTGATAATATGTATCACTTGATTTAGTTTTTTTTTTTTTAACTTTATTTCGTAGGTTTAATTACACCTAATATTTGAACAATATATTACATAAATATTTTCATTTATTCTAGCAACCCACAATGATAACTGTAAAACCAAAATGGATACAAAATACATTTTTTCCAATAATCGTTTTCAAATTCAATTATACAACATTGTGGTTTGTTTGGTTGTTCTTTATACCAACCAATATTAAAGGACCATTTTTGAAGTGGTTCATAAAAAATTATTATGTATTTATCTAGCTAATTTGTACACTCTTAGTGGAGCTATATTAATGCTCTTTCGAATTCAACATTGGTACTTTTCATGGTGTGGTGATTAAAGTATTGGTGTGGTGCTAATTGGTGTAATGTTAATTATAGAATGAAACAGCTCTTCTTAAATATGTTTTAAATAATTCAATTTAGATATGTTTTAAATAATCGATTTTATAATTTTAATTATTTTTTAAAAACAATGTTTTATAAGGAAGACATCTTCAAAGTATTGAATAAACTGATTTTTATTTAAATTATTATTGAGCAATTTTGTCTATGAAACTTTTTTATTTTACCTATAAAATTTTCATATCAAAATATTCAACCTTCCACTAATTTGTATTATTCATAATAACTACATTTTACCATAATAATATGTTGCATTTAAAAAATGCAAAGTTAACTAGCAATAACATGTTTCATCATAGTCATTAATCACAAATTTGTTGGTCGTAAATCCATTACTATAACAACTCTAACTGGTAAATGATGCAAAATTATGGTGATATTTGATTTAGTAAAAAGTGTTATTTATACTTGTATTGAAGCTTTTAAATATTCAAATTATATTTTGAAATATTAAGTTTATACTTATATTTAATATTAAATTTAATAATATTTAGGTTTCATATTAAGTTTATAGTCTTAGGTTTAATAATATTATTATTATTTTAGATTTGTAATAATATTATGTTTCTATAATAATGATTAATTGATAATTATATTTTAACTTTAATTTTAAATAATATTAATATTAACAACAATTATATAATACTAATATCAATAGTTAGTAATTTTTTCTCTGAAAAATTAACAATTCAAATAATAATAATAATAGTAATATTACCAGTATCATTATTACTAATTATAATAATTTACATTAATACTTTAATTAATTAATATTTCTAATGGTTGAATATTTTACTCATCCTTACTTAAATTCAATAAGACAACTTTGTCTATTTCACAAATTTCAGTTTTAGGTTTATTCCGTTATATAATATATTAAATACAATTTTAGATTTATAACTTGTTTATATACTTTAATCTATGTGAAAATGTGAAGTTGGGTTACACCTTTTCCCCTTTCTTGAGAAGAAAATTTCATTTTCTGTTCTTCAATTTTTTGCAATCCAAAACAATTTTCCTATTTAGAATTTCATTTTACGATAAAAATAAAAGTTGTCAAAAATTTTATTAGCTTTCTGTTACTTAGTTATTGGAATTTTTTTATACACATTTTATATGTCAACTTAGCATTTCTTTGAGTGTGTGTTTTTTAACAATCAAAGGATCCATAAAAATTCATGTTAATACGCATTGGTGTATTCTTTGAAAAATATGTGTTTTTGGGAAACAAAATGTGTTACAAAAATCTAGACAGAGTCTACTTCAGTTTCGTTATATTTACAAAACCAACTGATGCATATCATAATTACTACAATTTTTTGAATTGATCCAATATGAAATAACTGCATATTTTGAATATGTTTCGAGACGCATGAAATTTCTCAACATATAAGTTATAAACTAAAAATATAAATCCACCCATTATAAATGACGGACCAATGTAATGCACAATAATTTTTTCAATTTTTTTTACAGTGTATTTTTGGAAGATACAAAATATTGATTTCACTGAATCATAATGACCTTCAGAAATTATTTACACCCACTTTATTAGAAATTAATTAAAGTTAGTAAATGTTTATGAAATTCCATACAATTTGATGGGACCAGCCCTTCTTAAACTCTGTGTTTTAATCAATAATTAATGTATTGTTAATATGATGATTTTGTTTATCAAGTTCTCGTGATTTGTAATTGATATTTGTTTGATTTTCGATTTTACAACTCGTACTTGTGGTAGGTGTGAGGAGGACACCTGTCCCATCCTCGGACTTTGCTATCCGACCCTTAGCTAAGCACCTTACCTCTGTTCATTTGGTATTTTATTCTTTGCTCTTCGATGGCTGTGAGGGGTTTTCGACTGTTCCTCTGTGGTTTTAATGGTTCGTTTCTTGGAGGCGCTTTGACCCGTAAATGATCACAACTCCTTTTTTATTTACTGGGTGCTACCTGTAGTCTTTAGGTGTGGCTCAGCTCTGCTAGCTGGGTTCTATTTCTGTGATGACTCTGTTCATTTTTCTCGTTCTGCCAATGAGCTCGAGGGTTCTGAGGTCTGGTTCTCTGTTTCCTGTAAAAGGGTTCCTCCACCCTGAAAGTTTTATGGGTGCTATTTATGATTGTAATCTCTTGAATGCATTCATTTCAGTGTTGTTTTATCCACTCACTGTATGTATCCTGTTAGTTAACTAGTTACTTGGCTATGCTTTATAAGGTCGCAGCCATCAGGGGTCTCGACATTTGACTTCAATTCTTCAGTTGCACAAAGGTACGTCTTCTTTCTTTGCTTCAGCTTCTCAGTTGTTTTTTCCTGGTTATACTATGGGTTTTTCTCCTTGTGAGCAGGGTTCCCTAGTTGGTTGGCGACCAGTCAATTCCTTCCTTCGGTCCAATGCTACTCTTTTGGTAAGCTAAAATTACAAACCCTCACCCTCTCTCCTCTGTTTCAAGGTTTTTAACCTTTTCACACTTCTTAATGCTTGGGTATTTCTATTGTAGGTGATTTTTTGTCACTCCAGGTGTGGTCTCTGTTTCCACTGATGCTAGCGCAGATTGGTAGGGTCTCTCCCTGTAGTCGCTTCCAGTAATTTTGGTTTTTTTTACGGATGTGAGCCTCGACTCCCCGTTCAGTCATCCTCTGTTTTGATTCTTCCATTAATTGTTTAGTAGGAATATGTTTCTTTTTGTAATCAATTCTGCGATTTATTTGGGGTCACGCTCTTGGTTTATCAATCAGGGTTTTTAACCTCCGGTCCTGGTGTTCGTTACTGGTTGTATAGTTTCTATGTTGGAGTTTCGAACATGGTTCTTTAGTCAAACATGAAATATTTCTTTTTGTACTTTTAAAACAAACTACTTGGACAATGTTTCAAAATGAAAACTGGTTATTTCAGTTGGATGGTACCTGTGACTTGTGAATTATTATTTGTTTTGATGCTCGACATGTTCCTTTAATTGGAGACCCCTTCTCACTGATGAATGTCTTGGCTTGTTAATTCTGTTGCTACTTCAACACCTGTGAAAATAATTTATTTTTCTAGTTCTTGCTATTGTTTTCCCATGCATTCAATTTATCATGAAAATGAAAAGAATTGTATTTAGCTATGGATGTATTTCCGATGCCTTTGTAAAATCTCTTAAAATGATTTTATTTTATTTTTTGCTATGATGGAAATCAAACTTACAATGTATCATTTTTCCCTTTTTGTATGATTTGTTAAATTTTTTTTTTTTTTAGAACTGTCAACAGTTACATGTAGTTACATTGGGTAATTATTAATTCCCGTTCACCTAAACTAATTGTAAAGCATTAACTAAATAAAAATAAAAATTAAAATGAAATTAAAACATAACTGGTTGTTAAGTTCTAAATCCTAGAAACTAAGGAAATTAAAAAGAGAACTCAAGTACTATGACCTGTAAACCTGTGAGACAAACACCCTTATTTTTGTTCACCCTGAGCTAGATGCTCCTGCATCAGGCTCCCAGGGTAACGAAATTTCATGGCTCTGTTCCATGAGTTCCTCCACTGAATATCCCGCGCGCTGTATCTGGGCCACGTCAAGCCATGAACTGTCCTCAATGGGATAGTTCTTCCACTTGACAAGGTACTGAAGGTACTCTTTTCTATGATTTTTCTTGGCCACCTGTGTGTCGAGAATTATCTCGATATGAAGAGGTTGAGCCAAAGGCATTTGTCTCATCTAAGAACCACTTTCTGTGTGGGTGTCCCATTCTGGCCGTGTCGTATTATCGTCTTCAGGACTAGCAGTGTATGTAAACAGATCTGCCACGTTGAAGATAGGTGATATGCCTATTACTGGGGGTAGCTGTAATTCATAGGCATTCGCAGAGAATTTACGTAGAATTTTGCAAGGGCCAATTTTTTTAAACTTCAATTTGTTGTACTCACCCTTAGGGAACATTTCTTTGCGTAAATGTGTGAGAACGTCGTCTCCCACCTGAAACTGTATTTCCCATTGTTTTATATCTTCTTGCTGCTTATACCTTTGGCTACTCTCCTGCAACTTAGATTTTACTTGCTCATGTAGGTCATTCATTGCTTTGGTGAAATCCTCCTCGTTAGCACTCCTCCTTTCCAACTGACCCAGATCTCGTAACTCATGCACTCCACGAGGATGCATGCCATACAAGATCTGAAAAGGACTGTATCCTGTGCTTCAATTCAGTGAATAGTTGTAAGCGAATTCCACCTGGGTAAGTACACGATCCCACATTCATGAATTTTCTCCAATCAAAATCCGTAGTAGGTTTCGTAAGCTTCTGTTCACCACCTCTGTTTGCCCATCAGTCTGTGGGTGATAAGTGGAGCTGAAGTTCAATCGTGTGTCCAGCTTCTTCCACAGGGTACGCTAGAAATGTCCTATGAAATTCACATCCCTGTCGAAAATAATGGACTTAGGAAAACTGTTTAGTCTAACAATCTGTGTGAAAAATAGGTGTGCTACGTGAGTATCATCACTAGTTTTTTGCAAGGAATCAAATGTTCCACTTTTGAGAACCGGTCCACTACCACCATCACAGAGTCATAACTGCGCTGCATTCTAGGTAGACCTAAGACAACGTCCAAGCTGAATAAATCTCACGGTCTACTTGGAATAGGCAGTGGTGTGTAGAGTCCCGTATTCTGACTGTGTCCTTTCGCCAGCTTGCACACTTTACATTTGGTTACAAATCGCTACACATCCCTTCGCATCTTCAGCCAGTAATAAAAGTGACTGGGGTGATCTAGGGTCTTATCAATGCCTAAATGTCTGGCAAGACCTTTGCTGTATTTCTCCCAGATGATGTTCTCCCTCATAAAACAGTTGGGAATACATAGTTGTCCTCCTTTTAACAACAATTTCTCTTGTAAGTTATAGTCCAGCCATGGACTATTATTTCTCAACAAAGGATTCTGGTAGGCTTCAAAAGCCTCCCTGAAATCCGCATTTATTTGATACAAGTATTTCAGGTGTTCAAATCCCATCACTTGTATTGTAATCTCTTGCAAGAGCAAAGCTCTTCTTCTCAGCACATCTGCTACCTTGTTGGCCTGTCCACTGATATGCTTCAATACAAATGTAAACCTATGAAAGTACTCAACCCACTTTGCATGCTTGTGGTTCAGCTTATGTTGCTGCATAACATACTACAATGCAGAATTATCAGAAAGCAAAATGAATTCATTACCCAACAAATAGTGCCTCTAATGCTTCAGCACTTGGATGACAACATAAAACTCCTTGTCATAAGACAAGTACTTTTGCCTGCTTTCATTCAACTTTTCACTGAAATAAGCGACAGGTTTGTCTTCCTGGCTGAGTACGGCCCCAATGGCTATACCACTAGCATCACAACGAACTTGGAACAGTTTTTTAAAATCTGGCAACCTCAAAATCGGTCTTTCGATGATCTTCTTCTTCAAGATCTGGAAGCCTTTTTCTGCCGCTTCAGTCCAACAGAAAGGCTGACTTGCCTTTTTTATTGTATCCAACATAGGTGTGCAGATCTCACTAAAATTCCTTATGAAATTATGATAGAAACTTGCCAACCCATGAAAACTATGAACCTTAAACAGGATCTTTGGGGATGGCCAGCTAACAATAGCTACAACTTTCTTTGGGTCCATCTTCAACTCATTCTCTACAAAGCCCAAATAAACTAATTCCTTATTAAAAAAGGAACATTTTTTCAAATTGATCAACAACTTGTTTTGTTGCAACTTCTCCAGCACACTCCGAACATGTCGAAAATGTTCTTCTTTAGTCTTACTAAAAATCAATATATCATCAAGATATACAATTACAAACTTTTTGATGAACTCTTTCAACATTTAGTTCATCAAATGCATAAAGGTACTAGGGGCATTACTTAATCTGAATGGCATCACCAGCCACTCATACAGTCCTTCATTACTTTTGAAAGTTGTTTTCCATTTGTCCCCTTCTCTGATTCTGATCTGGTGGTATCCACTCTTTAGATCAATTTTCGAGAAATATGCTGCTCCACTTAAACAATCCATCATGTCATCCATTCGTGGCAATGGGAATCTGTACTTGATGGTAATATTGTTGATGGCTCTCAAATCTGTGCACATTCGCACTCTCCTCATTTCTTGGGAGCTAAAACTATCGGAACTACACAGGGACCTAAACTCTCCCTTATCAACCCCTTATCCAGCAATTCATGTACTTTTTTTCTGATCTATTCGTTGTCCTTAGGACTCATTCGGTATGCTGCCTTGTTTGGTAAATGAGCTCCGGGTATAAATTCTATGTGATGACTGATACTTCTCTTAGGAGGAAATTTATCTGGAAAATCATCCACTACAATGTCGCTGAATTCCTACAACATGTCCTGAATTTCCTCAGGAAAATATGCAATTTTCGTGTGTAACAACACTATTTTTGGCCTCCTTAAAACAACATATTTATCTCATTGTCTTCGATCCATTTTAGAAATTCCTTTCCTCCCACTAGAAACTCTTTTACTCCACTAGCTTCTGCTATCTCTTCCTCCTTGATGGGTACAAGTGTGTGCTTAATCCCATCTTTGAAAAACTTGTAACAGTTTTTCTTTCCGTCATGCACTACCTTTCTGTCATACTACCGTGGTATTCCTAGAAGTATGTGACACATGTCCATAGGCATAATATCACAAACAAATTTATCCTTGTACTTTCCAATATGGAACTCAACTTCACATTGTTCATCAACTAACAATTGATGTGCTTTCTGTAACCACGAAACCTTGTAAGGAGTGGGGTGCTTCCACCTCTTCAATCCCAACTTCTCCACCATCTCTGTGGCAACTAGATTATTTGTACTCCCACTTTCGATAATCAGTTTGCAGCATTTTCCATGTGACTTACAAACTATCCGGAATAACGCCTTCCTTCGAGTTGGATCAGCTATCTCATTTGCTGGTTTTAGTAGTACCTTATTCAAAACTAAGGCTTCCCCTGTCTCTGGTACATTTTATCTCTTAGGGTGGTACCTCTGCTTCATCCGGCTGAGCAACATATGCTCCTCTTGTTCTAGGCTATTCACCTTTAGGACACTCATAGGATTTGTGCCCCCATTTCTGGCACTTGTAACACTGGATGGCAGCTGCCCTGCCCCTGCCATTACCTCTTCCACACTGGTATGGCCTTCCTCCCCTAGTACTATCATCCTTATCTATTGTCCCTAAAGCCTTCGAGCTGCTACCTTCATCATTGGGGTTGGCAGCTCTACCTCTGCCAAAAGTTTGTCCTTTCCCTCTACCAGATCCTCCTCCTCTTCTGGCATTTTGTTTCCTATTTATCTTCTCCTCTGCCTTCAAGGAACTTTGATAAGCCTCAGCTAGGGTTCTAGGTGAAAGAATACTTATTTCATCCAATATTTCCCACCTTAAACCATTTAGAAACTTTGCTATTTTTTCTGGGGTGTCTTCTATGTAACATGCTCTCAGGTTCACTCGATAGAATTCTTCGGTGTACTCCTTTACTGTCATTCCCTTCTGTTTCAGATTCTATACCTGCCTGTACATAGAAATCTGATAGTCTTTGGGTAAAAATTTACCCTTCAACTTGGCCTCCATCCTAGTCCATTTTTTGATAAGCTGCATATTCAACCTCTTCCTCTCTGCTTGTATACTATCCCACCATAAGGCTACATGCCCTTTCAACCTGGTGGCAGCGAATTTAACTCTCTTATCTTCGATGATCTCCTCATAATCAAAATACTTATTGAGCTCATTGAGCCAATCCAGAAGTACCTCTGCTGAAAAACTTCCATCATAATTCGAAATCTCATTCTTTGGGTTCTTATTAGCCAGTAAGACTGATTTCAACAACCTGATCTCAGGCCCTTCTCCATATGATCCATTTGTTGTCTCTGTAGATTCCCCATCACTATCATCTCCTCCATCAGGACCGCTTCTTCTTCCTGCTTCTACTGCCGCCAAATGGGCATTTAGGATCCTAATCTCCTCTCTCAGTCCTTCATCTACTACTCTCTGAATAACTCTCCCATGAACTTGTCTTCCAAATTCCATTTCAAAAACACTCAACTTGCTCTGATACCAAAAAAAATGATAGGACAAGCCCTTCTTAAACTCTACATTTTAATCAATAATTAATGTATTATTAATATGATGATTGTGTTTATCAGGTTCTCGTGATTTGTGATTAATATTTGTTTGATTGTCAATTTTATAACTCGTACTTGTGGTAGGTGTGAGGAGGACACCTGTCTCGTCCTCGGAATTTTCTATCCCACCCTTAGCTACGCGCCTTACCTCTATTCATTTGGCATTTTCTTCTTTGCTCTTCAGTGGCTATGAGGGTTTTTTGACTATTCCTCTGTGGTTTTAATGGCTCATTTCTTGGTGGCGCTTTGACCTATAAGTGATCACGACTCATGTTTTCTTTACTGGGCGCTACCTATAGTCTTTAGCTGTGGCTCTAATCTGTTAGTTGGGTTCCATCACTGTGATGACTCTGTTCATTTTTCTTGTGCTCCCAATGAGCTCGAGGGTTCCGAGGTCTGGTTTTCTATTGCCTATAAAAGGGTCCCTCCACTCTGAAAGTTTTATGGGTGCTATTTATGATTGTAATCTCTTGAATGAATTTGTTTCGGTGTTGTTTTATACACTCACTATATGTATCATGTTAGTTAACCGGTTACATGGCTATGGTTTATCAGGTCACAGCCATTAGGGGTGTCGGCATTTGACCTCAATTCGTCAGTTGCACAAAGGTAAGTCTTCTTTCTTTGCTTCAACTTTTCAGTTGTTTTTTCCTGGTTATACTAAGGGTTTTTCTCCTTGTGAGCAGGGTTCCCTAGTTGGTTGGTGACTGGTCAATCCCTTCCTTCAGTCCAATGCTACTCTTATGGTAAGCTAAACTTACAAACCCTCACCCTCTCTCCTCTGTTTCAGGGTTTTTAACCTTTTCACACTTCTTACTGTTTAGGTATTTCTATTGCAGGTGATATTTTGTCACTCTAGGCGTGGTCTCTAATTCCACCGACGCTAGCCCAAACGGGTAGGGTCTCTCACTGTAGTTGCTTCTAGTAATTTGGGTTTTTTTTATGGGTGTGAGCCTCGACTCCCCGTTCAGTCGTCCTCTATTTTCATTCTTCCGTTAATTGTTTAGTAGGAATATGTTTATGTTTGTAATCAGTTCTGGGATTTATTTGCGGTCACGCTCTTCATTTATCAATCGGGGTTTTTAACCTCTGGTCCCGATGTTTGTTACTGGTTGTATAGTTTCTATGCTGGGGTTTCGAACCCGGTTCTTTAGTCGAACATGAAATATTTCTTTTTGTACTTGTAAAACAAACTACTTGGACAATTTTTTGAAATGAAAACAGGTTATTTCAGTTGGATGATACCTGTGACTTGTGCGTTCTTCTTTGTTTTGATGCTAAGCATGTTCCTTTAACTGGATATCCCTTCTCACTAGTGAATGTCTCGGCTTGTTAATTCTGTTTTTACTTCAACACCTGTGAAAATAATTTATTTTTCCAGTTCATGCTACTATTTGCACATGCATTCAATTTATCATGAAAATGAAAATAATTTGTATTTAGTTGCGAATGGATTTCATATGCCTTTGTAGAATCTCTTAAAATGATTTTATTTTCTTTTCTGCTATGATGGAAATCAAACTTACAATGTATCATTTTTCCCTTTTTGTATGATTTGTTAAACAATTTTTTTTTTTAGAACTGTCAACAATTACATGTAGTTACATTGGGTAACTGTTAATTCTCATTCACCTAAATTAATTGTAAAATAGTAACTAAAACAAAGAAATTAAAATGAAATCAAAACATAACTGGTTGTTAAGTTCTAAATCCTAGAAACTAAGGAAATTAAAAAGAGAACTCAGGTACAATGACCTGTAAACTTGTGAGACAAACACTCTTGTTTTTTTTCACCTTGAGTTGGATGCTCCTGCATCAAAAGGTATATTTGTGAAGGTAGATTTAATTCTACAAATGCTTGTCTTGGTTTCGACAGTTAATTCAGAAAGTTTCATGGAGTTTAATCAGTCCAAAGTTGAATAAATGTGTTTAGAGCTTGGCTGTACGTAATTGCAGACGTGCTAGTTTAGCTGAACTTTTAAAAAGAGTTCTCCTAATTGTTTTTTTCTCTTATGACCAGTCAAGTCTAAAAACACAAACAATTGTCTAAATTTCTTACAAAATTTCGGCTGAAATTTTAATTAACTTTCCTGTAGAAAAACATTTCCCAGAAATATAAATTCATGTAAACGCATTCATTATTTTCACATTATTTCACACATTTCTTCATTTGGTATGATTTTGCAAAGGATTTTTTTGGGTTTAAGGATGTTTGGCATAACATTCAAAGGACATTTCTTGGAGGTATGTCATACATTTTTTGGATGTTTTTTGGGCTTCATTTTTTTTAAGGTATTTTGTTTCTAGAGGTTTTGGGCTTAATTTTCATTGTTTTTTTTTTAAGGTATTTTGTTTGTAGAATTTTTCGGCTTAATTTTCATTCTTTTTAGGATTTTTGGAGGTATTTTTTGAAGTGACATTTTTTTAAAGTGCCTATTTTGGGTTGAAGTAAATATTTTTTAATGATTTTTTAAAATGAGTTTTTGTCTAAATTTTTAAATGAAATTTTTTTGCAGGACTTGGAAGGAAATATTTTGAGCTTCATTTCATTTTTATAAGACATTTTGTTCTGGTTTTTTTTAAAGTAAGTTTTTTGGATTGAAGTATGCATTTTTTGCAAAAAAATTAAAATGATTTTTTTTTCAATTAAATCTTTTGTGATTTTTTTCTTTAAATTGATTTTTTTCTCTAAATTTTTGAAGGAAATTTTTTGAACTTAATACTCTTATAATGGGAAATAGAAATAATTACACAAGAAAATATGATCGAACAAGAGACCTTGAGGAATGTAGAGAACAAGGGAGAGAATCTCGCAAAAGAAAGTGAGAAGCACTCTCAAATATTGAAAGGGAAAATCAACCTCAACTAGAAGTTGAAGCAGGTATGTAAATGTAAATATTATGAATTTGATATTTAAATTTTTTCTGGTGGAAAACGTGAAGCTTAATTTTTAATTGATGGAATAATTTGAAAAATATTTTGCAATGTAAACATAGAGAGATATTCCTGAAAGCATTGATGATGAGATACAAAATTTTGAAAGGCAAAGTGAAAGAGATATTGAACCAATGATTGATGATGGTGAAAATGTTGAAAGAAATTCAAGATAAGAAATTGAATCACAAGGTATATATATATATGTTGAACACATGAAGATATTGTTGAAATTATAAATATTTATTAATTTAGTTATTTATTGAATATGTAAACTTATTATGTACTATTAATTAAAAAATGTACAGATGAAATCAATGTTGATGATGAGATGTTAGCAAATGTTAACACTCACACATATGGAGATAAAAGAGTTGAACATGCTATACGATATCGTGTTAATCACATTTTTGATACGTACTTCATAAAGGAAAATGTGTCAGTTCAAGCCCAATCGTTGAAAGGTCTCCTATCATTAAGGAAAATAAAATAAGATAAGACTTTATTGGGTATTTGAAAATCAACAAAAGATAAAAAAAATGAAGGAAAATGTGATACAAAATATAAATAGTGCTATAAATTCAATTAGAAGATCTAGAGAGAGAAATGTTTGAGTTTCACTTAGAGAAATACATATGGAACGGGTTTCATCAAGTACTGAAGAGAATCTCTTGGTAAAATCTATGGCACGAGCATTACAAACCTCACGAAAAACTTTTCACAAATGTTTGAAATTTCGATTACAAATAGATGTAAATGATGAAAATTCTTATTGGAGGGTTATTTGTAGGAAACCATACAAATATAGACTAGAAGAAAATGTTAAAAAAACAATATATGAATATTGGAAGAAAAATTCACATGTTTCCGCAAATGCAAGGGATGTCATGCGAAGAAGGATAGTACACAATCAGTATCGAACACATCCAAAGCATTTCTTGGACACCACTTAGATAGAGTTTTTAAACATGTTCAAAGAAGAGAATAGTGAAATTGATGTCTCAATTAGTGTTTTTGTGAACAAAAACCATGGTAAGTAAAACCTATCACCTTAAACAACACTTGTTGTTGTTGTTGTCATGTGGAATTTCAGTTATATTATGACACATTCCTTAATTTTGGTAGAATATTTTGGAAAGTTTCACCCCCTCCTTCCACTATCCATGATTTCGTATTTCAAATTCTATGTGGAAGAGAAGGCGATGAATTATTTTACGAAAATAAATATGTTGTTGGTAAAAAATGTGATGAGTGTGGAAATTTGGCTAAATTTCAAAACAAATATTGTACTGATATAAATGATCAATAATTTTCCAACACGAAAGTGAAATGGAATAGATATGAATATATTCATACATCGATTCAAGGTTCAAATAGTGCTAAAAGAATTGAATTACAAGAAGAAGAAATTTTTGTGATAGATTTTTTGAGAAAGTTTGAGGCATAAATTTATAAATACACCAAGCATTCCCATAGATCTAGATGCCAGGAATTTTAATTCAAAACATCCCATGAATTTTTTCCATCATGGACCATTTTTTCATTAATTGATTTTGCAGAAAACTACATATTTGTTCCACAAAAAGAAATTTCAGAGTGAATACTATCATTCTTACGAAGTCTCCATGCTTGTTCATATTCTATATAGACATATTGAACAAAAAATTGATCATATACACCAATGAAAATTGGCATGTTATTAAAAAATATCACTTTTATATCAGTGACAATCGTACACATGATACATATTTTGTACAACACTGTTTTGGAAAGATTTATGACTCGTTGAAAAGTTGTGGAATAAAATTCAATGAAAATTTTATATGGTTAGATGAATGCGCAGGTTAATTCAAATCTTCATGATCATTCTTTTGGTTGTGTTGTCTTCATATGAAAACCTGGATTAAACATTGTTGGAATTTCTTTGAGACTGTCATGGAAAAGGAGAACATGATGGTGCAGGGGCATGCATAAAATGAGAACTTTGAAGATATCAAATGGAACCCTCTGAAAACCAACTTGTAGACGCTAAATACATTGGTAAATGGTGCATTGCTACACTAAGCCATGAGACTAAAAGATCAAGGGAAGTGCAAAGTTACATTCAATTTAGTTTTTATTGGATATCCAATTTTAAATAGTGTACATTTATGAAAATGATTATATTTTATGGTATTTTGATATCATATTTACATTCTTCTTTGAATTTTCCATATAGGGTTTTTTGCATATTAGGGTGGAATATCTAGATAGATCGATTGGAAATGATGTTGAAACAATAAAAGGGACTCAAAAATTGCATTCAATTAAAAAAAAAGTTGTACACAAATGTGTTTGCATTCGATAAAATTAAATATTCTTGTTATTTTCATGTTTTCATAGAAAACACAAAATCCAAAGATGTTTGTGAAAACAAAATTTATGTAAAAGATTGGAAACATACAGAGCTAAATACAAAGGGAAAAATGTTCGTCGCAATGTTTGAAGAAATGAAATAAGAGGAGATTACAATATCATCTGATGGTGATCCAGTTTCCGATATTGTTAGAGAAGGTAACATTTTAAGTGCTTTCAAATGATAGAGATCTAGAAATAGATACTAAAATTATTTTAAATTTAATTTTTCATGTTAATTATGATCTAAATTTAAATCCATATAAGTTTTTTTTATTATGCAGGAGATGTTTTTGTTGTAATTGCACCTACTATCAATGATGAAAATGTGAAGTATTATTTAATGCATTACACTGAACAAAAGACAAAATGATTAGAAAACTATAATAATCATGGGTTTCAATATGACAGAGGGTCTATTATACTGAAAGGTTATTTTCCATTCAAACTAATCAAAGTGGGGATTTTGTTTACCTTGAAGACTATGAACCTGATGTCATAAGTTTTCAATATAGTCACTTGGTGTGTGCAGTACGCATAAACTTGATAGAGGTTTAATCAAAGAAGAAAATGATAATTGAGAAATGTAAAATGTCAAAATCCGATCATGAATGGATCATTGAAGATGGCATTCCATAGGAATTTTTTCAATTGAACTGCCCAACAATTTATTCTCTTTGGATTCATGTTTTAGAAATTTGAGAACTCAACTAAAAATTGAACTGCCTTGTTATTTTATTTGTGCAAGTGTTTGCACATGTACATTTTTTTGGTACATGCACACTAGTATCAACTGGCAATAGCTTTTCTATGTCCATGATAAAAAATGTTGCACATACTGGATATATATGTTCAAGAATGCAATTAACTAAAAGTAGCTTGTCTATGTGCATTGATGAAAAATGTTGCACGTACTAGATATATATGTTCTAGAATGCAATTAATAGAAAGTAGCTTTTCTATACGTGCATTGATGAAAAATGTTGCACGTAGTGGATATATATGTTCTAGAATGAAATTAACTGAAAGTAGCTTTTCTATGGGCATTGATGAAAATTTTTGCACGTATTATATATATGTGTGTGTGTGTGTGTGTGTGTGTGTGTTCTAGAATGCAATTAATTGAAAGTAGCTTTACTATGTGCATTGATGAAAAATGTTTCATGTACTAGATATATATGTTCTAGAATGCAATTAACTGAAAGTAGCTTTTATATTTTCATTGATGAAAAATGTTGCAAGTACTAGATATATATGTTCTAGAATGAAATTAACTGAAAGTATTTTTTTATGTGCATTGATGAAAAATGTTGCACGTACTGGATATATATGTTCTAGAATGTAATTAACTGAAAGTATCTTTTCTATTTGCATTGATGAAAAATGTTACAACTATTGGATAATATATATGTTCTAGAATGCAATTAACTAAATGTAGTTTTTTGATGTGGATTGATGAAAAATGTTTCACGTACTAGATATATATGTTCTAGAATGTAATTAACTCAAAGTAGATTTTCTATGTGCATTGATGAAACTTTTTTCACATACTAGATATATATGTTCTATAATGAAATTAACTGAAAGTAGCTTTTCTATAGATGCATTGATGAAAATTTTTGCACGTATTGGATATATATACATTATACAATGAAATTTTAAAATTTTATGATATATATATATATATATATATATATATATATATATATATTTTTATTTATATTTTTATATTTAATTTATTTATCTATATATATATATATATATATATATATATATATATATATATATATATATATATATATATATATATATATATATATATATATATATATTCAAACATGTACTTAAATCATTTCTACATGTACATATATTCATGTGATCGTTCTTTTGTTTGGAAAACGACAACTTGACTTTTAAAAACAAAAAATTATATCATAATCACATGCCAAATGTAGTTCAATCATCCAAAACTTGAGTTTTAAAAACAAAACTTTATATCACAGTTCATTACTTCACATCCCAAATGTAGCTCAACCATCCAAAACTTGAGTTAAAAAAAAAACATTATATCACAAAATTACTTCACATACGGAATGTAGTTCAAGTATCCAATAAAGACAAAACAATATATCGTGCAATCACATGCCAAATTTATTTCAACCATATAAAACTTGAGTTTTAAAAAGAAAACATTATATCACAACATTATTTCACATGCCAAATGTAGTTCAAGTATCCAGTAAAAACAAAACATTATATTGTGCAATCACATGCCAAATGTCGTTCAACCATCCAAAACTTGAGTCTTCAAAACAAAACAAATTATAGTTCACAACATTACTTCACATGCCAAATGTAGTTCAACCATCCAAGACTTTAGTTTTAAAAACAAAACATTATATCATAGTTCATCACTTCACATGCCAAATGTAGTTCAACTATCCAATAAAGAAAAAAACATTATATCGTGCAATCACATGCCAAATGTAGTTCAACCATCCAAAACTTCAGTTTTAACAACAAAACAAAACAAATTATAGTTCACAACATTACTTCACATGCCAAATGTAGTTCAGCCATCCAAAACTTGAGTTTTAAAAACAAAACATTATATCACAAAATTACTTCACATGCCAAATGTAGTTCAACCATCCAAAACTTGATTTTAAAAAATAAAACATTATATGACAACATTACTAAACATGCCAAATTTAGTTCAACTATCCAATAAAAACAAAACATTAAATATCACAATCACATGCCAAATGTAGTTCAACCATCCAAAATTTGAGTTTTAAAATCAAAACAAATTATATCACAACATTACTTCACATGCCAAATGTAGTTCGACTATCTAATCTCATTATATCACATTCACATGTACCTAATGTAGTCCACATAAAATATGTCCAAATTTTGTATCTCACAAGTATCAAGTATCAAGTTATATATGGCTGCATCTAGATAAGACTATATATTAAAAATTAAATTTAAGACTAAATCTATTGAAAATATAATGTTGAACGTGCATGTGCATCATCCATCAGATATAGATGGATGTAGTGTCTCTCCCAACAAAGTCATGATCCTTGAGCTATCCTGTGAAGTGGAAGCATCGGGAACCTGTACACAATGTGTACAAACATTAAAATTTAATGTTTTAAAATTAAATGAGAATATATATAACTTCCTGTAAAAAAAAAGTAAAAAAAAAATCATGCAATACCTTATGAGATTCCTGTTTTTATTTAACAAATACTACTAAACTTCACCCCACTTGAGAACATATTCAACATTTAAAGTGCACAATATATATATATATATATATATATATATATATATATATATATATATATATATATATATATATATATATATATATATATATATATATATATATATATTCAAAATTTTCAAATGAAAATGCATATATAAACTTATTTTCAATAATATTAAAAAAAAGTTGGAAAACTTGTTCAAATGGTTGAAATGGTGTGGATTTTCCTATCTCCATTATACACTCCATTGCTAGGAACCTAGAATTCAAAAATTTTAAAAGTATAAAATAACTTAAGATCTAGATCTCAATTTCTAATAAAATTTTTCAACTTCCATTTATAGCTTATAACCTAAAAAAATATAGTTAAGTGAAAAATTGAATACTTGTGCTGGTGGATTTGGCACATCTGCTAAGAGAGGCTCCAAAATAAAATCTCCAAAAACCTAAAATTCAAAAAATTTAAAATAATTGAAAGACTCTAGATCTCAATTTATAATAAAACTTTTGAACTTCAATTTATAAATTATAACTTAAAAACATATATATTTAAGTGAAAAATTGAATACTTGTGCTGGTGGATTTGGCACATCTCCTAAGAGTGGCTCAGAAAGAAAATCTCCAAAAACCTAAAATTCAAAAAAATTAAAATAACTCAAGATCTAGATATCTCGTTTTTTAATGGAAATTTTTGACGTGGAATATATAACTTAAAAACATATTTAAAAGTGAAAAATTGTTCATACTTGTGATGGTGGATATCGCACATCTCCCAAGGAAGAAGAAGGTACCTCCATCCAGAAAAAACCAGACAGAATCGGAATTTGTTAAAACATTTTATTATATATATACATGTACATGTGTGCACAATTATTTATTTTAAAAATATATTATCATGTTTCGATATGTATAATAACAGATAAAAATAATTGTACATCATCATGTTCACTTAGAAAACACTAACATTTGCCAACATATCTTGATGGTGAGAACCATATTGATTGTGTGATTGATGGTGATACCCATCTTGATTGTTTGAGATGGAGACTCTGACCGTGATATTAACATTTTCTTCATTCATTAAGCATCACAACTACAAATGGTGTTAACATATAATGATACATTTTTGTTAGATTAATGTATATAGTATGCATATATGTATTTATTACATATTGTACATGTGTTAAAATAATAACCCTAACCATTAACACATACCATTCCTATGACCTCTTTCTCATGAATAATTAGGTCCTTCCAACCATTGCAACAATTCTTTGCACATGTTCAGAGACCTTCAACACTCATGTTGTAAATCTCTTCATCTGTATAATACACAAAATTAGCATGTGCATTCGCATGTGCTCTTTGCTGATTCAGACAAACATCAACTCCACCCAATCCACTGTGAACATTCTCAATGATGGAATCCCTTGATTATCGACTAATTTTAGAAGTGGCATCCATCTCTAACCATAAGGTTTCGACATGAAGAGGAAGATTAGCCAATGGTGTCTCGGGGTGAGGCAACTCAACATCATGCCTAATGCCCCTACGGTCACACAATCGATCTTTCCTAGGACCAAAAAGTTCAGAGAGAAGGTCATTGTAATTGGGTTTCATTTCTAAAAATAATTTAGCATAAGATAATTTTTCAAAATAAAGTGAAACCTTGTCATTCCATGATATTCTTCCATAAGCTGCAAGCTGTCTATCATACAAATAGAGAGCTATATGAGGGTGCTTGAAATATTTCATCTTTAGCATCTTTCTTTCGGCCCTTCTTTGAAATTAATCATAGACTTGGCCATTTCTATTGTAACTCTTTGTTTAACAACCTCCCATGTATCAGGACCCATCAATGTTTCCTTTCTTTTTCTCATCACTTCTATGAAAGTATCAGTGGTTGGCCCAAGCTTTAGGTACACATCTACTAGTTCGCTTAAAGAGTGAGTAACTAGTTCTAAGCTTTGTCGACTCTCAACAGGGAGAGTCAAAGCGACGAGATCTATTTTCAATTTTTCATGAAGATTTTGACACTTTTGTAAGGTACATTGTTGTATGTTTGATTCCCAAGATATATCAGACATTTCAGACAGATAAATTATGGTTGTTGTACAACCTTCTTCTTGAATGATTTGTTCTCCCCTACATCTTTTTCGAGCAAAATTTGGAGCAGCATTTTCACCCTATGCTTCAATATACAAAATTTTTTATATAAGAAAAACACGTGTAAGGAAATTTGTACAAATTGAATTAAAATAATATTCATATTTATGGCCACCTCGATATGGTTGGCTAGCATCTTGCCCAACCTAAGACTGTTGAGAACTGGAACGACCCTATTGAGAACCAGAACGACCACCGATTGGTTGAGAACCAACACTACCATTCGTTGATTGGCCTCTTGGGGAATACATATCACCACCTTCACACAATTCTCTAGCACCTATTGATGGCCCTCCAAGGGAATGTGTACCACCACCAACCTCATGAGATGAGAGGTAAGCTTTATAAAAAAATATGAATTTATAATCAATTCAAAAATACATTCATACATATAAATACATGTACATATTCATTGATTAAATTGCGTGAACTATACAATGATTGTTTGAACCATGGGCACGCTCCATTTATGGAGCAGACACCCTTGTCCTCCTACCTCCTAAAAAGTAAAAAATGAAACTTATTAACAGATAATTTAACTGATAAAATTTATAAAAAATCAATTCTATATGTACACACATGTATGTATATTTATGGAGATTTAATATTATATTTAAATACCATGAACATCCCTCGACTCCTGATCCCACTCTCTCGTAGAGATATGGGATTTTGTAGATATTCGTCATTCATCCTCTATGATATATATATGTAGATATATATCTACAGTGGAAATTTACAATTTATTTTTTAAATTACTATTTAAAATAAATTCAATTTAAAAAAAAAAATAATGTAATTTAGTGTACACAAATTATGTAAAACACAACTTTCAAAGCACTAATTAATGTGAGAAACTCAATTTAAGCAAAAAATTTATAAAAAATTTAAGTTCACCATATTGCACTTTACATGGTGGGAGCACCCTTGGTATATAATTGAAAACATGGTGGGAGAAAACTTGGTACAAAATTGAAAAAAACACATGGTCATTAAAAAATAAGCGTGAAACTCCATTTAAACAATATTTTTTTTTGAAGTCCTCACATTTTAATTTTATAAAAATATGGCGTTCACCACTTGTTTCAAATGTGAAGTTCACCACGTTGCACTTTACACAGTTGGAGCACACTTGGTATATAATTGAAAAAACACATGGTAATTAAAAAAGATGCATTTATAAGTACAAAACACACACATATCCAAGATATGCTACAATGTCCATCAATAAATTTTGAAGGAGAGCGTCTCAACACTAATTCTTCTTTGAGAGATGAACCTTGAATTTTTGAAGAAGAGCATCTCAAAACTAATTCATCTTTGAGAGATCAATCTTGCATTAGCATTGCCCCGTATAATTCTAATTCATCTATTAATTCATCTTTGATAGATGAATTCTCAATTGACATTGCCCCACACAATAGATTAGCAGGCATATTATTAAAATTTGTACAATGTCTTATTATAAAAAATTGAAATTGGCTAACAATATTGTTTGCTTTTCCATGCAGTTGTTTTAGCCTCTCCTTCTTAACTTGGTACACACCTTGGTTGCAAACAAGTTCAGAATTGGTGAAAACTACAATTCCATTTTATCCATACTTCCTTGTTGTTCCCAAGCCTTCTATCAATGCAATATAATATGCCTCATTGTTTGTTGTTCTTCCAGGTATATTCATTTTCCTTTGGAGGACCTTGCTAGTCACAATATTGCAAAACACATATGTAATCACTGCTTTCCCTAGATTGGGATATCAAGAAAGATCTATTCATAATGTCCATTTTTCAACCATACTTAGTGGGTTTTTTTTATCCCTGAAAAAAAACAATTTCAATAAAATATATTAAACTAACATTTATTGCAAATGTATGGGAGAAATGACACATGTGCATGAGATAAATGACATGCGCATGGCTTATATTAAAGTTTGACTTAAATTTTATGGTATAATTCACATCTATAAATGAGATGTGTTAAATATTGCACCGCCTAGAGTTTAAGGGATATTTATGACACATATACATGGTTTGTGCATGTTTTTCCTTAAAGTTTTCCTTAAATTTTATGGTAGAAATCACATCTAGAAATGACATGCCTTAAGAAAGTATGAGATCCAGATGCTACCTGGCCCTTTACAAACTCCTTTATAACTTGTATAAGTTAATAATCAACCAACAAACTAAAATCCTATGGAATTTCAACCACTTTAGGTTCATTTTTTAGGCCTTAAAGTTTGCCTTGAATTAATGGGGGAAAGCCTTGAGTTTGGGGGATCCTATCCTATGGAAGTTCAACAACTTTAGGTTAAGTTTTTAGGCCCGAAATTTTTCCTTGAATTAAAGGGAGGAAGCCTTGAGTTTGGGGGATCCTATCCTATGGAAGTCTGGCTACATTAGGTTCACCTTTTAGGCCTGAAATTTTTCCTTTAATTAATGGGAGAAAGCCTTGAGAAATGACACATGATTTAAAAATTTCCAAAGATTTTATGGGAGAAATGACACATGTACATGGCTTTCCTTAAAGTCGTAGTGGTTTATGGTTATTAAAATGAAGAAATTCTAATTAGATCTGTTCCAGAGATTGACTGTAAAATCATTTACTAGATATGTAACCTTTCAAAAAAGATGAGATCCAGAGGCTACTTCGCCCTTTACAAACTCTGCCTTTAGAACTTGTAGAAGTTAACACTCAAAAGACAGACTAAAATCCTATGTAATTTCAAACAAAATAAAATCCCATGGAAGTTCAAAAAAATTAAAATCCAATGGAATTTCAAACAAAATGGGTTCAGTTTTAAGGCATTAAATTTTGCCTTAAATTAATGGGAGAAAGCCTTGAGTTTGGGGGATCTTATCCTATGGAAGTTCAACTACCTTAGGTTGAATTTTTAGCCCTTAAATTTTTTCTTGAATTAATGGGAGAAAGCCTTTAGAAATAACACATGCTTTAAAGTTAATGGGAGAAAGCCAATGACACATGATTTAAAATTTTCCTAAGAGTTCATGGGAGAAATGACACGTGTATGGGAGAAATGACACATGTACATGGTTTTCCTTAAAGTGGTAGTGGTTTATGCATATTAAAATGAAGAACTTCTATTTAGATCTGGTAGTGGTTTATAGATATTAAAATGAAGAACTTCTATTTAGATTTTCTCCAGAGAATGAATTTAGGGGAATTTACTGGATCTGTCACCTTACAGAAAAGATGAGATCCAGAGGCTACTTGGCCCTTTATAGACTCTTCCTTTAGAACTTGTAGAATTTAACACTCAATAGACAGACTAAAATCCTATGGAAGTTCAGCCACTTTACGTTCAGTTTCTAGGCCTTAAATTTTGCCTTGAATTAATGGGAGAAAGCCTTGATTTTGGAGGATCCTATCCTATGGAAGTTCAGCTACTTTATTTTTAGTTTTCAGGCCTTAAATTTTGCCTTGAATTAATGTGAGAAAGCCTTGAGAAATGACACATGATTTAAATTTAATGGGAAAAATCCAATGACACGTGCTTTAAAGTTTTCCTTAAGAGTTTATAGGATAAATCATACATGTATGGGAAAAATGACACATGTACATGATTTGCCTTAATGTGGTTGTGGTTTAAGGATATTAAATTGAATAATTTATATTTAGATCTCTTCTAGAGATTGACTATAGGGGAATTTACTAGGTATGTCACCTTTCAAAAAAGATGAGATCCAGAGGCCACTTGGCCCTTTACAAACTCTGCCTTTAGAACTTGTAGAAGTTAACACTCAACAGACAGACTAAAATCCTATAGAAGTTCAAGCACTTTAGGTTCAATTTTTAGGCCTTAAATTTTGCCTTTAATTAATGGGAGAAATCCTTTAGTTTGTGGGAGGAATGGCATGTGCATGGTTTGCCTTAAATTTTTCTCTAAAGTTTATGGGAGAAATCACATCTAGAAATGACATGCACCTTAAAATTTTCCTTACCTAGAGTTTAGGAGAGAAATAACATGCACATGGTTTGCCTTAACGTTTTCCTTATAGTATATGGGATAAATGACATTACCTTAGAGTTTATATGAGAAATGACATAGAAATGATAGAGAAATGATATAAAAATGACACATGCCTTAAATTTTGCCTAAACCTTTATGGGAGAAATGACACATGTATGGGAGAAATGACACATGTACACGGTTTGTCTTAAAGTGGTAGTGGTTTGCGCTTACTTAAAAAATTACTGGTAGTGGTTGATTAAGTTATGTCAAAAGTCACACCTTGATGAGTTTGTGGGAGAAATGACATGTACATGGTTTGAAAAATTATTTTATGCACTTACTAAATAAACTAGTGGTAGTTGTTGATGAATTTATGTCAAAAGTCACACTCGTTTGACGTGACAATAAAGTTAAAAACGTTCATTTTTGTGTGGATATTGTTGTTTGCACTTTGTGTGTCATATGTTATATTCTATATTATGATATGTGTTCTATAAAATCTAGAGTCATAGTCATAGGGTGTGATTTCATCTTGGTGTTTCTCAGTAGAGATTCTTTGCCAATACATTCATCTACATTATAACCTGAATCCCAAAAAACTTTGAGCACTTTCTCCAAAATTCAGCTTTCCACAATGGAAACAACCTCACCTCTATTAATTACTACTCTAGGAATCTTGTGGGCTGCGTAGGAAAACTATCTGATGGTATAATTCAATCCACTCACACTAACATATACTATATTTAGACATACAGGTTTTGCCCAGTGTAGGGGCATTCACTGTCCAATGTGTAAGTGCTTCAAATGGAGATGGAACAATAAAGAATATAAATATATTATGCTTCGTAATATTCAAAATGTATTATCGATGGATACTTTTGTTTATTATTGTTCTGGTGTCAAAGGAAGAATGAACGCACTCTAATATCTCCAGTTCCATTGTTTATCCCTTTCATTTGACTAGTATCATTTGGGAGTATCCAAATATATTTGTTTCTCCCCAACTCAATTCTTGTCACCATTTTGTTGCTTAGAAGATACACATAATTGATTATGTAAGTGAATGAGATATCTCTCTATAATCCTCCAACATATTGTTCTGTATGGAACTTCTTTATTGCTTAGGGATACATACAAGGTAATTCTAGATTCCATAATGACTAGTATGGTAGGTTTTATTTTTTCTCACTAAGTTACCATTTTTTTGGTAGGTTTTCAAATGAAAGATGTACCATAAGATGCATTTGGTGTGGTACATTCAAATTAAAGAATGTGTTTTACTGTGTTCCCCCACAATTAAGTTTGATTTATGATTGTGCCCTTATATACGGATTCATTACAGCCAAATTCACTGAATCAGAGGTCTGGGATATTCAATCTTCATTCCTACAATGTTATTCACATGGCCTTATAGGATGCACTGTGTACAAATAATGTCCTTTCAATTCTACACCTGTTTGAACTACTGTAATTTTTAATTTGAGATACATGTTGGATGGAATAAAATAGGTACAGTTACATGATCATATTGCTTCCTTCAACCTTAATGCGGTGAATGAAGATGCTTTTAGCTGCAGGTCTATAGATGAGGGTTTGCATGTAGGTCCTACTTAATTTTTTATGCTTGTCACAATTTAGACAAAGAAATAGTTGCAAGTTACTAAAAGGAGTTTTCCAATCTCTTCCCTAGCCCTCAAGTTACAGAAACTAGAAATATATTTATTTAAGGGAGTTTGATATTTTCTTTGTGGACTGTGATTGACAATAAGTATTTCCATGTCTCCTCATTGTTGCTCAAGGGATGTTTACAGAGTGATGACAATTATTCTATTTCATCAGTACTTGATTAATTAGATGCCAAAATAATTGTTCCTATGTATTATATTATATTCCATGCTAAACATCTACAAACTAAACTTCTAATTTCAATGCATTGTATGCAGAAACTCCTGCAAGTAATCCTACATTTTGGAAATTTTAATGGCTGGAGGGGTCCCCCTTCAGTTGTTAACTCCAATCTTCCATCTTTCTCAGATTTAGTATATGTAAAGAGGCCAATTTTTCCTATTAGACTAGAAATAAATACTTTACAAACTATAATTCAGTTGAGAATAGATGACAAAGCGCAGAGAGAGAAATTTATACAACTCTATGCATTAGATGAAGTGAGAACATAAACCTTCTTTCAAGATAGAGTGGTGCAACAACAAAGGAAAAATGGCATGATATATTGATAAAGGAAATGTTATTTTCCTTCAGACAGTGAGCCCTCTTTTATGATTTGAATACAGATGATATGGTTGCGTTTCTTTAGAGTTTTAGAAGTATACTCCAACGGAGCTGTTAAATTAAGGTATATTAATGACAGTGGAACAAAAATTACCTGTATCGCCCATCAGGAATATATGGAATTCATAGTTCCAATATGAGCCTTCCTTTATTTCCAACAATAGGTTAGGAAGCTACAAAGTTGGAATAAGTGAAGAGAATACGAGTTGGGAATAAGTAATATGTCTTAAAAAATAAATCGATACCTTAATGGTTGAAGAAGTCTGAAAGATGAAATGAAGTATGACAAGAAATTTATTTGAAGTCAGTCATGTCATTTTGAAACAGAGAAAACTTAAGCTGCACTGTTTTGTAAAATTTCTTCAAGCAACAAAAAAATTGAAAAATCATAGTTATTGAGACATCCATTAAATAGATGGCAGAATGAAAGAGAAAAAACCTTTGATTCACACCCTTTTCCAACCATGAAATGAAGTATTCATTGGATGTGGGTAAAATGTATGCATCACCTTCACCTTCTATGAGGTTAAGCATCTACTTGTATGTTCATTTTCCATATATGTATATCTATAGAAAATAGCTGAACAATGAAGAGGATGCTTCAACAATTGAGAAAGAAGTCTCACTATAAGTAAACAAATTGAAATATTTTTAATAAAAGAAGCCTAATAAATATGAAATATGCAACCAAGTGAGAAAATAAATAAGGACATGCCTGGATATGATCGATCATGAACATAAAAATATGAACGTAAGAAAAAGTCAAAATTCAAGAGAAAAAAAATATTTTATTTTCAACTCATCCATGACTTTGGCTCTCCAAGGAGATGCAAATTTCTTAAATCCAGGTATAAAAGGTATCCCACATTCATGTTCAGGAAAATCTTGAAGGTGATTGTGAAAATTTTTAAGACAGTTTATGAAAACTTGAGGGTGACCCTATCTCATGAAAACATGCATACACGCAACCTCAAAGAATACTAACATGTTTTAACATAGCAGGGTGTTGTAATATTGAATGTGGAAATTATTTGACACATGTACCAAGCTAGAAATTCGGAGATGAGGCCACAATGAGAAGACAAGTAGGAGATCAATGAGGACGTCATGGAGGATGTGAATTACAAATTACCTGCAAACAAAAAACATAACAACAAAATTAAAACAACAGAACAACAATAAAAAATATTCACAAAGAAAACAAACAACATAAAACCAACAAATTTTTCACCTCCTCGCCCCTTCACAACACCAAGACCTTGCAACAACAAACAGAAAACATTACATACACCAAACACAACAACCTCAGCAAACGCAGTAGACAGAGTTGCGGCAATGCTAATAAGCCTAAAACCTCTTCATGTTTGCGGGCTGTCATATTTATAAATGAAATTTTGGCCGAATTATTTTAAAATTTCGGCCAAAATATTAGTCCAGTCGAACTATTAGTTCGTCCGAACTTTTTTTGTCAGTTTTCCCATTTCTGACCAAAAATATGTTTACCCATGTTTTTAGTGCATCGTCAATGTAAACGGTAGAATTAGTTCGACCGAACTAATTTTGAAAGTTCAACCAAAACATAGAACAACTTGGCTGAACTTTTATAAAAGTTTGGCTGAACTGTTGGGAAAATGACTTTTCTACCCCCGATTTTCACAAAAGTGTAGCCCACCTTCATGGTTTTACCCTCTACTAATGGACTCGATATTATAATTGGTTAGCATAATCAAATTTTATTAAAAATAAATTATTGGATTATTAATATTTCTCCAAGATATCTCATAATAATTTATAATAATATTTAGTATTAAGTTTATTAATATTATATTTAGGTTTTTAAATATTAGGTTTATATTTTGAAATATTAGATTTAATATTAAATTCAATATTATTTAGGTTTAATATTAGGTTTAGGTTTTATAATATTACGTCAGCATAAATCGCTCTCTCCTTCATCTCCCTCTCTACTGGTAATAGCCTCAGAGAGGGCACCTAAGGAACTGCAGCTGTTGAAATACTTAGATTTTCAGAGAATGAAGGTTAAGGCAACGGAGCATAGGAGGGGCCAATGTAGTCACAACAATCAAAACAAAGGGAAAAAAAAAGGCTAAGGCCTCCATTAGTCGGCCGCAAAAGAAAAGAGGCAAGAGAACTGGGAGGTAAATATGCATAACATGTTGCATGCATACAATGAACGCTCCCTAACACAGTTGAAAGGTGAAATTTCAAGATGGGAAATAGAATTGAAAGCAAAGGAAGCAGAGGAGTTGATTCAAGCAGAAAACTGGGAACCATTGGTATTAGACCTGGGACATACTCGAGGCAGGCTGACCTTGTTCAAACAGATTGTCCAAACCTATAGGAAATAGAGGAAATTTCAGCCTAAAAGTGGCCTCCTAAGTGAAAATAATAAAATAATAGTACAAATAATAAAAAAATAGTTATAAATTTTGGAGGGAAAAGAGGAAATTATTATTATTATTATTATTATTATTATTTTTTGTTTAATTGTATTTTCAGTTTATCTCCTTATAGATCTACTCAAATTCCACGTTTAGACACTCATTAGATGCGGAATTAAATTTCACATCCAATGAGTACCCATTATGCATACTTTTGAGAAGACCCACATTGATAAAATTTGCAAATACATTAAAAAATGTGTTGAAACACGTTTTTTAAATGTATCCGTATTTTTTACCAAGTTGGGTCCTATGAAAAAGTATGCATAATGGGTACTCATTGGGTGTGGAATTTAATTTTTCATCCAACGAGTGTTTACACTTGAACTTTGAGTAAACTTACAAGGAAATAAATAAAAAATACAAATAAAAAAGTAGTTTTTCTTCTTTTCCCTCCAAAATAATTACATGTACCTCTTTTTAGATTTAAATCATGTTTATTGGTTGACATATTATGACATAGAAATTACATGAAAAATTCATGGGCACTTTTAGGCCGAAACTTCCTCTAATAATCATGAAAAGCCTCATGGAGAAAGAAATGAAAGAAACACAACAACAATGATAAGCACCTCACCAACAAGGTCATCACCAAACCCAGCAAGATGAATCGAGTCTATCTTTAATTTAGAAGGATACTTAGTGAGTCCAGGTGAATCTATTCCACCAGAATGTTTGTCTCAGGTGCATGGAAAGGAAATTGCAGAGTATGCAGCCGCACGATATGTCGAGATCAAGTTCGAAGGACCCGACCCCGGTGGAATCATCTCTATATTGACTTCTGAAAGTCATGGAGTATTAGAAAATTTCAGCTATTTTTGTTTTAATGATTTCAGATAACATTTACATTTATAGTAGTAAGAATATATGGATAGTATACATGGTAGCTTTTAAATATTGGTTGGACATGCTCAAACTATTTCAATTTTGGATATCTTAAGACATAGATCGGTTGCCAACAGACCTGGTTTCCTACGGGTAGGTTAAGGTCACATGATATATATTTTGTAACATGTTTTACATATGATTAATAGAAAGGTACTGCCAAATTTACAAAAAAAAAATTAATATAATAATATTATTTTAGATTTATAATAATATTAAGTTTCTATATTAATGATTAATAATATTATTAATGATTGTTATTAATAATATTCTAAGATAGAATTTCATTAACATTAATATTTTAATAATTATACAACACTATTATCAGTTATTAATAATATTTTCTTAATGAAAATATTGATAAGATTAATAGTAATTAATATTATTAGGTTTAGTTTTAAATTTGATAATATGAGGTTATTTAGTAATGGTTAGTATTAAAGTTATTATTGAGTATTTTTAATAATATTTTAACATTAATTCTCACTAAATTTATATTAACACTTATATAATATTAATAACAATTATAGAATACTAATATCAATTGTTTTTAATGTTTCTCCTAAAAATTAATGATAAAATTAATATTGATAATAATAATAATATTAATTATATTATTATTATTAATTATAATAATTTATATTATTAATAATAATAATAATAATAATGATGATAATAATATTCATATTAATATTAATATTAAAATTAAAAATAATATTAATATTATTGTTAATATTATTTATGAATATTAATGTTAATATTATTAATAGTAATAATTTAATGTTAATAATAATATAATTATTAATTAAATATTATTAATAATAACAATTAACATTAAAATTAATGTTTATAAATTTTAACAATATTAAAAGTAATATTCATATTTATAATAATTAATATTAATATTAATAATGAATATTCAAATAAATATCAATATTAAAATTGTTAGATCTAAGACTTTCATGATCCATAAAGTAGATAAATTTCTTTCGGAATAATTACATTATTATGATTTGGTCTACTTTTAGAACTAGTTAATGTTGTTCATCCTTAGGACAAGTTTCAAAAGCTTAATAGATAATCATGAATAAATAGTAAAGAAGCAACATTGCCTGGATATAGCCATTATTTAGTGAGTTAATTAGCTATTAGGAAAAAATATATTTAGCATTTTTAATAGTTTCGAACTAATTATTAAAAGAGTTAAATAATTTAAATATTTAAAATTATTTTAATAAACATTTTGATTATTTAAAAATATTTTTAATAAATATTTTAATTATTTAAAAACATTTTAACTATAAAAATTTTCAATTAATATTTTAATTAAAAAATATATATATGTATATTATTATTACTATAATCTAATAAGAGGGAATTATATATTCCAATTATATAAATAAGAGAAATAGTTAAGACCAAGGAAGATAAGTACTATGGAAAAAGGTAAAAGGAAAGTAGAAAAATCAATAATAATCAATGAAGACAAGGGTTAAAATTAAAGACAAGAAGAAGAATCGAAATAACCAAGGAAAAACCTACATAGACCTAAGGAAGCAATGTACCCAACAAGGGGGGTGGGGGGGGGGGGGGGGGGGGGCAATCATATTGAGAGAATTGGAGTCCAACTCTTAGTCAATTTCTAGCCATCATCCCTATTGAGATTCATGGCATGCCTCTCAATCTCAATGGCCTCCCGAAGCTTCCTACGGTAAAAGTGGTAAACCTTAGCAATGACCTTGGAGTCCTCAATGCAGAAATTCTAACAGGATTTTTCAGCATATTCAGCAAGTGTTGATGTGTGGGAGAATTTTTTCTTAATGTCTGCAACATGCTCCTAGATTATTTTCTTAATTGACCATCCCATTTCTCTAATATAGGGAATACCACAGGAACAAGGAATCATGTAAACACCTTTCATGTTGTTAGGGTCAACAGGGTCCTTAACGGATCTGAGAGAATTCCTCATAGTATGAAGATTTTCGAATGACGAGGAGACATTATTCCCTCTAAGGACGTGGGTATAGTAGATCTAAGGGCCTTAAGCCCTTTCAAAAAGCATATAAAGCGTTAATAGGAAAAATATACTCGAGTGGATCCTATTTCCAAGGTTGATCTCTCGTTTATCCAAGGGACAGCGGAGAAAATTACCCATGTCCTTAGAAGGAATAATGTCTCCTCGTCGTTCAAATCTCTTCATACTATTAGGAATTATCTCAGATCTGTCAAGGACCATGTTGACCCTAAGGACATGAAAGGTGTTTACATGATTATTTTTTCCTGTGGAATTTCCTATATTGGAGAAACGAGGCAGTCCATTAAGTTGAGAATCCAGGATCATGTTGCAGACATTAGGAAAAATCGCTCCTGCACATTGAACCTTGTTGAACATACGGAAGAATTGTGTCACCGTGTCTGCATTGAGTACTCCAAGGTCATTTATAAGGTTGACCACTTCCACCATAGGAAGCATTAGAAGGCCACTGATATTGAGAGGCATGCTAGGAATCTCAATAAGTATGATGGTTGGAAATTGAGTAAGAGCTAGACTCCGGATCTCTTAAAATAATCCCTCCCCCCACCTCCCCTCCCCCCCATTGGGATCATTGCTTCCTTAGGTATCTATAGGCATTTTCTTGGTTATTTCCCTTCTTCTTCCTATCTTTAATTTTAACTCTTGTATTTGTTATTATTATTGGTTTTTCTTCTTTCCGTTTACCTGTTATCCTTGGTATTTATTTTTCTTAGTCTTAAATTTTTCTCTTATTTATATAATTATACTATATAATTCCCGCTTCTTATGTTATAGTAATAATAACCTTTTTTTTAATTAAAATATTTATTGAAATATTTTATAATTAAATTTTTTATTAAAATATTTTTAACTAACTAAAATATTTATTAAATTATTTTTAAATAATTAAAATACTGATTAAAATATTTTTAAATATTTAACCTTTTTAGTAATTAGTTCCTAACTATTAAAAATTTTGAATATATTTTTCTTAAGAGCTAATTAACTAACTCAATAACGACTAGTTTTTAACGGCTATATCCAGACAATGTTGCATCCTTACTATTTGTTCATGATGATACCTTTAGTCTTTTCACTTCTCTTGAGAATGAAACACATTAACTAGTTCGAAACGTCGACCAAATCATAATAATGTGAATATTAAAATTAATATTAATCTTAGTATTAATGTTAATATTAATATTAATATTAAAATTAAAATTAAAATAACTTAAAAATTAAACTTATATTATATATTATAACTTATAATGAACTTTGAAATCAAATCAAATATTATATATTATAACATAAAACCACAACTTACAACTAGTGTTATATCTTCAAAAATAGAACTACTATTATAACTTTTTGCTCATTTCTCATTAATCAAAACATGTTAATACTAGTTAAACAACTACTATAAGTTTTTTTCCCATTCCGAATAAATCAAAATGATAACCATATTAATATTGATAAACGGTAAAATGATATTAATATTAATATTGATTTTACATCAATATTTTTAATTAATTTTCTCCAATATTTATATTAATTAATAAACTTTAGTATAAATAGTATTGATATTAATAACATTTTAGTATTAATTTTTAATATTATTTATTAAAATTAATATTAATAGTAATTAACATGAGTGCAAATATTAATATTACTTTTAATATTGTTAATATTTATAAATATGAATTTTAACATTATTTAATAATATTAATAACATTAAAAAATATTATCATGGTCATGATGAGATTGTTTCTTGGTCTAATTCATATTATGAAAATCATGGTCATTGATGGTACAACATCGCATTGTGACAAAAATTTTCTCAATATGAAAATTAACCTTGGTCCAACGTTGCATTATGAAAAATATTGCCTCAGTTTTAAAATCAATCATGGTCAACCATGGTCCAACAATGCATTGTGACAAAGAGTATGTCAATAAGAAAAAAAAAATATGGCTAATGATGGTCAACCATATTTATTTTTTATTTATAATATCTATTCAAATGTCACATTATGACAAAGATTGTCTGAATATGAAAATCAATCATGGTCAACCATGGTCAATTATAGTCAACCATGGTCAATCATGGTCAATCATGGTCAATATGAAAATCAACCATGGTCAATCATGCTCAACAATGTTCCAACGTCACATTTTGACAAATATTTTCTCAATATGAAAATCAACCATGGTCAACCATAGTCAATCACGGTCAACCATAGTCAATCACGGTCAACCATGGTCCAAAGTCACATTTTGAGAAATATTGTCTCAATATGAAAATCAACCATGGTCAATAATCATGGTCATGTTTTGAAAAATATTGTCTCTTGGTCCAACGTCACATTATGATAACTATGGTCGTCCATGGTCAACCATGGCCCAAGGTTGCATTGTGACAAATATTGACTACATATGAAAATCAACAATGGTCAATCATCATCCAATGTTGCATTGTGACAAATATTGTCTCAATATGAAAATAAATCATGGTTGGCCATGTTCCAATGTCGCATTGTGAAAAATATTTTGTTAATATGAAAGTCAACCATGGTCAACAATGGTAAACCATGCTTATTTTAGGGTGTATAATATTTATCTTTGGGTTTATATATCTTGAGTTTATAATATTAAACCCTTAGGTTTAATATTATTCCCTTGGATTTATTACTCCATTGGGTTTATAATATCAACCTCTTGGGTTTATAATCATGGTCAACCATGGTCCAATGTCACATTGTGACAAAGATTGTCTCGATATGAAAATAAACCATCTTCAACCATCATCAACCATGGTCAACCATGGTCAAACATCACATTATAACAAATATTGTCTCAATATGAAAATAAACCATGGTCAACCATCTTCAATCATAGTCAACCATGGTCAGGTTTCACATTGTGAAAAAGATTGTCTCAAAATGAAAATAAATAATGGTCAATATAAAAATAAACCATGGTTAATCATGGTCAACCATGTTCCAACGTCCCATTGTGACAAATATTGTCTCAATATAAAAATCACCCATCGCCAACCATCATCAACCATTATCAACCATGGTCCAATGACACATT
The DNA here is from genome assembly GCA_034641835.2 of Pinus albicaulis. NCBI lineage: Eukaryota > Viridiplantae > Streptophyta > Pinopsida > Pinales > Pinaceae > Pinus > Pinus albicaulis. The sequence goes on from CM076578.1 coordinate 1,275,118,497, forward strand.
GTGACAAATATTGACTCAATATGAAAATCAACCATGGCCAATGATCGTCAATAGCCATGGTCATGTTGTGACAAATATTGTCTCATTTTCCAATGTCACATTGTCACAAACACAGTCATCCATGGCCATCCATGGCCAATCATGGAAAACCATGGTCTAACATTGCATTGTGACAAATATTATCAATATTAAAATCAACCATGGTCAACCATGGTCCAATGTCACATTGTGACAAATATTCTCTTAATATGAAAATAAATCATGGTCAACCATGGTCCACCATCGCATTGTGATAATTATTGTCTCAATATGAAAATCAACCATGGTAAACAATGTTTGTTTTAGGGTTTATAATATTTATATTAGGGTTTATATACCTTAGGTTTAGAATGTTAATCCTTTGGGATTTTTTTTTTATTACTAATCCCTTGTTTTTATTAGTTATTATTAATCCCTTATTTTTATTAATCCCTTAGGTTTATAATATCAATCTCTTGGGTTTATTACTCTAAGGGTTCATATTCCTAGGGTATAATATTATTGATAGGGTTCATAATATTAAACCTAGGGTTTAATATAGATCCCCCACGTTTATAATCCATTAGGTTTATAATATAAATTCCATGGGTGTATAATATTAATCATAGGGTTCAATATTAAACCTAGTGTTTACAATATTAGTCTCATAGGTTTACTAATTTTACGATTTATATTCCTAGGGTTTAATTTTATTCCATTGGGTTTATAACCCCTTGGGTTTTTTATATTAATATTTTGGGTTTATTAATCCCTTGGGTTTATAATATTAATCGTAAGGCTCATGATATGAATCTTAGGGTATAATGCTTATTTTAAGGTAAATAATATTTTTCTTAGGGTTTGTATCCCTTGGTTTTATAGTATTATTCCCTTAGGTTTAATATTATTCCCCTAGGTTTATAATCCCTTGCATTTTCAGTATTAATACCTTGTTTTTATTATCGCCTTAGGTTTGTAATATTAACCCATTAGGTTTATTAATCTAAAATTTCTTATTCCTGAGGTATAATATTATTGATAGGCTTTATAATATTAATCCTAGGGTTTAATGTATATCCCTAATATTTATAATCCATTAGATTTATAACATAAATTCCTTTCATTTATAATATTAAGAATATGGTTTTTATTTCTAGGGTTTTATATTAAGCGTGGTGATTACAATATTAATCTATTAGGTTTATTCATGTATGGTTCAATATTCATCCTAGGGTTTAATATTATTCCCTTGGTTTTATAATCCCTTGCATTTTTAGTAGTAATCCCTTGGGTTTATTAGTCCCTTGGTCTTATAATATCAACGATTTAATACTGTAACATTGGAATGGTACAAAAATGTATCCAACATCACATTGTGACACGCATTGTATCAACATGAAAATAAGTCTTGTTAGTGTTAGAATATGAATTGTGCGATGAGTGGTCAGTATCACTCTTTTCATTCTCGTTTTAGGTGTCCAACTCTGAAATTTTATATCATTCCATTAGGTGCTAAAAATTGTTTCACTGATGGTAACCCTACTCAATAAAACTTCACTCTCCCTCAGAAAATCACATTTGCTAACTCACCTTCATGTCTTGTTGAGCATAATAACACCTATGAAAATCTCATTTCATCATGTCTTATCTCAGTTAAAGTCAACCATGGAAGTAAGGTTATTCAAGGTCCCATTAGGTCATTAGGATTTTGTTTTTAAAGGTCTAAAAATGCATCTTTTCATCCCAATAAAGTTAGCAAACAAATGTGAGAGTGATTCAATGGCATTCTATTTCTATCATTAGAATATCATTAGTATGTAAATATTATATTTTAAATTTGTAATTTTGATTTTATATGGTTTTCATATCGAAATGAAATTTTTATATGAAAACTAAGATGTAATTTAATTTTAATTTCGTATGTAATTTTATGTTTTCTATATGTAATATTTTCACTCCCTAGCTCGCAACTAAAATAAATCATGCCAAACTAAAGGAAAGAAATGACAAACTCCATCAACTCATCAACCTGTGAAACAAAAAGTTAGATGTCAAAGAGCATTAGTCTCAAAATTTGAAACGTAAAGTTAAACATAAGGAAAGTGGGTTTTCAAAGCATAAATCAAATCCACTTAAGTATAAAGTCCTTCAAAGGCATCAAATCAAATCTCATTTGGTTCCTACAGCCTCAAGCAAACTCAACAAAGGAGAAATTTTTGAGTTTTAAGGTTAAATTGTGAAAAATAGGGTCAGAGAGCTTGTTTTCCATTGACGTTGTGTGTTTTCCATTAGCGTTGTACATTTAACTGAAATCGTTGTGCATTTCTTAAAGTCATTGCATGTTTATCCGGAGGAGGGTGTGTTTTCCAGTGGTGCCGCACGTTTACACAGTTTCTTCAAAAACTGCTTGCAAGGATTTAAAACTTCACAAATTCACCTTCATTCCTTCATAAATGATTCATCATGACTCAAACAAGCTAGTAAGTGAAAATTTTCTTCACTCTTCTTCATCAAATGTTATTTTTAATGTGTAAGTTTTTTTAGAATAAATTTGGTGTTTTCTTCTAATAAAAAACCCTAGTTTTCCTTAGAAGCTAATTTCAATTTCAATTTCAATCCCTTAGTATTCATATACCATTCCCCATATCATAAGACACTTCCCCAAAATCCCTACATTGATATCCCCTTTCCCTAAAATTTCATCTCCTTCAAAACCATAAGCCCTAGGTTTTCATTTTCCTAGGCTCCCTATACCCTACCTAAAATTAAATCCCCTATTCTAAATCATGCCATAATAAATAACCCTATCACCTCCCTCGTATTGCAAATCCCTATTCCCATCTCCTCCAATTTTCTCACACCAACACTCACTTCATACACTAACATTCCACTACAACATCTCCCTATGGTTTTGACACCAAATACATTATGGTAGAAGAGGAGAACAAAATTCATAGTGAGGAGGAAGAAAGACATGAGAGAAGGCCATCTAAAAAAGGAGGGAGAATTACTAGACATGAACGAGAAAATACTAGAGAATTCATGGCATATCCCATCACTGTGACATGCTTTAAACATGTAGGATGTTTTGATTTTTGTGAGAACGTACAAAGGGTCCAATACCATCCTATGTTGTCCATATTATTCATTTCCAACCTCCATGAAAACCATGTAACCCTTATTGGTATTACTTTCACTATGACCCCTACCATCATATCAGCTGCCAAACATTGGAGAAAAATGGTTTATGAAACAAGATTTGAATTAGTTTTATTATGAGCCATATATTAAACCAAGGTAAAAGAATGAGAGAAAGAGGATTTTTCCTCTTATCTCTTGTACATATATGTCCCCATGATTAAAATCATTATGAGGTACTTTACTTGTGAAGGTAGGTCTTCTAGACTCTACTCGTATCATATCTGACTACTCATGCACTTCACAAGGGTCATAATGCTCAATATACCTTACTATATCTACCGAAGCATTGTGAATAATGCATTTATTTCCCAAAAGAGAGATTATGATCATCATATGCAAAAGTATCTTTCACCACTCCCTCATCAATATGATGGTCCTTCATCACCTTGATCAGTTAAACATTGCATGGGACACCTTCATATCCAATGACATTTTCATTGTCCCACCTGTTCAGCATACCCAAGATGCACCTCCATCATCTCATCCTTCCACATCCATTCCTCCATATAACCCTACTATTCATAAATCATCACCAGATTAGTCTCCTTCATCTGCCTCACCACATTCATCTCCATTTCACATTGAGAATGGGTCACCTAGCAGAGCTGAAATTAGAAATCCTAAGAGGGTTGATTTGGACACATTGGCACATGTATATCAAAGAGGTCATATGCAGGTGTTTTCCCCATAGATTGTGGGAGGGGACTTGCCTTCTTATCCAACAAAGAAGGTACACAAAGACAAGGAAAAAATGACAGAGGTGGACATACATGAAGAGAAAGGCCTCAATGAGAAAGAGGCAGATTTTGAACTTTTAAACCTAGAAAAAATTGATGATGATGATCCTTCCTTAATAATCCAAGAGATGGAAGTGAAGATTATATACCTCCAAGATAATCTTGAAAGGTCCAATTTTGTCATTGAATTTCTCAAGCAAGAGAACTAGCAACTAAAGACCAAAAACTCCATTGATGAAGTGCAATGCATCAAAGCATAAAGAGAGGCAAAGAAGGCTAAAGCCTTGCTTGAAGAGACACTAGAGAAGTATGATTAACCTGATGATGAGGAGGAACAGCTTCCAAGATAGAGACCTAGGACTAGAGGGCTAGAAAGATCTCTAGCCCTAGACAGACAAAGGGAAGATGAGCTAGTTGACCACGTAACCCTAAATGAGCAGCTTTCCATATAAATCAATGAGAACAAAGAATCATGGCTTGATAATCTAACTAGAATTTGGAGAATTTGTTGTCCAAGGCTCAAAAGGTCAATGATATTCAAATAAGGATGGAAAATAATTAGGCCATGAGGAACAAAATTGAAAGGGCCAAACTCAAAAGAGCCCATGCAAAAATTGAAGCCTTGACCAAGAAAGAGGAGAAAAGGAGGCTAGACATACTTGCTGAGGTAACACTCGATGCCTCAAACACATGATCAACCACATTCCCACCAATTTTGACAAGTTTTGGTCAATTTTGCAAGTTTGTGAATTTATGTGTTTTTGAGGATATTTTTAGCACAGTAAAAGTGTCAAACACGCAACACCTAGGGTGTTGCACTCTTTTTTGGGGCATCAAATGAGAAAAAGGCCACCACCATTAGATTCAGAATGATTTGGACATAAACCCTATGCATTTTATAAGCATTTCGAGGCAAACTGGTCAGTGAAAAAGGAAAAAAACCATCAAAAACCATATTTTTGCCTCATTTTTGGCCTGGGCGCTGCGTGTTTACCAGTCTTGGGAAAATGAGTTTTTGATAGAGAAAATGGGCTTAATTTTGCAAAATGAAGGCATTTATATAAATTAAACTTTAAGGGCTTTCCAGAAATCCATCTTAGAGAAAATTTGGACACCGAGAAGGCACCCAATCCTGCCTTGAACTGAGAGGGCACATTTGACACAAAAAGGGCACGTTTGACAAGAAGATGGCATGTTTAACAATATTTTGAAGTTTTCTGAGTTTCAAACCAGTTTTCATTTTTATATTGGGAAATTATGGTCTTGCCTATGTAAATGATGAAACTAAATGTAATTATCATGTTTTTTACTATTTACTAAGACAAATACATTAGGTTAATCAAGAAAATGAGGTGTAATGAATCAATTCACTTAAGATAGGAATGAGTCACTTGGACCATCCTATAATCTAGCTATGAGGTTAAAATTTTCATGTAATATATTCTTTGGGTACCAAATCTGTATACTTTTCTCTCGCATTCTCGCCCACCTTTCTATCTCCTTGCATCATTAATTGTTCTAAAACGCATGAGGTAAACCCCTTCCCACTATCTTACATGGAATATTTCATTAATGAAGTAATAGTCATGGAGGTTTTACCTTTGTAAATATTAACTCTGGTATTTTCACAGATTTGGAAAAAGTAAAGGGATTATAACTGCGAGCCACGAAGCAACTCCTAATTCGCAACGTTATCTCAACTTGTTGCAACAGTGCAACAGAATCCATCTTACCCCAGTGCTATTTCAAGCTTTTCATGGTTTCCTTTTGGAAACTAGTTTTCCATTGTAACATATGTATAATAGTAGATATCTAGTTGTTAGAGGAAATCTACGATTTTCTGAACATTTGTATAAAGAGGGCCTTAGGGCTGTGAATCGAGGTCAAGAAAGCAAGCAAGAAGAGACAGATTTTGTAACAGAATAATTTTTCAATTAATTGAATCCACAATGTTTTGATGCCTTATTTGTAAGTTTTGAGTTTGTTGCAACCCTGATCAGAGAGTTGGGCCCACTCTTCTGATCAGGTACTGCGTCATATTTCTTTTGTTGATTTCATAATTTAGTTTGATCTTGTAATTGTTGTTCTAGTGTAATTCTGTAATTGTTGTGAATACCTTTTTAATTTTGTAATCCATCTTAATTGTTGTTACAATATTTTTCTTGTTTTCATTAATTAAAGCCTGTGATTTAATAGAAGATTATGTCATTTCTCTTGCATATACTGTGTGCGTTAGTCTTGAAATATCTAACGCACCTGGGTTGAAAATTTATGTGGAAAAAGGGTTTGAATATTGTTCACATATGGACAACAACATTTTGTTGTCGTTGTTGGGGAAGTCTAACAAGGTGAAAGAACACGACCTGGAATTGATCTAAGGGTCAATCTCTCATCTTAGGGAGGGATTTTATTTCCCTACTCCATGTCCTGAGCGTAGTGCTCAATTTTCTTTTATTTTCCATTGTTTTCATAGAACTGATATCTCATTTTGGGGAGGGAATTCATTACCCTACTCCAAGTCCTGAGCGTAGCCTGATGTATTTCTTTTTTTTTCTTTTTTGTTAGAACCATTCTCTCATATTAGCGAGAAAATCCATTACCCTGCTCTAAGTCCTGAGCATAGCATTCATGTTTTCTACTTTTTGATTATTTTTCTGAAAGGGCCAAATTCTCGTCCTGCGAAGGGTACTTGATCACCCTACTTTAGGTCCTGAACTTTGATTTCTTTTAGATTATTTGATTATTTATTTGAACCTACTCTCTCGTCCCAGGGAGGAAGCTATCTGTCCTGCTCTGGGTCTTGAGCACTTTTTTTATTTTAATGAGTTATTCCCAGCAATTGTATGAAAAAAGATCTGAATAGGAGGGGCAAAGGAATACCCCAAAATAAAGGAAGGGATCTGGGAAGGAAGACATATATCTAGGAGATCATCGCAAAGGATGAATTTGTAGAATATTCTCGTGCTTCTGTCAGGGTAAGGGTGCAAACGAAGTCCAAAGGGCAGTCAGTTGAGCAGCTAGTGCCATCCACGATATGACAGGAAAGCCTTTCGACAATGGAAAGAGGAATAAATAAAATATCGGTGGAGAAGATATCCCTGTTGTTAGCAGAAGGGGAAGAAATAACAAGTAGAGGGTGGTAAGAACTAAGCAATTCTAATTGGGAAGAAGAACCTCCGAAAGTTTTTTCTTCACCATGAGACCAAGGGAGTGTTGTGAAGCCTCCTACAGTTGAATTAAGAAATTTCGATTTGTAAAGATAATTCCTGAAGTATTTTTCTTCGCCATGAGACCAGTGGAGTGCTTTGAAACCTCTTATAGTCGAATCTCCCCAAGTACTAGTCGCAAAACTAGTTGAAATCCCTGGTGAGTATTGGAGGATATTTATGGCACCTACAAGTTATTCTATTGATTTTCCAATTGGACACATTGTAGGAGATGCACCAACGAAGTCCATTCTTTTAAAGACTCTGTCTAATTTTCATGGGCTTTCTTCTGAAGACCTCGATATATTCCTCTTCGAATTTGAAATTATCTATCGAGGTTATGATTATATCGCCGATGCTCAGAAGCTAAAATTATTTCCTGCTACTTTAAAAGGGATAGCCCTATGATGGTTTATGGGTTTAGGAGGAAATACTATTTCCTCATGGGATGTGATGAAAGAAGTACTTTTGGAAAACTACCAGGACTACTGTAAATCCTGTGACATCAAGGAGGACATTTTTAAGTTTGCACAGAAGAAGGATGAGAACATGGAAGATTGTTTGGAATGATTCAAATATATACTGCAGAGATCAGGCCATAGTGACCTGGATAAAGATATCCTGAAGATCATCCTTCTCTAGGTACTGAGGGAAAATTCCCTGCAAATTTGAACATAGTAGGGAAGGGGGATGTTTTGAAAGAAGAATCTGACACCATCTGTGAGTTGTGCATTCAGTGTTCACGAGGGGCTACAAGAAGTGGACAAGGAATTCAGTCATTAAAGACTTCTGGTGGAGGGGTTACAAAGGAAGAAATCAGAAACCTACTGGATAACCTAAGGACTGATATCCTAATCATGTTTTCTGTCTATATGGACACTCTGCAAGAAAAACAGAAATAGATAGAGTTGGAGAAGGCTATGGCTATATTATGCCCACAGTGCAGAAAGAATCATCCGTTGAAATAATTCCCATTAAACACAGTGTAAGCCTGCATAATCTGTGAATAGAATCATGCGACCTACTCCTGCCCTTCCTTGCCAGGACTGAAGGCAATTTTTCAAGGGGCAAGTGAAGAAAATTTGATAGATCAACTGTACTTCATGGGGCCGAAAAAGCCATGGCAACCTCGACCACCAGCTATGAATCCAGGTATGCCTTAGGACCCATCTCAGTATTTTAATAATTTTAATATGGGTCCCTAGTCTGTAACTTTTTCACCTATGTGGTCTTAGTATCAATATCCCTTGGAAACAATGGGTTGCCTAGATGAGTTCAAACCCTTCATGGAATCAGAATTGGTGAGGACCCTATCGTACTAGGAAATTGCTCGAATCCATGCCTCAATAAAAACATTAGTTTCCCTCCAATGTACCTCCAGGTAATCCAGCCCTTCGGCCCCAACTTCCTATCCAACATAATCTAAATCCTAATAATAAAGGGGTCCAACAAACAAACACTCATAACCTTCCATATTATATAATTTCTACCACGGGAATTAATGAAATAAACTTACGATCTGGATGGGTAGTAAATGCTCCCACTTCACCTATTATCATAGAAGAGATTGATAGTGAATTTATAGAACCAGAACAGAGGACATTTGGGGATAAACCAGACCAAAAAATGACAAACTAGACAACTCCCCAACCTGTTCTTGACCACCGTCATCCAATTATTCCACCATATGCTGAAAGACTGACCATGAATAAACAAAACCCTCAAGCACAACTTGACTTCCTATTGGAATTGAAAAATATTTTTGTCAAAATACCCCTACTCCAGACTATGAGAGATGTACCTATATATGCAAAAAATCTCAAATATTACTGCTCTAAGAAACCTAGGAGGAAACCAAGGGATCCTTTAACCATTCATGTGATGGGTAGACTATCTCGCATCATGCTAGTAGAAGACTATGCCTGTAAAATATGGGGATCCAGGAAACCCAATTATAATAGTACAAGTCAATGGGGTTGAAATCCCAAATGTGTTCGTGGATTTGGGTGTTGCCATAAATATTATTACCTCTGAAACAATGAATGCATTAGGTCTTGAAAAAATTAAGCCAACCCCTACTATCTTGGAATTAGTAGATAGGTCTACAATTAAACCTGTAGGAAAATTGGAAGATGTGACTATTTCGGTGGATTCATGGCATTATCCTGTTGACCTCCTTGTATTACATAATCCACACTTAGTTGGTGGTCACTCATTGATCTTAGGAAGACCTAGGATTGCAATTGCAGACACCTACATAGGGTGTCAATCTGGGCATATCATTATATCAAATGGGATGATTACAAATAACCTTATTCTCTAGCCTCCTGCAGAACCCAGCCCATCTGAAAAACTATTAGCCAGACAAAAACCCCTACTAGTAGAAGAGCCTAAACCTGAAATTGAAGAAGTTATACCAATCCTCACCATTGGGCAGGCCCTGAAATTCAAAATAGAAACTGAGGATGATACCATTAACACTTTTATTAATGACCCCAGTTCTTTTTCCAATTCAACTCGTCAAATTTTAGAATCTTTTATGAGTTGTGAGACATAGGAAAATATTGAACCAGAAGATGAAATTGAAGATATTCCTCTAACTTCATCCCAAGATAGTATTCCAATTGAAATTGGACAAGGGAAGACACTTAATATCAACTCAAATATGTCAAAATCCCAGACAAAGAAACTTTTAAAAGTCCTTCTAGACCAATAGGAAGATTTTTCCTGGGATTATACCGACATGAAGGGAATCCCTGCTAATTTATGTACTCATCATATTTATATTAATTAGTATTTTCACCCTCTGAGACATCCCTAATAGAGAATGAATCATTCTCTAAAGAACATTATCAAAGAAGAATTATAGAAATTATTGGATGTAGGTTTCATTTACCCCATTTCGGATAGCCAATGGGTATCTCTGCTAGTTATTGTTCCAAAAAATAATGGTAAATGGTGAATTTGCATAGATTACAGGGAGCTAAACAAGGCAACTCAAAAATACCATTTCCCTTTTCCATTCATTTACCAAGTCTTGGACACCTTGGATGGGAAGAAGTTATTTTCCTTCCTAGATGAGTTCAACGGGTATAACAAGATCCAGATAGCCCCAAAAGACCAAAATAAAATAACTTGCACATGCCCATGGGGGACCTTTTCATACAGGGTCCTCCCATTTGTACTGTGTAATGCTCTTGCAACCTTCAAGAGGGGACTCCTGGGAATTTTCTTTGATTTAGTTGATGACAATGTTGAAATCTATATGGATGATTTTACTCCATATGGAAACTCATTTAAAGAGGGATTCGAAAATCTGGAAAAATTACTCAAAAGATGTAAGCAGACCCATGTATGTCTGAGTACAGTCAAATGCCATATGATGAAGGAAGAATGAATAGTATTGGAACCTTTTCTCTTAGCTGCTAGAATTCGATTTGATCTAGCCAAAGTAGAGGTAATATTGCACTTCCCAGTACCTAAGACACCCACATAGGTATATATTTTTATTGGTTGTGGTGGTTATTACAAAAGCTTTATAGAAAAATTTGCTAAAATAGCACATCCACTTTTTCAATTGCTAACAAAAGATGCAGAATTCTTGTGGACTAAAGACTGTGAAGCAGCTTTCACGAAAATCAAGGGATTGGTTTGCAAGGCGCAAATTCTTCGAGGACCTAATTGGGAACTACCATTTCACATAAATGTTGATGCTTCTTAGACAACAATAGGAGCAATTTTAGGACAGCAGGTAGAAAAAACACCATATGCAGTTTACTATGTCAGCAAGAACTTAATTCCTACTGAATTGAATTACACGGTGATGGAAAAATAATTCATGGATGTCATATATTCTATCAACAAGTTCTGGCATTACATCACCCATTATCCTACCTTTGCGCATACTGACCATGCAGCAATAAGTTATTTGATGAATAAACCTATCACTACTAGCCACATTACAAGATGGTTTCTATTGCTTCAGGAATTTGATATCACAATAGTAGACAAGCTAGGAAAAGATAATGTAGTTGTTGATTTTCTATCTAGAATGGATAACAATGATGAACGTACACCTATAGAAGATATTTTTCCTGATGAGCATATTTTTGCAAATTCTTATAACCCTCTGTGGTATGTAGATATTGCTAACTATATTTATATAGGGAAGGTGCCTCATCATTTGTCATGTAGGGAACTATGAAAGATTATTCATCATAGTGCTTGATATTCTTGGATGGTAGGGTACCTCTTTCATACACAAACCGATAATAATATTTGGCGTTGTGTATATGAGGATGATATTTATGAAGTATTGAAGGCTGCCCATGATGGCCCTTGTGGAGGGAATTTTTTAGATAAAAGAATAAGCCATAAGGTGCTACAAATGGGATGTTACTAGCCTTCTATCTTTTGAGATGCTATAAACTATTTCTAGAGGTGTGATATTTTCCAGTGCATATGGAAACCTGGTCGAGCTGATGAAATTCCCCTACATCCATAGGTAGTCCTAGAACCTTTTGAGAAATGGGCTATTGACTTCATTGGACCCTTCAACCCACCCTCCCAGTAAAAGGTTCATATTTTGGTCTGCATTGATTACATGAGTAAGTAGGTAGAAGCCAAAACTGTTGCGAAAGCAACATAGTAGGTGGTTTCAAATTTTCTATTTGAAGAAATTTTTGCTCGTTACAGTAATCCAAGAGAGATTGCTTCATATGGAGGAGCACAATTTACATCACACATGATAAAAAAGCTTATGAAGAAATATGGGGTCAAGCACAGGGTGACATCTCCATACCACCCCCAGGTGAATGGACAAGTGGAAAGAAAAAACAAGACATTGGAAAATATCTTGACAAAAACTGTGGCATACCACCGTCAGGATTGAGCTCAGAAGCTGCCTGAAGCTCTCTAGGAATACAGAACAACATGGCGGAACACAACCAGGTTTTCACCATTTGAGTTGGTTTATGGGAAATTCCCGTTATTTCAAATAGAATTTGAAATCAGTATGCTCAGAAAAACTCTTTAATTCGGTTTGGACCTGTCAGATGCCTAGAAACAACAACTGGCCCAGCTTAATGAACTGGATGAAATTCGTTCAATGGTTGTCCAGAGAACTACTACTATTCCACAGTAGAGGATGAAATGGCACGATAATTTTATCAAAAACAAGGTGTTTCATAGGGGAGACTGGGAATCACTTTATGACTCTTGTTTTAAGCATTTTAAGGGAAATCTTTGTACTCGCCGGATGGGACCTTACGAGATGGATGTTGTATTTGATAATGGAATGGTCAAGCTAGTCACAATTGATGATACATGTGCTTCATTCATAGCAAATGGACATCACGTGATATTATACCACCGCCCAGCCTCTAGGATGCTTTCATCAAACATCTCCGCGAGAAATATTGTTTGAAGGTTATCAACGCAGAGAATTCTTCCTCTGCATCCTTGCTCTAATAAATAATATATATATATATATATATATATATATATATATATATATATATATATGAATATGATAAGGAATAAATAATTGTCCAAAAATTTTTTAAAAAATTAAAAATAAATAAATAAAAATCAAATAAAATTTAATAAATATTGTTACTATTTATTTTCTTCTCTTTTTGCAGGATTTACTACTAAGGATTAATATTTTAAAGCTCAAATTTTTTTCTAAGTATCAATGTTGTTACTCCTTGGATGCGGCTACTCATAATGTTGTTACTCCATTGCTGCTACTCATGATGATGTTACTCGGTTGATGCTACTCATGATGTTGTTACTCAGTTGCTGCTACTCATGTTGTTGTTACTCCTTGATTGCTACTACTCAATGTTGTTACTCATTGGTTGTTGTTGTTCACAATGTTGTTACTCTGGATGCTGCTAGTCGCACTGCTATTACTCCAGATGCTGGTACTACGGATGCTGCTACTCGCACTGCTATTACTCCAGATGTTGTTATTTTGGATGCTGCTACTCGCACTGCTGTTACTGTAGATGCTACTACTCGCACAACTGTTACTCTAGATGTTCTTACTCCTGATTCTCTTACTATGGATGGTAGCTTTTATGTTGGGGGGTGGGGGTGCTGTCATAACTAAACGATGACGTAATGATGATTCCAAAAGCCATTATTACAACTTCGTGTGATGGTACACCCTGCGGTCCTTCCGTATAATCATTAAATATGCATTGGGACTCGTAATATGAATATGATACAGATCTATTAGTCCTTTCCACCTCATACAAAATAATGACTATTCCATTCATTACACTTACCATACTTCTTCATGATTTTTATCTTTTCCCAAGAATTACCATCTACATTTACTGTTATTACTCCTCATTTTTCACCATGATGTTTTTTTCCAAATTTTGTACCCACCACTCTATCCAATGGTATATTGTTCTAGATTGTTGTTATAGTCTCCATAGGATGGCAGACTCGCTATGCTGCATGAAACTGAAAATATAGTCTTAGTCTGCAACAATCCAGATGTGTCGCAAGTTTTTTTCAATGCAGGATGGGATATCTACATTGATAGATTGCAGGGGTTTGACATGGGAATGAAAATGGATTCTGCACTTAATTTGGACAAGAATCTCTCGAGGTTCAGAGGATTGGAAATTATTGTCATAGAAGAAGTAATTGCGGAATTTAGCGGGCTGAGACAACAAGGGAAGTAGTGTTTTGCTCAGAGAATTCCTCTCCTAGAGTTTCTCAAAATATTTTTATAAGCAGGAGAAAGTGTCATTCAATTGGGTAGAGGATATGAGCGCAAGTATGTACCTATCCATGGAACAAAGTAGCAAGTTTTGTAATGAAATACATAACTTGCAAGGGATGGGCCACAATTCTGTTCAAATATCATTTTAAAATCTTAGCTCACCTTCAATTTCTGCAGGCTCAGGTGCATTCCTTAAACATGCCCTTATTTATATTAAAACAATTACGGCATATGGCACAGTCTTCTTGGCATTCACGCCAAATGCCTATAGTTCTCTCCAATCATGGATTGGTTCATTTGCTGGTCATGCATGAAATAGTTCGATTTCAAGTTCCTTGGGAAAAACTCTGCGAGTCATCGAAAGAAGAGATATCACCTGTCATTGTTGCTAGAGAGGAGGAACCAGTATCTTCGGCTGGTTTAGAATATGAAGCACAGTTAGAGGAAATGGAAATAGACCAGGAAGAACTAGAAGAAATGGAGATGGAGGTTGATCATGAAGAACCAGAAGAACTAGAAATGGATGAGACAATTGGTAATACAGTTGAGGTTGTCACACAAGAACCATCCTCGCCTAAATAACCTACAGATGGAGGAGTTATGGGTATAGTGAAAAAATTTGAGAGTGTCCTACAGTCATCAACTTTCAGAAATAAAGAACAGGAGGGCGAAACATGAGATAGAGGGATGGCAAGTGATGTTGTTTCGCAAGAAACAAAATCACCTGCCCAAGTAGATATGAATATTGAAACAAGCGGGGCTGTCACACAAGAAGCACCCTCGATTCAATCAGAACAGGGAGACAAATAATAATTAATCCTTGAATTTGGAACTGTTCCACAAGAATTAGTGTCAACCACAGGAGAGGAAGTAATGCATGAAGAATAGGGAGATAGAGGGTAAATGACCCACGAAGTCGATACTGTTCCATAAGAACCCGTATCAACTGCATTTGAGGAAGTAATTCACAAAGGGCAGGAGGACAGAAAGGAATCTATCCTCAAAACCGACACTATTCTACAAGAACCAGTGGTGACTCTAGTTAAGGAAGCAATACATGAAGGCGTGGCCCAAGTAAGAAATGACGACAATGAAGGTATTCCCCATTCACATTTTTAGTCTATGATGCCAAGAGGGGCAAGGGGGTTTCGTTCATCCCAACAATTAATGGAGGAAATAGTTGTTCCACCAGTGCTGAAGTTCATCAACCCAGGGAAGGACATGGCCAAAATCGGCCCAGTAATTGCTGAATCTCAGCAGGAGCACCCAAAGGCTCACAAGGGAGATGAATTTTCTATAGAAACACCAAAACAGAGGATGGACGATGACATAGTTGTGGTAAATGAGGAGGATACTGCCCCGAGAGATAGAAAGCTGAGCCAGAAAGACCTAACAGAAAAACTAGTCAATGGCATCAACAACATTCCACCACATCCGGAGCTTATTGTGGGCCTCAGAGATGAATTTATTGTCAAAAAAGAGTGGATTGAATAGTGTGAGAAAATAAGATTACCTCTCAAGAAAAGGTATTAGTTTCAGTTCAGTGAAACCATGCGTTTAAAGAAGGAAGTGCGGGAGCTAAAGAAGCAAGTATCTTGGTTAGAGAAGAAGGTAAAATCATATACGTGGAAGGTAGAAAAACCTAAAATTGAGGTACCCTCTACGACTACACAGAATGGTCCGATTGAATAGATGTTTTAATGCGGGGAATTCTTCCTGGCTGTTGAAATATAGAGATGGAATTCCACTATGAATGGACATGAGAAGGAGACAATGCGTGTTGAAGAGCAGACTGCCAAGATCATTACAGGGTACATAGACCAGTTAGATAAAGCATGGTAGAGGCAAGCAAAACAAAATTCCAAGATAGAAAATTTAGAGGAACAAGTGAAGTTTCTCAATCAGATAAGGAGAAGATGTTTTCCTTGGTACAACAGGTAATGGCCTGTAGACCTCCCACACATAGTTATGCCTTATTCCTTCATGAAAAATTTATTTTCTTTTTCCTTGAGAGTATATACAAGGAAATTTGTCATGATATTGAGAACCCCATCCAGTTTCTCCATATCTTGAAAATTCATGATATCATAGGATATCATAGTGTGCGAACTCTACATGCATGGTTATTTCTTAAGGCACGATCAAGCCTTAAACCATGTTCCATTCATGGGGGATATTCACTTAAGAGCCTTCACATCCTACACTATCAATTAGATTAAATGGAGAAATTTCTATGATACGTTTGAAGAAAACCAAGTCACAAGGCCGCTGATGATGAGGAGGGAGCATGGTCAGGCAACAAATATTTATAACAAGCATTTTACCTTTTTACAGATTGAGGGGAATAGACATAGGTTGACAACCTAGAAATAGTGTGCTGACCTCTATATTAGACAGATAATAACTTTCCAGAAGGAAGCGTTGGACAGCTGTCAAAGGAGGTGGATGTTGTCATCTTAAGCCGTTAAAGGTCGAGAACCTTTTGGAGCACCTAAATTTGCACAGGCACTAGAAAAAGTGCCATGCTTTGTAACATGCATTCAAACTTCTGTGGTCAGGTGGATGGGGCTGAGGTTTTAGTTTCCCCTCATTTGGTTTCCAACAGAGCAATATACTCCTGCATACAACATCGACCCAGACTGGTGGAAGGATGGTATTCTGACAGAAGGTTATAAACCCCCTAGGATAGAGATGGCTGAAGAATATGACCTCACACATCTTCATGCCAGCCACAGTCATTCCAACCCAGATCTGAGGAGACGAAGAGCTGCATGAGGACACACAGATAGACCAATTGGGGGGAGATGTTGGGTACCAAATCTGTATAATTTTCCCTCCCATTTTCGCCCACCTTTCTATCTCTTTGCATCATTAATTGTTCTAAAACACATGAGGTAAACCCCTTCCCACTATCTTACATGGAATATTTTATTAATGAAGTAATAGTCATGGAGGTTTTACCTTTGCAAATATTAACTCCGGTATTTTCACAGAATTGGAAAAAGTAAAGGGATTATAGCTGCGAGCCATGGAGCAACTCTTAATTCCCATTGTTATCTCAACCTGCTACAACAACGCAACAGACTTTGTCTTACCCCAGTGCTATTTCAGGATTTTCATGGTTTGCTTATGGCAACTAGTTTGCTGTTGTAATAGATGTATAATTGTAGACATTTAGTTTTTAGAGGAAATCTACGATTTCCTGAACATTTGTATAAAGAGGGCCTTAGGGCTGTGAATCGGGTTAAGCAAGAAAGCAAGAAGAGAGAAATTTTGTAATAGAAGTATTTTTCAATTAATTGAATGCACAATGTTTTTCTATCCCAGTTGTAACCTGTGAGTTTTCCACAGCCTAATGAGAGGGTTGGGCCCACTCTTCTGATCAGGTGTTGCGTTATCTTTCTTTTGATGATTTCATATTTTAGTTTTGTCTTGTAACTGTTGTTCCAATGTAATTTTGTAATTGTTATGAATACCTTTTTAATTTTGCAATCCATCTTAATTTTTGTTACAGTAGTTTTCTTATTTTCATTGATTAAATTCTATGATTCAATAGTAGATTATGTCATTTCTCTTGCATATGCTATGCACGTTAGTCTTGAAATAGCTAATGCACCCAGGTTGATAATTTATGTGGAAAAAGGGTTTGAATATTATTCACATCTGGACACCAACAATATTCCTCAACTCATGGAATCTACCCCTGAGGATGATTGAAGGTTGTTTTCATCTCTATTTAGCTCATTTCTTCACACTAGTGAAGTGTTGGAATCAGTTTCATGTTTTTCTAGTTGATCTAGGAAACTTTGTACTCAGTTTGGCCAAGCTAATAAAGATAAGTGGAAGCTATAGTTATGGGATACTTTTGGTATTGGATGTCTATCATAGTTTCTTCTTCAATATCATATTTTTGAATGTATTTTGTTCATATTCACTTTCATTTATATGTTATGATATTTTACAAGTTAGATAATTATAATACATGTTTGCACATGCTCTCTTTTTGGTAGCTGATCATATTTTGTTCATATTCTTCTATCTAAGAGAAATACATCTCTTATGATTTTCTCAACCTTCTTACAAATTTGAAACCATTCCATAACCATTAATTTCAAGTGATTTTCACTATACCTACCCTGTCCCACTGATCCCGGCATCCCTAACTCATTTTCCCTAACCTAGTTTTCCTTGACCTAATTCCTCCATCCAACGATTTCCCCAACCAAAAAAATTCAAAAAAACCCCTGTACTTTATATCTAGCCTAAAAACCGTAATTTCTCCAACCGTCCTGGTTGTGTCCCTTTTGGAGGGAGCCCTCTTTGGCTTTATAGGGCTAGCTATCAATTCAAAGGCTTGGTTTGTGGTTATCTCTGTTGGGATTACTTCTTTAGCCTTGGGAATCTTAGAGTGATAACATCTTGGCCTTGTTTTGGGGGAACTAAGAGACAAAAATTTCCCTAGGTGTATCCATTGCAAACTGATCCCTCGGATGATGGGATCAAGTTTCATAAGCCTGATTTTATAATTGCAGTTCCTAAAAATAAGATATGACTTCTCAAAGAAGGTACACCAGGTCTAATATTAATCAAAATCCATTATCTCCCATCAAAGATCCTGAAAGAATCCTAAGGAGGCAAATATCTCAGCCAGTTTCAAGCTCTTCAGAATCTCCTCCTAAAAATTTGGTAAGATCTTTCTCATTACCTTCTCATTTGGTAGCCATACAAAATTTAGTATTTAATACCAAATTTTAGTTATCATTGTTCATAACCAAATCCAATACTGATTTGAATATAGTAGTCCCTGAACCCTGGAGATTAGAGTTAAATCCATCATTAGTTGAAGTTGGAAATGAGACTGATGTTAAGATCTAGAGACAATATTACAAGCTAGAAAATTTAGCCAATTCCCTAAGTTACACTGCTGAAAAAGCCTATATTCAATACCATCAAGAAACCCTTCACATCCCTGAAGTTTCCCAAACAATCATTGTTTCATCATCCATCCCATCATCATCTCAACTTCCCCCTCAAGGGCCTCCTCAAACAATCCATATTTTCTTCCACCCCCACCACCACATTCAGTAGGAATTATGGCTCGTTTTGGACCTTTAGTTCTCCCTAATAATATTGTTGATTTACCTCAAGGATATGGTCAAATTCTTCCCCTCTTTGATGAAAAATCTAAAATCACTGCCCGTCCGCATATGGCTAAAATCGCAACCTTCATAGTTCTTGAGGAGTTAGATGTACATGATGCCAAGATGTGAATTGCTAGGATCCGTTATTTATTAGATTGGTGAGATCAAATGAACAAGGAAACATCAAACCAGTCTTTGGAGTCCTAGCACCTAGCCTTCCTAGACTCAGAGAGGGCTCTCTCTATTTTGTGCAAAGGATGTGAACTTGTTTGCTTTTAGGGTTTGATTTTAGGCTAGTTGTTAAGTGTAGGGTTTGTTTGTTTGTTTTGGTTGGGTAAGATGATCAAGTAGAAATATATAGAGTGAGGAATCTTAAAATCATTGGGCTCTAGAGTCAATAAAATTCATGTAAATTTTCAACAATAAATCAGGGTGGATCATAGGGGAAATCTAGCTTGGTTAGATGGATTTTCAAGGTTTTTGTGAAGTGAAATGAACATCAAGTTTGTGAACAAAGTAGGGAAAAGGGAAATCAAGAATCCTATGTCATGTATTTAAGACAAGGAGGACTTCAACACTATTTGGCATGAAGAAAAAATCAATAGATAGGGCACACCAATAACTCTTTGATTCAACTTTAGAAAATAAGCATTTCAGACATACAATCCAATGAAATATAGAAGGCGAGAAAATCATTTAACTTCTAGTGATTTTAACTTCAAGGTTAGAAAAGATTCAAGATACACATATAACTTTAATCAAAAAAGAGGGAACGCATAAACATCATTGATCATAGCTATTAAGATCTCCAAAGAAATTATTCAAGCATGGACAAAGGGTATGATTGAAACATAGCCTCTTTGGTAAACTTAATCAATGGTATTTTGGAGAGAGACCTAAAGAACAGTGTTTAGAGACATGAAACAAGAAGGGCTAACCATAAATCATATTTGATACCTACTGTAATAAACCATTCATGAAATAAAAAATATTAGGGGGTCTAGAGAGAAATTAAGAATTCTCTAAAATGTCCTAGTAGAGGAAAACATAGAGGTAGTGAAGAAAAAACAGAGCTAAGGTGCCTTTGAAAACATTTCTTAGTCTAAAACCTTTGTCCTAATGCATTAAATAAGGGTGAAACAAAATGATACATGAGAAAAAAATAACTGAATAGAAGCACATCACCATTAACCAAGCTCGGGGATCCTACAAGAAGCCTTCTCCATCATCAATCAAGACAAGCCATTCACAAACTCCACAACACCAATTTCTTCTCCAATCTCCGAAAAAAAATATGTATTGCTCCAAAGAATCATCAAATGCAAAAATTTACAATGAATCTCTCATGCTCTATTTATTTCAAAAATGTGGTCAAAAACCCTAGATAGGGTTGGAAAATGTCAAAATCACTCATAAATGTCATTAATGCCCAAGAGACCATGCAAGGCCTAAGGCACAAATATCCCATGAAATAAATGCCAAAATAAATCCTACAACCTAATTTTAGAGTGATTTGCCTCAAAAAACATTAAAATATCATTTTTCAATTAATGAGTGTTTTTCATTGACTTTTGGCCAAAATTGCCCAATTTGGTCTGAACGCACAACACCTTCACAGGCATAAAATAGGTCCACTTGCAACGAAGTTTCGATGGCCTTCCCGATGTCAAATGTTTCCCTGTGATGGCCCATTTGAAAGCTGGCTGAGTCTACTTTCCAAATCTACTATTTTTTTTTATTTAGATCCCATAACCTATCCAAAAAGCCAAATTTCCAAAATTGCTATAAGTGCAGCTCCAAGCCTGAAAATGAGGCAGAAAGGTGAAAAATGACGTTTGTTTTGACCTTCTAAGGAGTAAAACTTCTCCAAATGCTTTGAATTTTGGTGAGAATAGTGTACTAGGCATGAGAAGTCCAAAAATATAAATTTCTCCCCCCTGGGGATGTTTGAGGAAAAATCGTAGTGCTAGGAGTGTTGCGCCTATAGTTCTCCAAATTCACAAAAAACCAAAATTTGTGGATGTATCCCTCATGGGGTTTGAGAGACCTGTAGAGAATATTGTGCCAAAATTCCAAGGTTAACTTGGCCTTTTTCCCCTTTTAGTGCTTGGATCTTGGTTTCATCCTTTTTCAGTTTAGCCCTTGCAACTTGGTTTCTCCGAGCATAATGCTTAGTCATCCTTCTTTATAGGTCAAGATTCTTATTAGCTTTCTCCAATTTAGCCTCCAAGTGTATGTTGGATCTTTCCAACCAAGGCTCCTGATCATGTGCTATCTCCATGGCCAACAACTCATCTAGAGAGAGCTTCTCTACTAGGGCCGCTTCTTGTTCCCTTTGTTTTCCCAATTCCTTCTTCAACCCCATGGTTCTAGGTCTCCTCCTAGACCTTCCTTCCTCATCCTCACTCTCTTCATAAGTTCCCATGAACTATTCTAGCTTTACCTATACCCTTTGGGCTTCTTTCTGGGCCTTAATGGTTCTATCCTCATACATAGAAATTTTTGCCCCTAGCGGCCTGTTCTCCAAGTCAAGGGCATCAATTACACTCTTGGCCCTATTCAGATTTTCTTGGAGGTCTTTAATGAGTGCATTTTTGTTCTGGATGAGGAAGTTTGATATCCTTGCTTCATTCTCCTCATCATTGTCCACCTGAATGATTTCAAAATCCCTCTCCACCTCATGATCTTCTTCTTCTTCCTTTACCTTGTGTTTACCTTTGTCTAGTGGCTGAGCTGAGGTGGATGGCATGGTCCCTTGTGTTTTAGAGGCAGAAAACACAAACCTTGGACCTCTTTAATATTTCAATGAAAGAGGTGTGATTGTGGTCTTGCTGGTGCCTTCCTCATGGTTGTGATCCTTGCTGCTGTCATCAAACTCTTCATTTTGTCCTTCATTACAATTGCTTTCCTTTTCACTACTATGATCATTATTTTCATTATCACCCTCTGCACTTTCTTAAATTTCATTTTGTTCATCATTAAGACTGCTTTCCTCTTTATCTTATCGACTCTAATCATCCTCATTATCACTGTGGAGCTGACTGTTGTCATGATTGTTATGACTATTTTCTTTCTTGTTGTCTTGTCCCTCACTATCTTCTTTATTATCTGCCTCCGTCTCTTCTTCATTTTCTACCTCTATCTCATCATCCTCTCCCTCTTCATCATTCTCTGCCTCTTTTTCACTGTTTTTATCACTATCTTTCTTACTTGACTTTTCTTCATTATCTGTTTCTTCTTCATTTGTCTCTTCCTCATCATTGATCTCTTCATCATTTTCTTCCTCTTCATCATTTTCTGCCTCTTCATCATTTTCTGTCTCTGCCCCATCATCATTTTCTTCATCACTGCCTAATTCATTTTCATTGTCATCTTCTTCTTTTTCTTCATTGTTATCCTCTTCCTCTATTAGCATGTTTTCTGCCTCTTGTGGGCTCAATTCATCATCATCCTCATCCTCATTTTGGGCTGATTCATTGTCACCTTCACCCTCATTGTCGTTGTCTTGCTCACTGCCACTTCCTTCCTGTTCTGATGCATCAGGAGAAGGTGAGGAAGGGAGGTTTTCTTGAGGAGAGGTTGCTTGTGTAGATGATGAGGCATGATTTGTAGGAGGAGACGGAGGAGTGGAGGGAGGAGGATGAGATGAAGAGTGTAAACTAGGATGATGATGAGGTTGTGGGCTTGTCAATATTTCATTAGCTATGAACAAATCCCAAGGTATGCCTTTTTTCTCCAGCTGATGTAATACCACCATCTTGATCAAGGAGTGGTGGAACAAACTATGCATTTGTTGGGTATAACTTCTCCTTTAGACAACAAAATACATCTTGTCTATACTCCTATACAAGTAAAAGGGCAAATGAAGCATCTTTTCCCTAGTGAAATGCATGAGTAATCTGACATGGTAGGAGTAGAGCCTGGAATATCTCCCCTCACAGGTAAATTATTTCATGATGACCTTCATTAGGGGTGCATACCTCTTTAGTAAGTGTGAGAAAGGGAAAATAGCCTTGTAGTCCTCTTTGTACCTAGGTTTGGTAAATGGCTCATAATGCCTCATGTCCAACTTTTCCTTGAACCATTTCTCACCAATAGCAGGTATACCTGTAGCATTAGAGATGGCATCTACTGATAGTTTAAAATCCACCCCTGTAAGGCTTACTTGTTTATTGTGTAAGTTGAGGACAAAAAACCTAGTGAGTTCAGGGTGACTTTTCACTTGTTTGACTTTCTCACAAAACTGAAAACACCCCACATTCTGAAAGCATGTGAGAATAATGGGAGATGAATTAATATCCACTATGCTCTGTTGTTCAAATCTATTGACCTTCCCTCCCTTGTGCTTTGGCCTTATAAGCACCTGGCCTCCTTCACTACTATCACTCCTTTCTTCTCCTGACATGGTGACTGGTGTGGCTTTTAGAAAAAATTGGGCCTGCTTGTAAAAATTGGGTAGGAGGAGTGAAATGAAATGATGATGAGGGCATACTTTCCAAATGTGTGATAGGGAGATGGGTTTATGACTGAGTTTCTTTGAGGTTATTGAGCACTATACCTTGAGCTGACTATTATAACCCTCATTGACACGTCCCCTAATTGACGATTTAGCTCAGAGGTCAAAGGAGAGTGTTAATTATGAATACTTAGGGTTTTTTTAGGCACTGAGGTTTGATAAATTTCCCTTAATCATCAAAACACAAACACACTTGGAGGATGAGGAAAAATGTCCACTTACCACCTTTGACTCCTTTGTAGGATCTTTAAGGAAATTTGAAGGGTGATCTCTTGATGTTTGGCACTTTTATATAGTTTGGAGAGGTTTTTAGTATAAGCGTAGTGCCTGGCAGAATATGGGTGAGTCGAGTCCTGTGTGTGCAGTGGCGGGCAGAAACTGGGCAAGTCGGGCCTCTACGCGTAGCACCGGGCCTGTCGAGTGAGCCTCTAAATACAGTGTCGAGCCCCTAGGTGTGTTGGGTATTCTTGGGTGCAGCGTTGGGCTATAAGCACAGTGCGTGAAGATATATGCATAGCGCAGTGCAAAAAATGCACTGTGGAAACCTATATTCCCACAGCACCGGGTATTGTGAGCGCAGTACCAGCTCCTGAGCGTATCACTGGTAACCTTGCCTATAATTTCTTAAACTCAAAAAATTTCCCCTTTAAGCCTCTTCACTCTTTTCAAACACAAAATAAGATATGAAGAGCATAGAGAGGTCCTTTATACATTTTAGGGAAAATAAATTAATACTTGAAAACCCATGTTTGCTAATGTTTTGATTTTTTTGGTTACTTTATCACTTTGACTGATATCGTTTTGACCTTTTATTGCAGGTGACTTGAAAACTTTTCAAAGTAGCCCTTATTCTTTTGGTGGTAGCTTCCTGGAGAAATGAAAATGATCCTTTTTAACCTTGAGGATCTTGGCACTGTCAAACCCATTTTTTCTTGCACTCAGAAACTGAAGAAAATCTTTATCCTTTTTTGACATTTCTGAGTGTGAGTGACATGCAAACATGTTTTCTTTTCTCCTTAATGACTTGGGAAGTGAGGCACAATAAACTTATCTATAACAAGTGATTTTTCTTCATAACCATGTATGCCATTTCCCTTTAGCCACTTCTGATTTTCAGGTGCCATGTCATACTGATCTTGTCCCTTTTGACATTCTTGGATTTTGACAACTTTAGTCACATAATAGTAACCTCATGATTATATTGATTGCTCATCTTGAAACTCAACCCTATAATTTGATTCCTCTGATAATTTGAGGTCAAATGACTGAAAATGGAGGCTTTGACCTTCCTTACACTGATACTCTTTCATGTTTTCCCTTTGAGGGAGTGGAACGCTTACCTTGACAAACATTAGAATGACACACACATCAGTCCCTTGAAATCATCTTCTACTGGCTTGATGGAGGCTCATTTTCCTCATTTCACCCTCTTTCCCTATCTTTCCAAAACCTTAGGTTTTAGGGCTATTAGAGAAGAATCATTAGTGTTGTCTTCGAAGTTCTCTATAGCCCTTTCAAGTTCATTCATTTCTATTCAGTTCACCTCACCATTTTCCCTTCTTCATTTATAACTTATAAAAATCTTCATTTTCATGCTTGGTTGTGCTGGTGTGCCTTTGTCCTTGTGTTTTGTTCCCTTGACTCCTTGCTTTGTAAATTTCTGGTCCAATCAGTCCTAAAACCCTGGTTTTCATTGAACATGGGTTTCTTCTTCCTTCTTTGTTGTGGATGTCATTTAGTGAGGAGCTGGCCTCTTACCTTACCTAACTTTTCCTGCTAACTTTTGCTGCTAATAGCCACCTTGACACTCTTGCAGAAATGTCAAAATGGACAGTTGTCCTTTTGCAGAATTTTGTCCTTGATAAAGAGGTCTTCCTTGGATGATTTTTTTGATCTGACTTGGGAAAACAGGTGCTGATCCTTTTACCTTTTAATTCCTCTTCTATCATATGAAAAACAGTGGTTTAGAACACCAAGATTAACCCTACAACCCATGGAAACCCTAATGTCCTAGTGAGGAGCTCTTTGACTTGGTCTTTGACTAAAAGCATGGCTTAGGGTCTTTAATTATGGAAAACAAAGTTTTTGATAATTTTATGTATTGAAAATCCAAAATCCAATGTACTTGATTTATCTAATGAGTCTATAGAGATAGTTTTGAGACCATCAATGCTTGAGGCATTTGATGAACATGGGAAAGGGTAGGTTGTTTGGCAATCCTAGATGGAAACTGGGAGGGTTAAGCATTGGAAAAACAATGTACTGAGGTTATGTGTGTGAAAATGGGAAAAATATGAGTCACATGAGCCTTGAGGGGTATTCTAGGAGTGATAGGATAACCATGATATGGCAGAGTAGTAAAATAGTGAAAAAATTGTTTTAAGGATAATGAGGGTAGTGAGATTTCTAAAGCTCACAATATCCATGAATGTTGTTTTTAGAAATCTAGGACAATTATTTAGTCATATCCAAAATAGAAAAAATATTGATGACTAAGAGTGGCTCCACTTGGGGAGGGTAGCTCCTTTTCAGGAGGTTTCCATAACATCAAATATCAGAGCTCCGAGTTTATGAAGACTAGTGCCTCATCCATTGGGCAGACTTTTCTTATTTCATTTGATGATGTTTCTCTTGAAGCTATGATTTAAAATCTGAAGGACATGTTTTCTTCAAACTTATTCTACCTACACGGCTTACTTTGCCTAGCATTTTTTCTTCCTTGGGTGCACTTAGAATGGAAAACCCTTGACATTATCTTCTTTTGAAAGAAAAACAAATCTATCTAGTTTACCCTTATTACTTCCAAGAGTTCAAATTATGCTGATGAACTCTTTTTATTCTCTACCTAGACTAACTGATTGTCAAGATTAAGTTGTATGATACACTTCATTCTCTAAGCTATTTAAATGAAATTGAAAACATGGTTTGAACCAGGATTACGCAATATGATTATCCACGGTTGTTGCATTGGGACAAGCTCCAAACAAACATTATTTTTGTATAAAAAAACTAGAAATCATGAAGGTTGTGATTGATCATTTGTTAAGCCCCCTCATCTTTCTCTTTGGTTCAGATTTGAGCATGGAGATCCGGTATCTTTTCTTCCTAATCTACTCCTACTGACAAGTCAAGTTTAGATAATTTGACAAGTTCTCTTTCACTAACCTATTAGCAAAAAATTGAAAACATGTTCAACCATGATTAGGATAGATGACTGAAAAGAATCCTTCCTTATTAGGCAGTGGCATTTAGGCTTGCACACTTTCAGTATTAATATTTTTTTTGGGTATGGGGTTGTACCTTTTTTTTCAAATCTACCCTCTTTTTCCTTTTTCTTTGTTTTTGTATTTTTGTTTTTATGATCTGTCATCATGCAGTGTTATGTACAATGAGTTCATGCTTGAAACTAGGAATCTTGGCATTGATGGTTCTTGGAAAGCATCATGTGATTTACAGGATCTCCAAATAACTCTTCTCCTTTCAGATCTTGTAAACATAAAACCTTGTCACCTCCATTTGAGTGCATGATGTAAGGATCTTTCCAAAAAATTCCAAACAGGCCATGCTCTCCTTTGTAATTTCTCCTTGAGTCTTGCTCCCAAATTTTTCTCCTATTAAAGATCCTTCTTAGGTAACAAAGGTATTCTTCATTGGTTTCAAAACAGATAATGATGTCATCAATGTATATCATAGTGAGGTAACTTAAATCGAGAGCCATGGCTCTTTAGAAAGTAGCTTCCGAACTCCTTAACCCAGGATGCATTTGATCAAACGTATAGGTGCCCCAAGATGCTTTGAAAGTGGCTTTCAAACGATTAATTGGAAGTGTTACCACCTGATTGTAACCTGAAATACTACCAAGCCATGATATCTTGTTAGAAATTCCTACTCTTTTTAGAGTATGATTTATCTTGGGAAAAGGGTAAGTGTTCTTTGGGTAGGTTTTTTCTAGGTACCTAAAGTCTACACATGGCCTATACCCTTTTGATTTCTTTGTTAGTGACACAGTTTGCTCAAAAGGTTCATGGTCTTTCTTGAAAGGAAAACTTCTTTGAATAACGTTTGTGTCACTAGGCTTTAAGCTCTCATCACCATATACAAAAGCATCTTGAAACTTTTTTCATAGTATTATGTATTTCTATTTTTTGTGAAGTGGTAAAGTCTTGGATAAATTAATCATTTTGGGTCTTTCTAGGCTGCCTATGTTGTATTCCTCTATATCTGTCCCTATAGATAGCACTTTAGGGTCCCTAGAAACATTTCTGGAATTTAACAACTCTTTTGATGATGATTTTTCTATGTATGGCAAGACCTTATAATTCCTTTGATTCACGTTCCTAGAAAACTCTGCTTTATAAAAATATTTCAGCATATTAGCAGAAGGGAGTGGTTCTGTTTGTGATGTTTGTTCTTTATGTGAGTAACCTTGTTCAGATTCTAAGCTTGGTTTCGGTTTTGCAATTTTGTTTTCAGTTTGGAGAATATCAAGTTCATCCTTTTCATCATGTTGTTGTTCCAAGCTATTAAAGTTTAAGTTGTTAGTTTCTTCATGCAATGCCTGGTTTGACTGTTGAGGTATGTCAAGATCTGTCTCAACTTCATTTATATTTTCATGAATGTCTTATTCATTATATAAAATGAATGATTCAAGATCCGAATGTATGGAATAAAGGGGTGTGTTGTTTGGCCTCTCTTGGCTACTAACCATAAACTTCATGTGTGATTCCCGGTTTAATCTCATAGTTTGGTTGAAAACAGGGATGGTAGCATAAGACATGTCAAGTTGGAGGTTATCCTGAAGCTTGGATCCCCAACATATGGATAAAGGCATGCCATACTTAGGGTAAATTCCAGCTACTACTATGTCCATGACTAGGCCCTTAGCTAGGATTTGTGCCAGATTGACACACAAATCCTTGATTAGGCCCAAACACTTGACTCTGCTTGAATCGAAAGAATACAGGTCTTTGTAAGGCTTGGTTATTTATAGGCCTAATCTCTCCATCACTTCATTTGGCATAAATTTTTGAGAGACACCAAAGTCTAGCATGGCTTTATGTAAGATTTTTTCATCTGGATAAGATTCGGTACTTTGATCCTTGGTAAAGCAGATTTCAAACCCAAGGTATAGAGAGGCTGAAAGTTCACAAATTTTTTTGGAAAACTGACCTCTCTTAACGTTTTCTAAACTCACATAGTGTGTGACTAGGCTTCTAAACTTCTCAGGGCTGCTTTGACACAATCCTAAGGAAATCTAAGAATCACTAGTAAAGTTAGAAGGCCTACTAGAGACTTGTGGAGTCACCAGGTGGATATTTTTTGTTGTTTTTAAGGATGTATATTTATGGTCCACTGCCAATAACTGACAAAAAACCAATGTAGGGAAGTTTTGGGGTTTTCTTAGTTCCTTTATATATCCCTAAGGTTTCTCTGAGTGTCCTACAGTTGAGTTATCATATTTCTAGGATGGTGAAACAACCATATTCTATTCTTTGGCTAACAGTTTGAGTTCTCTATGATTTGATAAGGGTTTCTAAAGTTCTAAGGAGTCTTTAGATTGTCACTAATATTAGAAATCCTCTCACCTTGATTTCCAATTCTGTTAGGCTATGAGTTGTTGATAAATCAATAGATGTTGTGTAATAAGGGTTTCTGAAGTCCTAATGAATACTTATATTATTATTGACTTAGAAGGTCCAACCGTGATTGCCATTATGTGAGTTTCCCGTGATTTTTTAGATTGGTGAGGTCAAATTCCCAAGGTAACATCAGACCAGTCTTTGGATTCCTAGAACCTAGCCTTCCTAGACTCAGAGAGGGCTCTCTCTATTTTGTGCAAAGGATGTGAACTTGTTTGCATATAGGGTTTGATTTTAGGCTAGTTGTTAAGTGTAGGGTTTTTTTGTTTATTTTGGTTGGGTAATATGATCAAGTAGAAATATATAGAGTGAGTACTATTCAAATAATTGGGCTATGGAGTCAATAAAATTCATGGAAATTTTCAACAATAAAGCAGGGTGGATCACAGGGAAAATCTAGCATGGTCAGATATATTTTCAAGGTTTTTTTAAAGTGAAATGAACATCAATTTTGTGAACAAACTAGGGCAAAGGGCAATCGATAATCCTTTGTCATGTACTTAAAACAAGGATTACAAAACTATTTGGCATGAAGAAGAAATCAATAGACAGGGCACACCAATAACTCGTTGATTCAACTTAAGCAAATAAGCATTTCAGACATACAATACAATGACATATAGAAGGCGAGAAACTCATTTAACTTCTAGTGATTTCACGTTCAAGGTTATAAAAAATTCAAGATACACATATAACATTAATAAAAGAAGAGGGAACACTGAAACATCATTGATAATAGCTATGAAGATCTCCAAAACAATTATTCAAGCATGGACAAAGGGCATGATCGAAACATAGCCTCTCTTTCAAACCTAATCAATGGTACTTTGGAGAGAGACCTCAAGAACAATGTTTAGAGACATAAAAAAAGTAGGGCTAACCATAAATAATCTTTGATACCTACTATATTAAACCATTCATGAAATAAACAAGCTTAGGGGGTCTAGATAGAAATTAATAATTCTCTAAAACGTCTTAGCAGAGGAAAACATAGAGGCAGTGAAGAACAAATAGAGCTAAGGTGCCTTTGAAAAAATTTAATAGTCTAAAATTTTTTTCCTACCACAGTAAAGAAGGGTGAAACACAATGATACATGAGAAAAAAATAACTAAATATAAGCACATCACCATTAACCAAGCTCAAGGATCCTGCAAGCAGCCTTCTCCATCATCAATCAAGACAAGCCATTGACAAACTCCACAACACCAATTTCTTCTCTAATCTCCAAAAAAAATACGTATTGCTCCCAAGAGTCATCAAATTACAACATTTACAATGAATCCTCATGATATATTTATTTATCAAAGGAGGGAAAATACCATAGATAGGGTTGGAAAATGTCAAAATCACTCATAAATGTCATTAATGCCTAAGAGACCATGCAAGGCCCAAGGCAAAAATATCCCATGAAATAAATTCCAAAATAACTCCTAGAACCTAATCTTAGGGCGATTTGCCTCAGAAAATATTAAAATATCATTTTTCAATTAATGAGTGTGTTTTGTTGACTTTTGGCCAAAACTGCCCAATTTGGTCTGAATGCACAACACCTTCAGAGGCAGAAAATAGGTCCACTTGGAGCCAAGTTTTGGTGGCCTTCCCCATGTCAAAATTTTCCCTATGATGGCCCGTTGGAAATAAGGTTGAGTGTAATTTCCAAATCTACCATTGGTTTTCTGATTGAGATCTTGTAAGCTATCTGAAAATCCAAATTTCCAAAACTGCTATAAGCGCAACGCTAAGCCTGAAAATGAGGCAGAAAGGTGAAAATTGAGGGCTTTTTTTACTTTTTGAGGGGTCAAAAATGCTCCAAATGCTTTGAAATTTGGTTAGAATAGTGTAATAGGAATGTGAAATCAAAAAATGTAAATTTCTCTCCCTAAGGATGTCTGAGGGAAAAGCATAGTGCCAGGGGTGCTGCGCTTATAAGCCTCCAAATTCACAAATTTTTTTTTATCAAAAATTCTTCAAAATTTGTGGATGTATCCCTCATGGGGTTTGGGAGACCTGTAGAGAATATTGTGCCAAAATTCCAAGATTAACATGGACTTTTTCCTCTTTTAGTGCTTGGATCTTGGCTTGGGACTTTTTCAGTTTAGCCCTTGCAACTTGGTTTCTCCGGGCATAATGCTTAGTCATCCTTCTTTGTAGGTCAAGATTATTGTTAGCTTTCTCCAATTTAGCCTCCAATTTTATGTTGGATCTTTCCAACCAAGGCTCTCGATCATGTGCTATCTCCATGGTCAACAACTCATCTAGAGAGAGTTGCTCTACTAGGGTTGATTCTTGTTCCCTTTGTTTTGCCAATGCCTTCTTCAACCCGCTAGTTCTAGGTCTCCTCCTAGATTTTCCTTCCTCATCCTCACTCTCTTCATAAGTTCCTGGGCCTTAATGGCTCTAGCCTCATAAATATAAATTTGTGCTCCTAGCTGCCTATTCTCCAAGTCAAGGGCATCATTAACACTTTTGGCCCTATTTAGATTTTCTTAGAGGTCTTCAATGAGTGAAATTTTGTTCTGGATGAACAAGTTTGAGATCCTTGCTTCATTCTCCTCATCATTATCCACCTGAATGATTTCAAATCCCTCTCCACCTCATGATCTTCTTCCTCTTCCTTTTTTTTACCTTTGTCTATTGGTTGAGTTGAGGTGGATGGCATGGTCCCATTCCTTTTAGAGGAAGAAAACACAAGCGTTGGACCTCTTTGATATGTCAATGAAAGAGGTGTGATTGTGGTCTTGTTGGTGTCTTCCTCATGGTTGTGATCCTTGTTGCTGTCATCAAACTCTTCATTTTGTCCTTCATTGCAGCTGCTTGTCTTTTCACTACTGTGATAATTATTTTCATTATCACCCTCTTCACTTTCTTCACTTTCATTTTGTTCATCATTAAGACTTCTTTCCTCTTTATCTTATGCACTGTCATCATCCTCATTATCATGGTGGAGTTGATTGTTGTCATGACTATCATGGCTGTTGTCATGATTTTCATGACTATTTTCTTTCTTGATGTCTTGTCCCTCACTTTCTTCTTTATTATCTACCTCTGTCTCTTCTTCATTTTCTTCCTCTGTCTCATCATCCTCTGCCTCTTCATCATTATTTGCCTCTTTTTCGCTTTTTTTCTCACTATTTTTCTTACTACCCTTTTCTTCATTATTTGTTTATTCTTCATTTGTCTCTTCCTCATCATTGATATCTTCATAATTTTATTCCTCTTCATCATTTTCTGCCTCTTCATCATTTTTTGTCTCTGCCTCATCATAATTTTCTTCATCACTGCCTAATTCATTTTCACTTTCATCTTCCTCATTTTCTTCATTGTTATCCTCTTCCTCTGTTAGCATGTTTTCTACCTCTTGTGTGCTCAATTCATCATCATCCTCATCCTCATTTTGGGCCGATTCATTGTCACCTTCACCCTCATTGTCACTGTCTCACTAATTGTCACTTCCTTCCTATTCTGATGCATCAGCAGAAGGTGAGGAAGGAAGGTTTTCTTGAGGAGAGGTTTCTTGTGTAGATGATGAGGCATGATCTATTGGAGGAGATGGAGGAGTGGACGGAGGAGGATGAGATGAAGAGGGTAAACTAGGTTGATGATGAGGTTGTGGGCTTGTGAATATTTCATTAGCTATGAACACATCCCAAGGTATGCCTTTTTTCTATAGCTAATGTAATACCACCATGTTGATCAAGGAGTGGTGGAGAAAAATATCTATTTTCTAGGTATAACTACTCCTTCAAACAACATAATACATCTTTTATATACTCCTATACAAGTAATGGGGAAAATGAAGCATCTTGACCCTACTGAAATTCATGAGTAATCTGACATGGTAGGAGTAGAGCCTGAAATATCTCCCCTCACAGGTAAAGTATTTCATGATTACCTTCATCAGCAGTGCATACCTTTGTAGTAAGTGTGAGAAAGGGAAAATAGCCTTGCAACACTCTTTGTACCTAGGTTTGATAAATGGCTCATAATGGCTCATGTCCAACTTTGCATTCTTGAACCATTTCTCACCAACAACAGGTATACCTATAGAATTAGAGATGGCATATACTGATAGTTTAAAATCCACCCCTGCAAGGCTTACTTTTTTATTGTGTAAGTAGAGGAAAAACAACCTAGTGATTTTAGGGTGATTTTTCACTTGTTTGACTTTCTCACAAAATTGAAAACACCCCACATTTTGAAAGCATGTGAGAATCATGTGAGATGAAGTAATATCCACTGTGCTCTAGGGTTCAAATATATTGACCTTACCCCCCTTGTGCTTTGGCCTTATAGGCACCTGGCCTCCTTCACTACTATCACTCCTTTTTTCTGCTGACATGGTGACTCGTGTGGCTTTTAGACAAACTTGGGCCTGCTTATAAAACTTGGGCAGGAGGAGTGAAATGAAATGATGATGAGGGAAGCTTTTGCAAATGAGTGATAGGGAGATGGGTTTATGACTGAGTTTCTTTGAGTTTAATGAGGGATTTAACATGAAATGATTGTTAAAGCCCTCATGTCCACCTCTCCTAACTGATGATTTAGGTCGGAGGTCAAAGGAGAGTGCTAATTATGAAGACTTATGGTTTGTTTAGGTATTAAGGTTTGATAATTTTCCCTTAATCACCAAAACACAAAAAAATTGTTGGATGGGGAAAAATGTCCACTTACCACCTTTGACTCATTTTCAGGCCCATTAAGGCAATCTAAAGGGTGCTCTCTTGAGTTTTTGGCACTTTCCTGTGGTTTGGAGAGGTTTTTAGCATAAGCATAGCGCCTGGCAGAATTTGGGTGAGTCGGTTCCTATGTGCGCAGTGCTGGGAAGAAACTGGGTGAGTCGGGCCCTACGCGCAGCATCAGGCCTATCGAGTGACCCTGTGAGTGTAGCGTCGAGCCCCTAGGTGTGTTGGGTCTTCCTAGGTGTATCGTCGGGCTGTAAGTGTAGCGCGTGCAACAATACATGCAGTTCAACACAAAAAAAATCATTGTGGGAACCTATATTCGCGTAGTGTCGGGTCTTGTGAGCACAGCGCCAGCTCTTAAGCATAGTGTCGGTAACCTTGCCCAGGATTTCTTACTTAAACTTACAAAATTTTCTCTTGAAGGCTCTTCACTCATTTCAAACACAAAATAAGATATGAAGAGAGCAAAGAGGTCCTTTATACATTTTAGGGAAAACAAATTAATACTTGAAAACCCACGTTTTCTAATGTTTTGAGTTTTTTGGTCACTTTATCACTTTGACTGATATCCTTTTGACCTTTTATTGCAGGTGTCTTGAAAATTTTTCAAAGTAGCTCTTCTTCTTTTGGTGGTAACTTGCTGGAGAAATGAAAAAGGTCCTTTTAAACCTTGATGATCTTGGCACTCTAAAACCTATTTTTTCTTGCACTAGGAAACTGAAAACATGTTTTTATCCTTTTTTGACATTTCTGAGTGTGAGTGACATGGAAAAATGTTTTCTTTCCTCCTTATTGATTTGGGCAGTGACGCACAATAAACCTATCTCTAACAAGTGCTTTTTCTTCATAACCATGTATGCCATTTCCCTTTAGCCACTTCTAATTTTCAGGTGCCATGTAATACTGATATTGTCCCTTCTAAAATTCTTGGATTTTGACAAATTTAGTCACATAACAGTAACCTCATGATTATCTTGATTTCTCATCTCGAAACTCAACCCTATGCTTTGATTCCTCTGATCATTTGAGGGAAAATGACTGAAAATGGAGCCTTTGACCTTCCTTACACTGATACTATTTCCTGTTTTCCCTTTGAGGCAGTGGAACATTTACCTTGAAAAACCTTAGAATGACACACACATCAATCCCTTGAAATCTTCTTCTGTTGGCATGATGGAGGCTCATTTTCCTCATTTCACCCTCTTTCCCTATCTTTCCAAAACCTTAGGTTTTAGGGATGTTAGAGAAAAATCATTAGTGTTGTCTTCTAAGTTATATATAGCCCTTTAAAATTAATTCATTTATGTTCAGTTCACCTCACCTTTTTCCCTTCTTCATTTATAACTTCTAAGAATCTTTATTTTCATGCTTGGTTGTGTTGGTGTGCCTCTGTCCTTGTGTTTTGTTGCCTTGACTCCTTTCTCGGAAAACTGCTGCTCCAATCAATCCTAAAACCTTGATTTTCCTTGAATATGGGATGCTTCTTCCTTCTTTGTTGTGGATGTCCTTTAGTGAGGAGCTGACCTCTTACCTTACCTAATTTTTCCTGCTGATAACCACCTTGACACTCCTGTAGAAATGTCAAAATGGACAGCTATCCTTTTTCAAAATTTTGTCCTTGATAAGGAGGTCTTCCTTGGATGAATTTTTTGATCTGACTTGGACAAAAATGTGGTGATCCTTTTTCCTTTTAATTCCACTTCTAGCACATGAAAAAAAGTGATTTAGAACACCAAGATTAACCCTACAACTCATGAAAAAACTAATGACCTACTGGGAGGCTCTTTGACTAAAATATTGGCTTAGGGTCTTTAAGTATGAAAAACAGAGTTTTTGACAATTTGATGTATTGAAGATCCAAAATCCATTGTACTTGATCTATCAAATGAGTCTATAGAGATAGTTTTGATACCATCAATGCTTGATGCATTTGATCAACATGGGAAAGGGTAGGTTTTTTGGCAATAATAGATGGAAAGTGGGAGGGTTAAGCATAGGAAAAACATAGTAATAAGATTATGGTGTGAAAATGGGACAAATAAGAGTGGCATGAGCCCATGAGGTGTCTTCTAGGAGTGATAGGCTAACTAGGATATGGTAGAGTAGTAAAATAGTGAAAAAAATGTTTTAAGGATAATGAAGGCAGTGAGATTTCTAAAACTCAAAATATTCATGAATGTTGTTTTTGGAAATTTGGGACAAGTATTTAGTCATCTAAGAAATATCAAAAATACTAATGACTAACACGAATCATTGCATAAATTTTTTCAGGTGAAGTCAAAGTTTGGTTTTGTGCCCTAGCAGCCAATTCTATTAGGAATCCTACTAGCTAACTAATGCTTTCCTAGCTAGGTGGGATGAAAAGAAAAACCCTTTACAAATCCTTGCTGAATATGATTCCTTGAAACACAATCCCAATGCATTAGTTCCTGATTAAAAATATCGATACCTAAAAATATATAACTCCATCCCACATGAAGTGAACCACCTCCTAGTTCAGCCCTTTTGTGTTATCCTGATGATTTTGACTCGGATATGGCTTACTCATTGAAATAAATAAGCCCCACTACCCTAGAAGATATGATCGAAAATTCAGTGAGTGTTGAAGTCAATCTATTGATCAAAAAGTCCAAACTTAAAACTGAACGTAGAGTGACTATCAAAGAGGAACCTTCCACTTCATCGAACACAAAATTTTATGCTTTATATAAAGCCATGGAGAGAATGTTCGATATAATGTCTATTTCAAAGAGGAAGACAAAGCCTCATATTAGAAATCCAAACTTCCGAGGCCAGAAGAAAAAATGTCAATTCTGAATAAAGTAGAGAGAGGAAAGAGCTCCTGAAACACAACAACAGTAGAAAATCAGAACACCACTACAACATAATTATGCTCCGAGTGATGAAGAGGAAGAACCAACAGTGGACGAGAACATTATTTTCACATCCGATGGTCAGCCTTTCTTTCGCATCGAGGATGAAGAATATGTGGAAAAAACAAGTTCACCTAATGATAAAAATTTCATAATGGCGTATTATCATGAGTTAGAGGTAGAATCTAGTGACTATCAGAGAGGGTACCTGAATGCATTGAGTTCCTAGCAAAGGCAGTACTCCTTTAGGAGTCGATATGTTCCAATAACTCTACCTATGAAGAATACAGTTCAAAAAAAAGGAGAACCATTGAAATATGTTCAAAATAAGGTTAAATAGACTGTAGCTCCAAATCAAAACAAAAGCAATCAACCTTCTACAAGCTCACCTGTCAAAGAGAGAGATGTTCTAAGAAAATAAGTTGCACCGAGAGATCATGTTGAGAAAAGGGATGTTATCGTAAAAGAAGTAGATAAAATCATACCTTTCAATTTAGAGTCAGAAATTTCTAAGTTAAATGTGTATATTCCTCTTACTGAATTGACCAAAATTGATAAATACAAAACCTATGTAGTCAAAACTTTGAAAGTTGACCCCTTATCTGATATGGTTAATGTAGAGGATGATAAACCCGATTTAATACTTGGTCTAGCCATCGATGACCAGTCTAAAGATAGTGAGTTCCCACCATTTTACCTTATTCTTAAATCTCATCAGTGCATTCTTCATAACACTATGTTAGACTCTGGGGCCTCCCACAACCTCATGCCCAAAGTCATCATGGAGAAGTTTGTCTTTGACATAACCTACCCATATCATGATCTATATTCTTTTGATTCTGGTCATGTCTGTTGTTTAGGTCTAATCAAAGATCCAATTGTCTCCCTAGAGTAGATTCTAACTTAAAATGTCCTTATGGACGTGGTAGTTTTTGATATTCCACCCTATTTCGGAATGTTGTTTTCAAGATCCTGGGGGGCCAAATTTAGAGGCACACTGCAATTAGACTTTTCTTATGCCACTATCCATGTCTTCAGTCAAATTAGAAAACTATACCATGAGACTAAAATGAAATACATCATAAAAAATAAGGAAAGGCCTAATAATCATCCTATCAACGTTGTACATACAGACTTAGAGTCCTTCATATTATATAATTATTATCGATTAAATGATGTTTATTGTCAATTAATAGAAGTAGAGGATTTTCTTGAGGTTTTAGATTGCATTAGATAAATTTTAGAGAAAGAGAAAGAGAATCTGCCTACTATATCCGAACAACCATCAGAGAAGGCGGATGAAATTTCAGAGCAGCATAAAGAATCAAATCACCAAATTGTGTCAAATCAGAATCGAGAGTTTCAACATCTTAAAGAAGAAGATGGTCTTTGGAGCATGGAATTTAATGTTTCTGTTGGCAAAGACGGAGTTGGCATTGGTTTATGGATCCGTAGCCCATGTCAACAGAAAAATAAGGTCCCATAATAATGTGAGGTTGTGTTCCTACAAACTAACATTTGATTGTTTGAATAATGAGGGTGAATATGAAGCGCTCATTACCGATTTGAAAATTCTGAATAAATTGAGAGATAGGTAAATTGCAGTCTACGATGATTTAGAGTTTGTGATTAAACAAATCAAAGGTAAGTATCAAGTTAATCACCTAAGGATGAGGCCATATAGGAATGCAGGACTTGACATTTTAAGAATGTTTTCGAAATAAACACTTAAGGTAGTGCCAAGATCTCAAAAATTGATGGTAAATTCATTAGATATTTCTGCGAGTAATTTTAGATATATAATTTTTTCTAGTAAAAATTTTGAGATCCTTATAAATCACAAGCCCACCATTCTCGATAACTTGAAATTTTGGCAAGTTTTCTCGAATGAAAAAAAAAGTGAAAAATTTACTTCAGAGTGAAGGTGAGTTTAAGAACTGTTTTATGGATGAAGTGTATGATATTGATGACCAAGTTATTGAAGCAGATTATATTGACATACTTCAGCTCAAAGGAAATAACATTCCAAAAGGTCTCATACATTTGGAAGAGTTATTTGATCAGATGATGTGGTGAAAAAACCTACTTTTGTTCCCATAGAAAAAGGAGTAGAAGATGTTAATATTGGGACATCAGAGAAAACTAAGTTCATCATGCTCTAAAAGTCTTTTCAATCAGAGGTAAAGCCTAAATATATTG
This sequence comes from Pinus albicaulis, assembly GCA_034641835.2. NCBI lineage: Eukaryota > Viridiplantae > Streptophyta > Pinopsida > Pinales > Pinaceae > Pinus > Pinus albicaulis. The sequence goes on from CM076578.1 coordinate 1,275,157,452, forward strand.
ATTTTTTTACTAAGTTTTGTGGATTACTCAGATCTAAAGGTGTACAATCAAGATATCATTCAACACACAATCCTGATCAGGCCAAATCAAAATCCTTTTAGATAGAAGCTCAGGATAATAAACCAAAAGTTGTTACTATCCATTTAGAAGGAAGTAAACAAGATTTATAAGGTAGGCATCATTTTTCCAATTATATTTTTAGATTGGATTTCCAATTTGGTTCCAGTGTGGAAGAAGACCGGTGAAATTCGACTTTGTATATATTTTAGAAATCTGATCCAAGTGTGTTGAAAGACAATTACCCACTGCAGAATATGGATCACATACTTTAACAAGTTGTAGGAACCAGTAGAATGTCATTGGTGGATGGTTACCTAGACTACAATCAGATCTTTGTACATGAAGATGATTAGGATAAGATGACATTCGCTACAACATGGGGTACCTTTAAATATGCCAAGATGTTGTTCGGTTTGAAGAATGTCAGGGCCACTTGCCATGGACATGGACTTTGGTAATGAAAAATATGTATTCCTTGTAGTTTATTTAGATGATATGACTATTTATTCAAACTCAGATGATGAGAATTTACACCATTTGAGAGTTGTGTTCCAGCGATGTGGAAAGTTTGGGACTTCCCTAAATCCTAAAAAGTACATATTTTCTATGGAAGAACGTAATTTTTTGGGTCACATCATCTCAAAATATGTAATCTGAATAGATCCTACTAGAGTTCAAGCAGTATAGCAAATAGATTTCCCTAGAAACAAGAAGTAAATTAATGCCTTCCACAGTAGGATGAATTTCCTACATAGGTTCATTCCCAACCTAGCAGAACATCTTAGAGAATTAAATAACATGCTAAAGAAGGAAAATGGAGTTAGATGGTCAGAAAATTCTCATAAGTCATTCAACTCGGTGAAATTTTCTTTGACCACTACTCCAGTGTTGACAAATCCTGATTATTCATTAGATTTCATTAGATTTTATTTTTCTTCTGAGAAGACTTTGGCAGCAATGCTTCTAAAGAAAAAACAAGGGACTGAGCTGCCAATAGCATTATTTAGTCGCACAATAAGATATGCAGCTCTCTGATGCAACATAATTGAGAAACATGCATTGGCATTGGTGAAATCAATCAAAGACTTTCATGTTTATATTCCACACTCACATATTTTGCATATGTTCCAAATGCAATGGTTAAAGAAGTACTTATGCAAATAGATCCAAAAGGAAGAAGATGTAGGTGGATAGTAGTAGTTTTACGTTATGACCTTGAGATCAAGTCGACCATGATCTGACTAAGCTAATCAAAGGGCAAGGCTTAGCCAAGCTCATCGTTGAGTCTAATCTACATGCACTTGACATCAATCTTATATCAGCACTATTTGATGACAAAGAAAGTGTAATTCTTGCTTAGGTATCATATCTCTTTTCATCATCTCCTCAATATTATGATATCATTTATGTTTTACAACATTTGAATCCTCCTTCGGGCATGCCAAAGAGTAAGAGTAGGTCTTTGAATCTTAAGGCTTCGAAATTTTGCATACTTGGTACTGCACTGTACTAGAAGGATCCAAGAGGATTATTACTTAGTTGCTTGGTGGAAGATGAATCCAAAGAAGTAATTAAGGATTTCCACAAGGAAGATTGTGGAGGTAATTTGTACTAGAATACTATGGCCAACAAAGTGCTGAGAGTAGGTTACTATTGGCCTACATTGTTTGTAGATTTGTACAAGAGAGTCATGAGCTACCATGAGTGCCAGATTTTCCAAGGTAAACGTAAGCTCCTTCATTTACCATTACAACTCATTTCAGTTGAATCTCCATTCCAGCAATGGGGCTTATATTTTATTGGTTAAAAACATCCACCCTCATCTGCTCAATGTAGATGGATACTCACCACCATAGACTATTTCACAAGGTGGATCGAAGAAATCCCAACCAGGCAAGTGACTGAATCAATCATAATTTAGTTTCTAGAAGCTAACATCTTGTCCCAGTTTGGTTGTCCTAGAAACATCATCACAGATAATGTTGCATCTTTAAAATCAAATAATATGACAGAATTCTGTGATAATTATAACATTAAAATGGGTCATTCTACAACATATTATCCACAGGGCAACAGATTGGTAGAGTCCTCCAACAAGTCTTTGATCAGTATAATAAAAAAAAATTTGGAGGCTAACAAAAAGAATTGGAACAAGAAGCTAATAAATGCACTATGGGCAGATCGAGTAAGTAGAAAAATATCCATTGGCATGTTTCCATTTTAGATATTTTATGGTGTGGATACAGTTTTCCCTAATTCATTGGCTGTGCAAGTCATGAAACTTCTACAAGAGGCCAGAAGTGAAGAAAATGATATTAAACACAAAATAAACCAAATGATTCACTTGCATCAAACAAGGGAAGAAGTGTTCCAGAACACTTCCAAGCTCCATGATAAGATCAAGCAGATTTATGATATGAAAACCAAAAAAGATGATTTCAAGATCAATTATGTGTTAATATGCTGGGATGCCAGGAATGAAGACAAAGGTAAGCACAGGAAGTTTGATAATTTATGGAATGGTCCTTTAAGGTTGTTATTTCGCGTGGAAAAAATTCATATCTATTGGAATGAATGGATGGGAAATGTTGCTTAGGAGGGCCAGTTAATGGTAGGCTCGTGAATCACTACCTCTTTTAATCTGAAAATTATGAAAAAATTTCATCATAATTGCATATATCAATTTGATACTTGTCTAAGTGTGAAGTGGAAAATAATTAGAGTTAGGAGCCCGAAGTGAAGGCCATGAAGCTTCGTTGAGTTTCTACTATTTCAAGTTGAGTTTACACAAGATTAAGATCAGTTTTAAGTCATTGTTTCAGTCATGTTTATTAAAATTTGAGTTAGTTTCATTTAGTTTGGGTCATTTTTTTCAAATAGTTAGTCCTGCATTTAAGTTTTAGTTATTTTTTTTATCGTATTGGCCCAATGGAAGAAAGCACTGATCTATAAAACTCAGTGATCTGTGGTTCTTGACACCTCTTTCAAAGCTACCATCCCGAATAAGGCCAATGTTAGTGTTGGAATATGCATTCTGCCATCAGTAACCAATATCACTCTTTTCATTCTCATTTTAGGTGTCCCACTATTAAATTTTTATATCAATCCATTAGTTCATGCTGAAAATTGTTTCACTCATGGTAGCCCTACTCAACAAAAATTTGCTCTCCCTCATAAAATCACATTTACTGACTCACCTTCATGTCTTGCTAATCATAATAACAACTATGAAAAACTCATTTCATCATGTCTTATCTCAGTTAAAGTCAACCATGGAAGGTTATTCAAGGTCGCATTAGGTCATTAGGGTTTTATTTTTGAAGGTCCAAAAATGCATCATTCCATCCCAATAAAGTCAGAAAAAAAATGTGATAGTGATTCAATGACATTCTATTTCGATCTTCATAATATCATCAATATGTAAATATTATATTTTTAAATTTTTAAATTTGATTTTATATGATTTTCATATCAAAATGTCATTTTGATATGAAAAATAAGATGTAATTTATTTTAATTTCCTATGTAATTTTATGTTTTATATATGCAATATTTTCACTCCCTAGATGTAAACTCAATGCACTCATGCCAAAATGAAGGAAAGAAATGTCTAACTCCATTATTTGATCAACCTGCAAAACAAAAAGTCAGAAGTCAAAGATAATTTGTCTGAAAATTTGAAAGTTAAACATAACGAAAGTGGGCTTTCAAAGCATAAATCAAATCCACTTAAGTATAAAGGCCCTCAAACACATCAAATCAAAGTTTTTTTTCTTCCTACAAACTCAAGAAAACTCCTCAAAGGAGAAATTTTTTATTTTTAGGGTGAAATTGTGCAAAATAGGGTCATCAGGCACGTTTTCCATTGGCCTTGCACGTTTTCCATTGGCATTGTGAATTTGTTTGAATGCGCTGCATGTTTCTTAAAGGAATTGTGCATTTTTTAGGAGGAGGGCGCGTTTGCTAGTGGTGTTCCGCGTTTACCCAATTTCTTCAAAAATTTCCTACAAGACCTCAAAACTTCACAAATTCACCTTCAATCATTCAAAAATGATTCATCATGACTCAAACAAGCTACTAAGTGAAAATTTTCTTCACTCTTCTTCATCAAATGTTATTTTTGATGTGTAAGTTTGTTTAGAAGAAATTTGGTGTTTTCTTCTAATGAAAAACCCTAGTTTTCTTCAAAAGCAAATTTACATTTAAATTTCAATCCCTTAGCCTTCATATACCTTTCCCCATATCATAAGCCACTTTCCCAAAATCCCTACATTGATATCCCCTTTCCGTAAACTTTCATTTCCTTCAAAACCCTAAGCCCTAGGTTTTAATTTTCCTAGGCTCCCTATACCCTACCTAAAATTAAATCCCCTATTCTAAAACTCCTCATAAGCACTACCCCTATCACCTCCATCATATTACAAATCCATATTCCCATATCCTTCAATTTCCTCACACCAACCCTCACTTCATACACTCACTTTCAATTCCATCATCTTCCTAGGTTTTTGACACCAAATACATTATGGAAGAAGAGGAGAACATAAGTAACATGAGGAGGAAGAAATACAGGAGAGAAGGCCATCTAAAAAATGAGGGAGAAATATTAGAGATGAAACAACAAATACCAGAGAACACATGGAATCTCCCATCACTGTGACATGCTTTAAACATGTAGGTTGTTTTGAGTTCTGTAAGAAAGTACAAAGGGTCCAATACCATCCTATGTTGTCAATATTATTCATTTCCAACCTCCATGACAACAATGTAACCCTTACTGGTATTACTTTCACTATGTCCACTACCATCATATCAGCTGCCACTAGGATCCCAAAAATTGGAGAAAATTGGGTTAAGAATGGAAATTTGAATTAGTTTTATTATGAGCCATATATTAAACCAAGGATATTTCCTTTCAATTATCTCCTGGATAGATATTTCCCCATGATGAAAATCATTATGAGGTAATTTACTTGTGAAGGTAGGTTTTCTAGACTCTACTCCTATCATATCCGGCTACTCATGCACTTCACAAGGGTTAGAATGCTCAATATACCTTACTATCTCTACCAAAGCATTGAGAAGATGGAATTTATTGCCCAAAAGAGAGATTATGATCATCAAATGAAAAGTATCTTTCACCACTCCCTCATCAAGATGATGGTCCTTCATCACCTTGATCAGTTAGACATTGCATTGGACACCTTCATATCCAGGGATATTTTCACTGTCCCACCTACTCAGAATGCCCAATATGCACCTTCATCATCTCATCCTTCCGAATCCATTCCTCCATCTTAGCCTACTATTCATACATCATCACCAGAACAGTCTCTTTCATCCACCTCACCAGCTTCATCTCCATTTCACATTGAGACTGGGTCACCGAGCAGAGGTGAAATTAGCAAGCCTAAGAGGGTTGATTTGGACACAATTTCACATACCTATCAGAGAGGTCATAGGTAGGTGTTTGCCCCAAATATTGTGGGAGGGTCCCTGCCTTCTTCAGAAACAAATCAGGTACACAAAGACAAGGAAAAAATGCCACAAGTGGACATACATGAAGCGAAAGGCCTCCATGAGAAAGATGCATATTTTTAACTTGTAAATTTAGAGACAATTTATGATGATGATCCTTCCTTGATCATCCAAGATAAGGAAGCCAAGATTAGAGACCTCCAAGTGTTTCATTAACTTTTTCAAGAAAGAGAACCAGTAGCTGAAGACCAAATGCTCCATTGATGAAGTGAAATGCATCAAAGCACAAAGAGAGGCAGAGAAGGATAAAACCTTGTTTGAATAGACACTAGAGAATTATGGCAAACCTCATGATGAGAAGGACTAACCTCCAAGATAGAGACTTATGACTAGAGGGTTAAAAATATCTCTAGCACTAGAGAGACAAAGGGAGGCTGAGCTAGTTGACCAACTAACCCTAAATGGTAAGCTTGCCATAGAAATCAATGAGAACAGGGAATCATGGCTTGATATATCCAACCAACATTTGGAGAAGCTCTTGTCCAAGGATCAAAAGGAAAATTCTATTCAAATAAGGATGGAAAAGCATTATGGCATGAGGAACCAAATTGCAAGGGCCAAACTCAAAAGAGCCCATGAAAAATTTGAAGCCTTGACCATCCAAGAGGAGAAAATGAGGATAGACATACTTGCTGAGGTAACACTCCATGCCTCAAACGCATGATCAACCGTCTTCCCACCAATTTTGACAATTTTTGGGCAAATTTTGCAAATTTGTGAATTTCTGTGTCTCTAAGGATATTTTTAGCACAGTAAAAGTGTCAAATGCACAACACCTAGGGCATTGTGCTCTTTTTTGGGGAATCTAATGAGAAAATTGCCACCACCATTAGATTCAGAATGATGAGGACATGAACCCTGTGCATTTTCTAAGCATTTGGAGGCAAACTGGTTAGTGAAAAGGAAATAAAACATCAAAAAACAATGTTTCTGCCTCATTTTTGGCCTGGGCACTGTGCGTTTACCAGTCTTGGTAAAAAAAAAAATTGACACGACAAATGGTCTTCATTTTGCAAAATGAAGGCATTTATGGAGTTATGCTTGAAGGGATTTCCAACAAGCCATATTGGAGCAAAATTCAACACCAGGAAGGCACCCAAATTCAAATTTGAATAGAGAGGGTGAGTTTGAGACAGAAAGGGCACGTTTGACAAGAAGATGGCATGTTTGGAAGTCTTCTGAAATTTTATGAATTTCACTCCAATTTTTATTTTTGTCTTGCTAAATGATGGTTTTACCTATGTAAATGATGATACTAAATGTAATTATCATTTTTTTACTATTTACTAGTGCAAATACATTAGGTAAATCAAGCAAATGACGTGTAATGAATGAGTTCACTTAATATAGGAATGAGTCACTTGGAGCATCCTATACTCTAGATATCAATTCATATTTTTGTGTAATATCTTCCTCAACTCATGGATTCGACCGATGAGTGAAGGTTGTTTTCATGTATTTTTATCTCATTTCTTCACACTAGTGAAGTGTTGGAATCATTTTGACGTTTTGCTAGTTGATCCCTTTGGAACTTTGTACTCAGTTTGGTCAAGCTAATAAAGAGGATTTGTGACTACATTTATGGGATACTTGTGGTATTTAATGTTTATCATAGTTTCTTATTCAGTATTATATGCTTGAAAGTATTGTGTTCATATTCACTTTCATTTCTATGTTATGATCTTTTACAAGTTAGATAATCAGAATGCATGTTTGCACATGTTGTCTTTTGGGTAACTGATCATATTTTTTTTATCTTCTTTTGTCTAAGAAAAATACATCTCTTATGCTTTTCTCAGCCTTCTTATAGTTTCAAAACCATTCCATAACCATTCCTTTCAAGTAATTTGCATTGTACCTACCCTACCCCATTGATCCCTCCATCCCTAACTCATCTTCCCTGGGCTAGTTTTCATTAACCTAATTCCTTGATCCAGTGATTTCCCCAACCAAAAAAATTCAAAGCAACCCCTTGTAATCTATATCTAGCCTAAAAACCCTAATCTATCCAACCCTCCTGGCTGTGACCTATTTGGAGAGAGCCCTCTCCGGCTTGATAGGGCTAACTATCAAGTAAAAATCTTGGTTTGTGGTTACTTCTGTTGGGATTCCTTCTTCAGCCTTGGGAATCTAGTGGAGTGATAACAAGTCTAACAATAATTATTGTAATGTTACATTACATTTTAATTTATTAATGGTCGCATTTTTAGATTACAAAACTTGATTTTAATACAAGGCTTATAATATTAGGGTCTTTTAATATCCAATTTATAATATTAAAGTTTAAAATTGTGTTTACAATTTGTAGTATTAGGGTTTATAATATTAATATTAGGGTTTAATATCAATCCTGTGTGTTACATCAAATTTTGGCCATTCAACCATTTATAATGAGATGGATCTAGATACACCATGTGGGACCAATTTTACCATAGTAAAATTGCTTTCACTATAAGAAGTAATTTAATAAACCATAGTTTATTGAGTTATTTCTGGTCCAAATAGAAAACCCATGGTGAATAGTTAAATAAATCCTTATTTATTTTATTTCCCTCTAGGAATAATTAGTTAAACCTCTATTTCATAATATTCCTGGTCATATTTAACCCAATTAATGAGAAATAATTAGATAAATAATTATTTATCTTATTATTATCTATGAAGAATTAATTAAACCATTATTTAATTAATATTCCTTGTTAAATTTGGCTAAATCATTTAGGAATATTAAAAGAAATCATTATTTGTTAAATTGTTGCTTAACCCTATCCTTGAAATAATAAATAAATCATTTATTTGTTTATTATCTCTAAATAAAGGGATTTAACCAATTGGAATTCCTTTTCCCTAAAACAAAATATAATAAAATATTCCAAGAAGTTAGATATAGATATTGGTTAATAATATTTTACTATGCACCATTATCAAGGAATACTACATATTTTGTTATAAATAGGAAGGTTTTCTATTCAATTCTTACCTTTGATCATTTTATCACGGTTGGACTTTGATTCTGTTATCATTGTCATACTTTGATTACTTTTATTTCTTTTTGCTTACTAAGCTCCCTTTGAGTTCTACACATCTTGGGTCTTCTACAACATTGAGAGAGAAACTATGAAGTTGAAGCATTGAGGAAATCCAAGAACCCATCCTATTGAGGGGGACTAGTAACATCATTCTTTGTTCCCTTCCCAAGTGTTAATATAGTACAAAAAATTCTTTATAAATCTTCTCTTTTCGATTGGATATTTGGAGAAACTTTTATTTCATTTTACTATTTAGCTCCTTGTTTTGCATAGATCTCAGTTTGTTTTGCATTTGTTTCAACTTTCTATTCCAGCTCTAAAGAAGTTAAAAAACCATCTTTTTTGTTAGGGCTATTTTTCATGTGCAGCTAAAGCGATCTCTTCTCGTACACTTGTGTTAAGAATTCATTCTAACAATTGGCGACTCAGCTGGGTTTTATTCATATTCTCGCATGACCATCTACTTTAGTACCTAGGGATCTTATTCAACTATTTTTTAGCCTCTTAATTTTTTTTTTTACCTTTTATGCCCTCAAACAGTAAAAAATATAACTTTCGAGTGTTTGTGGGTGTTTTCTATAGGTAACAGGTATCAGTCGCGCTACAGAAGACGAATTTTCTTGGAACATACCACTTGAGACTCCCGTAAGTGAATATCACACTATTCAGCCCAAAGTCTATGATTTTAGGCCTAGGTCGCACCTGCTAGGCCAAGATCCACGATTTTAGCAGGCTACAGGTTAGTACCTTCGAGCTACAACTTTTTCCAAGATTTTTTCTCTAATTTTCAGGTTTTTTTGCAAGCACTGATCAAGGTTATTTGACCTCTGTATCTACTCCTCTTAGGCCTGGTTATGGTCATTTTTCCTCATTGAAGTGGGAACAAGCCCCTTAGGGCTTCAGTACGCTTCCACCTTTTTAGGAAGGGTTTAGTTGAGTAGGTAGTCTGAGATTTTGTAGCGCTTTAAGCCATTTTTTAGGGTATGAGATATCTTTCTTTCAGATCCATTTAGATTGGTTATTATCTCATCCAAAAATCTCTCTTGAGTCTTTTTTTCCCTCTCCCTTAGGGTCTATCTTGTTTCCCTTAGGGTTTTAACCTGCCACCTCCCATTTTGCAGCAGTTTTCCCTCTGGTTCCTTGTTGTTTTCTGCACCTCTTTTCAGTGGATCTGAGTCATTAGATCCCTATCCCTTCGAACTTAGATATTTTTTTACACCTTGTGTGTTTTGAGTCTATATCGCGCATCTCTTATAACAGTTTTTTGGGAGCCCTTATTTTTCGGTTGAATTTATGCATCTTTAACTGCTTATTTTAATGTCGTTTCAAATTTATTTACATTTATATAGCATTTTTTTCTTTTTATTTATACACAACCATCTGGGCTTAGTTAAAATTAACACACAAATTGCACACACGCATAGCTAAAGTGAATAGCGATTGGTTTACACCGCCAAGCCAAGACATAAACATCATAATTAGTTTATCTACCCCTCTGCACCATTGTTTATCTCTCTTCATTATTGGGTTACTTGTGTCTTTCGATCATTACACCCCCAAGGTGTTTATCCCAGAGACTCCTAGGCCTTCATCCTCAGTTTTCGTTAGGAAGACTTACTCCACCTTGTAGACGCTGAGTTAGTCCTCTGTTGAGTCCTTATACTGATGATGATTATGGTCCATCGAGTCCTGTCTCTGATTCTTAACACGGTTCTCCTCTACCTCATTTCCCCACCATGTCAAGTGCCAATGTAGGTATTGGTCCTCAATCTAGTGGTAGCCTCAGACCTAACTTTGGAGTTTCCAGTAGTGGAACCAATACCGGAACCATCTCGACTACTCGCTTGCTACCTTTTATGGCTGGTTTGGGCCTCCCTAATTTTAGCCAGTTAATTAACGACCCTATACACCATGATCCAGGATGGTATGTTATGCCAACTAAGATTCCATATAGCATCCCTAAGTTCAAAGGAAATGCTGGAGAGGAACATACTAATCACGTCTGCTCCTTTCACATGTGCTGTTAGTCCAATTCTATCACTGATGACTCTATCCATATTCGGTTATTCCAGCACACACTCACTCAAGACATTGCAAAGTGGTATGTCGACCAGGCCTCTGCCTCTCATTCCACTTTTGTGACCCTTGCTAAAGTGTTTCTTTCCTAATTCCAGCTACCTCTCCAATATGACATTGATATTGATTTTTTGATTGCATTCCATCAAATTTTTTCCACTTTCCTTTCTGACCATGTCCAGGAATGGTGTAGAAGGAGGAGCTTATGTTGAGCTCCCACATTCGATGACCATGTCTATATTGATTGGTTTCTCATAATGCTTTTTCCTTCTATTGGTAAAGATGTTGCATCTCACTTCCCTCAGAAAGAGGAAGAAGCTCTCCTAATCGCATTGAAATATGACTTGATCTACGCCCGATTATGGTTATGTTTATAATATCTTACCAGATCTTCCTAGACCTAGTGGTGCCAATGCACCGGGGGCATATCATGCCATCGACGGTATCGTTGGATCTCTTTCACATCTATATACTCATCCTTCCATGCATTATTGTTTCCCTCAATGAGTGGCCAACTCCTCTAGCACTTATCCCCCTCTCTGCAACATGTATCTAGGGCAAAGAAAAATTTCCCCATTAAATCAACTGATGTTAGGGCCTGTAGTTACTCCACCTATTTACCGAAATGTTACTCAACCTACTTTATATCCTTATCAATAGCCCGGTGTTCCAACCCCTCCAGCATTAACTTCCCAGCCTCCTATTCCTTCTCAACCTCTGCCGCAATAGCCACCTCCCCCTCCGATTCAAGTGTAAATGTAGCAGAGTGCAATTGATCCTCCTAATTCCAAGAAAGAGAGGAAAGGAAACTAAAATCAACCAACGCAAGGTAATCAAGTGTGCCAAGGGAACCTGCCAAACAATAATAACCAGAAACAAGGAAATCAACTAAAGTAGGACAGACCTCTTTATACGAAAAATCCTTGTTCTTGTTGTGGTTTCCATGGAAATTATACTCATGATTGTCCCCTTTTACACCAAATGCATCAGTTTTTGGAAGCACAAGAAACATCTATAGGAAAACAAGCCATGGTTTCGGCTCCTCCAAATACTACACCTCTTCAACTAGATGCTTTTACTGATCCTTTCCCTCAACAATGATATGTGGCTTCCCAACCCCCTCAAGGTCACGCCGCCCCTCAACCCTCACAGTTGGGTATCTATGATTACCATATTATCATGATGAATTTTGAAGTGGTTAATACTGTTGATGCCAACCTTCAAACTCCGTCGCACCAATATGGCAAGTCATCCACTTCGTCTATAGTTGAGTGTCAAACCAAAGTTTCAACAGAGTCTAGTTTGACACCAAATTCCCCTTTAAAAATCCCTTGGCCACGGGCGGAGGTCGTTGCCAAGATCCCAAAAGGGCCATTACGCTGAACTGCTACTTCTGCCAAAGCCAACCAAAATTATAGCATAATAGATGGCTTGGCACAATATGCTACTTCCATGTCAACACTGGAATTCCTTGAGTCATTCCCTTCAGAATGTAAATCTCTATTATCTTCTTTGGGTGTTGTGGATCCTTCAGATGATCATTTGATTGTCTTCGATGTTGAAAAATCAGAACATCCCCCCTTACCTTCATTTTTCGCCTTGCAAATACAAGTGAAGATTCCTAATTCCCATGCCTCATGATGTATCATTGATGAGGGTGCATCCACCTACACGATGTCTACCTCTGTTTGGAATAAATTCATATCACTTGATTTAGCCCCATCCACCATCACTTTGCGTGCTTGATATGGTCACTCTTCTCAACCCCTTGGCGTGTACCGCAATTGTCCTGTCACTCTTGCGGGAAATATTGTTTGTATTGACATTAAAGTCATTGATGCCCCCTTGGATTAAAACATCCTTTTAGTTCATAGCTACACCTATGTGATCTATGTTGTCACATATGAAGTTCACCGTAAGATGTTCTTTCCTCAAAAAGGAAAGCTCATTACCATTGATTAGTTGACATATCACGAACCATATTCTTAGATCTCCCCCAATTCTATCATATATTCGGTGCCCGATAAGCAATAATTCGCACCTCTTACCAATGTTTCACTTGGAGTATATAAAGACTCGAAATTTTTTAGTGCATTACTTGGTCCCTCCCCTCTTGTCGCTGATCCTAGCTTGTCAAATGTTTGCATGATGCAATCATCTTGGACTAGCCATAAGTGGTCTCGTTCAACTTCCCAGCAGCCTACACCTCTGAAATCTACTGGTAGTCACTCGATGGAGTATGCAGGGACTTACTTTCAAGGAACTTCCTCTTCTGCTAGTGTCTCTTCCACTCCTTCTCAACCAGGATTGATTCCACCTTTCCTTAACAATATGGGAGCCATTTCTCCGGGCCATTACACCTCTGGTCAGATACCATTTCTATCTCCCCCCTTTGCAGTCTTTTTGGTACTTGTTATGACTATATTGAGCCTTCATAATTTGACGTTGGGGATCCTAGTCTGGTACATCGATCCCCCAGCCAAAACCCTGCCTGGTCATCTCGAACCTTATACCACTTTTACCTTGACCCAACTGGTCACCATGACTCCTACCTTTGCTTTAGTTCCTTAGCCACCTTAACACAAATCTACTCTTGTTGCAAAAAGATCTGGTCAAAGGGGAAAGAAAGAAAGAAGGAAATTAAGGATAAGGCTTCTAAAAAAAATCCTACTCCTCCTAAGCCTCCAAATAACTCACCTTCATGCGCTTTGTGTGATGTCTTTGGGCATGCTACAAAAAATTTTCCCGAACTTCCTCTTCTCAAACCTGTGGTTAATGACACATTTCCTGAATCTGGTATCCCAGAGGTCCATGTTACCTTACTCGATTCAACCAAGAAACTAAAAAAATTGTGCATGAATCACCCTTTTTATTTGTGTGATCTTTATGTCCACTGTTATCACCTCTATCCCCGTTTCAACAATTTTCGTGACACCCTTGAGTCTGTCTACATAATCAAGGCCGAACGTAGTGGATACTCTACTCCTCTACTCATGTAGTTGGCTCAGCCCGAACTAGAGGAAATTTCTTCATCTATTGCCATACCTTCACCCAATGTTGAAGTGATGGAGCCTTCAGCCACTATCCTTTATCAATCATCATCCATGATATCCTTGACGGAAAACCCCTCCAAGGAATTCCCTTTTGTTTCGCCTGAACCTCCTTCGGCGATCACATTGGGCTCAACATCGGTAGATCTTTCATCTATGAGCTCTTCATCTACCCCCATTAGCAATGTGTATTTAACCCATATTTCTCATGATGATGCACTAGGTAGCTCCATCGCATAATGTGTTCTTCCTTCCTCTAGTCCCTCCATCTTCCATTAATATGAATACATTATGAAAGGCATGACCATGCATGATTATCTTTGGGATGATATGCACCATCGTTTGTACTTTCTTCCACAACACTCTGGTCTAACCAATCCCCATGACTCCTACCTTTGCTTAAATGCCTTAGCCACCTCTACAGGAATCTACTCGTGTTGCGAAATCATCTCATCAAGGGGGGGAAACCATAAAGAAGGAACCTAAGGATAAGGATGCCCAAACAAATCCTTCTCCTCTTAAGCCTTCGAAGAAGTCGTCTTTGTGCACTTTGTGTGATGTTTTTGGGCATGCTACCCAAAATTGTCCTGAACTTACTCTTCTCAAACTTGTGGTCAACAAAACATTTCCTGAATCCGATATCCGGGAGGTCCATATTGCCTTACCTAATTCAGCCAAGAAACTAAAAATTTTGGGCACGAATCACCCTCATTTTCTGTGTGATATTTATGGCTACTATTCTCACCTCTGTCCCCGTCTCAACAATTTTTGTGAAATCCTTGAGGCTGTCTACAGAATCGAGGTCGAACATAGTGGATCTTGTACTCCTCTACTCGTGATATTGGCTCAGCCCGAACTGAAAGACATTTATTCACCTATTGTTATACCTTCACTTGATTTCGAGATGACGGAGCCTTCGGCCACAATCCTCTACCTTTCATCATCCATGAGATCCTTGGAGGAAAACCCCTTTGGGGCATTCCCTTTTGTTTCGAATAAACCTCCTTTGGCGATCACATTGGGGTGAACATTGGTGGATATCTCATCTACTAGCTCTTCATCTACCCTCAGTAGTGATGTGTATGTGACCCATGTTTCTCATAATTGTTGAGCAGTGGAAAAGGTAAGAATTTACTATGTGTTTTCCCATTCTTTTAATTTAAACATAGTTATTTTTACCTTATAAAGATGACTTATTACAAGAATTGTGGTTGAATTGTGAATATTTATGTTTGTTTTAAAATATGACTAAAAACTGCCTTTTTCTACTAAAAACAAGAATTAGACGAGGTGAGCAGCTATACCAAAGGTGTGGCTAAAGTAAATGAAACTACTGTTCTTCCAGCGTTAGACCAAATCCTGCTAAAGACAAGGAAATTCGAACGCATCGCTAAGAAAAGGCAGGGGACAGCTCGGCTCGATCAACGGAGATCAAGTGATAGCTAAAGAAAGAAGGGAAGCGAATCCCTCACGATCCTTTCAATCCTGAGGGATCGCCGTTCAAACTCATCTCATTCCTTGTCTTGTCTGTCGAGTTTGATATATAAGCCAATGAATTTAGTGATTGGAGGGAGATCCTTTGATTCAAAACATTCCTGTTGTAATATTACATTTTATTGACTCTCGGGTTTAGAGAGCGATCTCTGTAATACTTTTATGTTTGATTAATACAAAGGTGCATTTCATTTCATCTTTCAAGCTCTGAAGTAGCCCAGCAGTGTTTCACTGGTGCTAAGGGCCCGACCCTGGTTGAATTACTCTATTGTTTGTATTTCTATTCTGTGATTATTTTTGTGTGACAATTGCGTTTGGTTTCATTACAGTTACAGATTTATTTGATTGCTATTGAATTGAGTACTGGTTTGCTATGTGTGCTAATGAATTTCATCGCCATTCTATTTTAGTAGGAATCGTGATTATTGTCTTATTCATCTTGCTATCTCTTATAAAGTTTTGTTGTTCTATACTTAATTTTGTTTGTTGTTCCATTGGATTATGGTTCATTTCGATTGACTATTTCATATTGTTGGCTGTCGACAGGGTTGGAGTTTAAGAAGACTTGTTACCTGATTGCGCTAAGTTTATATTTGCTGTTCAATTGATGTTTTTTGTTCAGTTACTATTTGTTGTTCATTTCTAATTCGTTGGGTTCAGATTTGTAGAGAGATTGTTTACAGTTGCTGCGTACACATAGGAATTACGGACTGTTGTTCCTTTCCAATTCTTGCTATTAGAAGAAGTTCTTCTTAGTTATTTTCATCAGCAAATAGTTCAAGTTTGATTTCATTTTGATTTCTTAAAGAGCAGGACTGTCAACTGTAGAGAACATTGGTTACTGCTTCCAAGTTCCTAGATTGATTGCCTTGTCTCAGTGTGATTTCAGTTGGATCGATTTCTAAGGGAATGAGTTATTGCTACTGTGTCCCTAATTGATGTTTTGTAGAGTGAGTAGTTAATATTTCAGATTATTTCCATTCATTTTACTGTAGTTAGATTTCATTACAAGAATTCATTTACTCTTGTATCTAGAATACTATTCTACATCTTTCATAGCATTACTCTTATCTAAATTGCAGTCTCAAACAGAGTACACTCTTGAAATAAAAATTCGCTCCAGGATTGATAATTAATGCGAGATAATTAGGTGTTTAAAAGATACCTTTTATGCCTCAACATTTTGGCACCGTTGCCGGGGAGGGTGTATGCCATTTCGAAAGAGTGATGCACAATTGATTTTCTTCTACTCGCAAAGAATTGGGTATTAAAGACGGAAGGTAAGAACATGCGCACCAGGCAGCGAACATACTTGCTCACAGCCCGCTTCATAGCAGAATTAGGTAAACTTCTTTCTTTAGGTAGGAATGAAGGCTTGTTTTCTTGAATGAATAAACCAGCTAAGAAAAATAAAATTGCTCCTAAAATTGAAAAACCTAAGGGATCGGTGACCCTTGGGTGAACAACTTTCATTGATGAAATCCTTAAAAATATTGAATCTCAGCCATCAGCAGGACCTAGGAAAGTTATCTCTAGATATCCTACTAGCTCCCTTCAGGCTACAGAGTCACCATCTGAAGCCTTTGCTGAGATACATAGTCAAACAGTGGGAATTGAGCAAGATTCCCAAGAAATTGAGAATCCCTGCCTAATTTCTCCACAAGAAGGGAACTCTAGTAATCTCCGTGAAGGAGAAGGGGAAACAAGAGAAGAAGAAGAACAAAAATCTCCTCTTGAAATAGTCCAAATAGTGAGTAGTCTAGATAAGGGAAGTGCTATCAAACTTATTCAAAACCAAGGACCTGGATCTCCTCAAACAGTAGGCTAGCAAGGAATACTTATTGTTCCAGATCAGGGAAGTGTTGTCAAGGCCATTCCTACTCCTTCTAGTCAGCTTAGGAATTCCCTTGAGATCCCGGAAGGATATTGGCACATATTTGATCAAATGGCCAAAAACTAGAACCAGCAAACACCCCAGCAAACCTCTACACTGCAATATCCTATAGTAGATACTGCAGTTAATGCACCTATGAAAGCCATTCCCCTTCAACATATTCCTACATTTCGTGGCTTGAAATGAGAAGATCCAAATGCATTTCTGTTTGAATTTGATGTGTTATGCAGGGGGTATGACTATACCACCGATCCCCAAAAATTAAAACTATTTCCTTCCACATTAAAAGAAGCAACCTTGCGATGGTTTATGGGGCTAGGTGGGGGTGTCATAACTGATTGGGATTAGATGAAAGCTGTGTTTTTAAAGAAATATCAAGATTATGTAGGTCTCTGGAACTAAAAGATGAAATATTCCAAATGACAACAAAACTAAATGAAACCCTGGAAGAATATGTGGAAGGGTTTCAATACAATCTTTAGAGATCTCCTTATGCATCCTTACCCTTACCTGATAATGTGCTGAAAACTACATTAATTAGAGGAATGAAGGATAAATGGGTTGAAACATTGAATATTATGGGAAAAGGTGATATATATAAGGAAAGTTATGGTAACATCATTGATTTACGTATCAGGAGTTCGAGGGGCGACACAAGGCTAAAATCAACGGAGCGTGACATGATTACAAGGGATAATAAGACCTCCAATGAAGGTGTAACTCATGCAGAGATTGGAAACGTGTTGGAAGATTTTAAAGCAGATATTCTAGGGACTCTAACAACCCAGTTTGACGTTATGCAAGCCAAACAAAAGCAAGCAGAAGTAGAGCAAAATTTGGCAGTATTCTGTCCTAGATGCAGGAAGAAACACAACCATAAAGAGTGCCCGCTGGATGTAATCAAAATTTGTACCATTTGCACGAAATACCACCCCATAGAAATATGTCCTTCACTTATTGGCCTAAAATAAGTCTATAAAAAGGCAGAAGAAGAATCAGAAGTGGTATGTCTACTTAATGAGCACCGACAATGGCAGCCACGACAATCAGGTATGCCAACTAATCTATTTTCTTCTTTTCAGCCTCCTCAATACAATGCTCAGCAATATAATGGAATGTAGAAAATAAACCACCTTTCCCCAATTGGTCACAACAACCATTCCCTACATCATCATGGCCAAATCAAACAAATCAAACTAATTGGCCAAATTTTCCTTTCTGCCCACCCTTTTGGCAAAACAATGCTTATCCAACACAATGGTCCCCCTCTACTTCGCAGAGTCAGGCCTGGCAGTCAAACTGGAAAAGACTTACAAATCAGCCAGCTGGAACAATTCCTCTCTCTCAACCTACATTTCCAGCTCCCTATACAAACCCCCAGACCAACTTAAGACCACAACTCCCAGCCCAACCCAACCCAAACCCAAAAAATAGGCCAGTTCAATCTGTCCAAATAATGGAACCACCAGAATTAGAAAATGAACTGAGGGAGTGTAATGACCTTCAATTAAAGTCTGGGCATATAGTAAAAACAGATAGAGACAAAAATGCTCATATTGAAGATCCATTCCCTGTAGAACAAACATTGCAAAAGGAGAAAGAGGTTCAACAACAAAATCAACAACAAGCAACAACCTCTTCTCCACCATTCCCAGAACGATTAATCATACCTTGCCCATTAGAACATACTGATTTTGATCTTCTGGGAGAATTAAAAAAAAAATTGTATCCCTCTCCTCCAAGCTATCCAAGACATCCCTATTTATGCAAAAACCATTAAGGAACTATGTATAAAGAAGCAAAAGAGGAGAAAAAACACCAACTGAACTATCCAAATAGTTAGTACTCTATCTGACTTATTATCAGGAATGGAAATACCTATAAAATATGAAGACCCAGGAAATCCTATAGTGACTATGCAAATCAATGGGCAATTGTTTCCAAATGCCTTAGTTGATTTGGGAGCTACAATCAATATCTTAACAACCACCACCTGTCAAAAACTTGGCATTGCATCACTAGAACCAACAACAACCTTATTGGAATTGGCTGACCGATCGGTAGTCAAACCAAAGGGTACACTACAAGATGTAATGGTATCTATAGATTCCTGGGAATACCCTGCTGACTTCATGGTTATCAACCCAAAGAACTGGCTAGATGGACACTCGTTAATCCTAGGTAGAGCTTGGTTTGCAACTTCTGATGCTTATATTGGATGCCGACAAGGAAACATGAGAATAAAAAGGGGAAAATATGTCAATAATTTAGCTTTATATCCCCCATCCCAACCAAGCCTATCAATAATAAAAAAAAGAAAGCAACCTGTATCATATCTTATGGAAAATATGAGATCATCTCTAACTGTAGAAGATTCCCTTGATTTTAAAGACCAAACGGAGGATGATATCATTAATACTTTTATTAATAAACTACAAATGAGATCCCATCTACAATGTCACATGATCAAGGCAACATTTGATAATAAAGAAGAATAAGATCCTCTGAAAAACATCCCTGATCAAGTGATACCCACTACTTCTACGTACAATAGCAAGATTGTAGAAATTGAGCCGAGAAAAACTCTAAACATTAACAAAAATATGACTGTTGAACAAGAAGAGAATTTGATCCAATTACTACGGAAATATAAAGCAGCCTTTGCATGGGATTATCCAGAGATGAAGGGAATTGACCCCCAATTATGCACACACCACATTTATACCGAAAAATATGCAAGACCCATTCGCCAACCCCAAATAATATTAAACCCTCACCTTAAAGATATTGTGAAAACTGAATTACAAAAACTATTGGATGTCAATTTCATTTACCCAATATCTGATAGCAAGTGGGTCTCTCCATTAGTAATGGTACCAAAGAAGAACGAGAAGTGGAGAATATGTGTAGATTACCGAGAACTCAACAAGGCAACCCAGAAAGACCACTTTGAGCCAGCATTACAAAATTCACACCAGGATGACTTCACACCTTACAAAGATGACTTTGAGCCAGCATTAGAAAATTTAGAAAAAGTGCTGCAAAGATGTATTGACACTAGGCTTTTTTTAAGCCATGAAAAGTGTCATATGATGATGACCGAAGGAGTTATCTTAGGGCACTATATTTCAGCAGCTGGAATTCAGGTGGATCCAGCCAAAATTTAGATAGTTTTGTTAATACCCACACCCACCACACAAACAGAGGTATGTAGCTTTCTTGGATTTTCTAGTTATTATAGGAGATTTATAGAACATTATTCTCGAATAGCTGCACCTTTATATGCACTAACAGGAAATGTTGATTTTATTTGGACAGATAAATGTGACAATGCCTTCAACGATATGAAAAATCTTGTATCAACAGCCCCAATGCTGAGGGGCCCAAATTGGAATTTTCCATTCCAAATTTCATCTGATGCCTCAAACACAACGATTGGAGTAGTGCTTGGGTAGGAGGAAGATAAAAAACCATATGCAATCTATTATATCAACAAGAATCTATCTCCTGCTGAACTAAATTATACCGTGACTGAGAAGGAATTTTTAGCTGTAGTACATGCTGTAAATAAATTTAGACATTATATAATTGGGTATCCTGTAGTTCTATATACTGATCACTATGCCATTAATTTTTTAGAAAATAAACCTGTTACAAATGGGAGAGCGATAATATGGTTGATTTTATTGCAGGAATTTGACATTACAATTAAAGATCGACCTAGAAAAGAGAACCCTGTAGCTGATTTTCTGTCAAGAATGCCAAGGCCAACAGATGCAGAAGCAGTCGAAGACCACTTACCAGATGAACATTTGTTCGTTGTTACTATTAGAACGCCATGGTATGCTGATATAGCAAATTATTTTGCAACAGGTAAATTACCTAAACATCTAACCCTTAATGAATGAAAGCAGATAATATAGCATAGTACCTGATTCTCTTGGATTGGGGGCTACCTGTTTCATACAGGGTTGGATATGAAAATTAGGAGATGCATCTGGGAGGACGAGGTATTTGATATTTTGAAAGAATTCCATGATGGTCCATGTGGCAGACATTTTGCAGACTGTAGAACCACCCATATGGTTTTACGGACAGGCTATTATTGGCCTACCATTTTTAAAGATGCCAAAAAATTTGTGCAGGCCTGTGATAGCTGCCAAAGGGCAGGTTGTCCTGGGCACTCTAACGAAATGCCTTTGAACCCACAACTAGTAATTGAACCATTTGAATGCTGGGTGCTCAATTTTGTTGGCCCTATTAGCCCCCCATCAAACCAAAAAATGTACATTCTAGTTGCATATGAGTATGTCACTAAATGGGTAGAAGCAGAGGCACTTTCAAAAGCTACAGAGGACTTTGTAATACAATTTCTTTTCCAAATATTTGTGTGATATGGCCTCCCAAGGGACATAATCACAGTTGGAGGACCACAGTTTGTAGGTAATAAATTCACTGAAACATTACAGAATTACCACATTCGGCACAAGATTACAACCCCATACCACCCATAGGCAAACAACCAAGTAGAAAGCACGAATAAAGTGATTGAGTCTATATTAAAAAAAACTATTACCTCACACAGACGTGACTGGGCCTACATATTTCCAGAAGCCTTGTGGGCGTACCAAACAACATGGAGAGCCACTACGGGATATTCACCATATCAATTGGTATTTGGAAAAGAGCCCATCTTTCCATTAGAGTTTGAAATTCAGACAATGATAATAGCCCAAAATGTGGGTCTAGATTTAAATGAAGCCCAGGCCAAAAGAATGCAGCAAATTAATGATTTAGATGAAATTAGGCTCTCTGCTCTTCAGCACACCATGTTAATTCAACAACATAGAGAAAAATCGCACGATGCCCGTATCAAAGAAAAGATCTTCGATGAAGGAGACTGGGCACTCCTATATGATTCCAGGTTTCAGGATTTTCCAGGGAAACTCCAGACACAATGGCTCGGACCTTACGAGATACAAAAATTGCATGATAATGACACTATTACATTAACCACCATTGATGGATCTGGACATTCCTTCAAAGTAAACGGTCATCGAGTACGATTGTATCATAAACCGCTTACTCAAGAATCCTTCTACCAACAATTACGGGAAGATTCTACCATGAAAATTCTGGCTGAAGGGGATAACTTCTCCTCGGCACCCATTCATTAAATTATTTCTTTATTTTGAAATTTGTACATAAAGATTGTTCATTTATTTTGCTTGTTTGTTTTATGGAATTCTGTTTTTTTGCAAACTCTGTTATCTTGATTTTTTTGTTGTTCCTTTCGAAAGGAACAACAACTTTGTTGAGAATGTTTTTTCTATTCCTTTTGAAAGGAACAACAGTTGTGCTGTTTATTTTCACTGTTTCACAGGCTATTTTGATGTTCCTTTCGAAAGGAATAACAGTTTGGCAGATTCTTTTTGCTGTTCCTTTCGAAAGGAACAACACTTTTCGCAAATTGTTTTCTTGCTGATCCTTTCCTAAGGAACAACATTTCTGCATATTGTTTCTGTTGTTCCTTTCCAAAGGAACAACACATTTTGAGTGGATTATTTTTCGTTTTAAGCCAAAAATTTTAGGATTTCTACGGACTCTCCTAAAGGAAAACATACTATTTATACAAAATCATACAAATTAAAGCTTACTGGAATCAAAAAATCAAAAGAAATTGTCATTTTTTTAAGAAATTGTTTCATGATGATAAGAAAGGAAAAAGGAAATAATCAATAACATGACTTTGTTGTTTTACTATCACTAGAATTAATATGATAGATTATCCTTATCATGTTGGTTCTTTCCTAAATCTTTCTAACTTTCTTTGATTTTTACTTATGGAGTAGGAATAAGGGCATATTCTTTTCTATTGAGATGTTTAGACTTCTTCCACCATCCCTACTCTTAAGGAGTTTTGAGCCATCCTTTATATATAAGTACGAAAGTGCTATATGAAAAAGAAAAAAATATTTATATATTTCACTAACAATTTTATGAGATGGCAGATGGAGGATAGGGGGTTTCATCAAGATCCGGCCTACCATGATCATAAGGAAGCAAGTGAAGTGGCATTCCCATCATGGCCACCACACTAGGGATATGGTCCAATGGACAATTGAAAAAAAAAAAAAATAGGAAGTCCTTGGAACAGGAGGTCTCATCACGAGTCGGCCTGCCCACTTTTCACTTCTTCCCAATGAATGGCATTGTGATTCACCTGATCCCCAAGCTAGCACAATGGCCTCTATTACGACATTTAACAACACTTCCTAGGCATAAATAAAGGACAATGGTTCCAAGGGTGAGAAAGCAACTTTCTCAAGGTTGTCGACACCTGTGGGCAACAGAGCTCTGTTGATGGTATTGGAGTCACATTTGTACACATCAATAGTAATATTAAACTCTTTTTCCTATATCCCTATCTAAATATAAAATGAAAGTATGAATCCTAAAGCCTTGATTTCAAACCTATCATACATGAAAATCATCATAAATCGATCACATTATTTTGAGTGGGTAATAAATGCATTTGTACCTGTGTTCATTTTAGCTGTCCCTTCTCCCTATCTTTAAATCATTACAAATGTTTCTATTTCTATTGACGATTTAATCAAACACATCGATTTCAGTAAATGCAATAATTTGATTGATTGTATCATAAGTATGCATGATTTTTCCTACTGTACAACTGTTGTGTCATACTTTCCTCTCTTATTTGATGGTCGAGGACGACCTATCATCCTCCAGGGGGGGCACGTATGCTTCTTAATCATTGCATGCAGATCAAATCACTATATTTTTTTTTAACCTGTACATAGATCAAATGCCTACATTCTAGGGAATAACAAAAACTTAACGATATTATTCCAATTCACCATGCTGTGCTGTTCCATTATATCATTGTGTGTTTGGAAAGAAGTAAAAGTGTGAAGAGAAGATGGGAGGTCGATCAATTTATAGCGAGCCGCAAGTGCTATTTGTTTCTGATGTTGCACGAGAGATTTTGGAAAAATTGGGGTGGATTACATACTTCACAAGGCTACAACAACCCCATGAAACAGTGGCTACCGAGTTTTTACAGAATTTGCAGGAAGGATACTCCATGGTTAGAGGAAGAGAGATAGTCGTAACAGATGAAATAATTGTAGAAGTGTCTGGTCTACCAGCGCAAGGAACCATATGGACTCAGAAGAAGGTCAGGATTCAAGAAGCCATGAATATTTTCCAAGATGACGGACAGACATTGGTCATCAAAGGAAAATGAGTTCAACCGACATCATTGGGAGAACCATGGATGGATGGAAAAGATAGTGCAGGCCTATATAACATGCGATGGAAAGAAAGACATGGTAATACCTCGCCACCTTAAGTTATTAGCAATATTAAAGAAAAAAAGTACTATAAATTTTCCTGCATTTTTAAATTCCTTACTGCATGATGTTGCCCGTAGTATAAGAAAAGCTCGACACACAGACATCGTGGTAAGCCACCATTTCCTAATCAGATTAATAGCAAGTCACAGTCTCGCCCAAAAACAGACCAGTTGGGAAGAATTGATATTTTTTATTGATGGACGCTTAGCCTTACCTGCCCCAAAAAGAAAGAGAATGGATAGCTCGGCAGCTAAGCCATCAAATCATAGAGAGTCCTCCCATTGAAAAAGAAGTAGGGGAATGATAGAAGGCCTTCCGGGTAGCAGTATCCAACCCTTAAAATTACCTAGCTCGGAGGATGAACAGCCTACAGAATTGGAAGGAGGGAGTCCTCGTACTGATGAGGGTGAAGAAGAAATGAACCACCACACCAGTAGTGAGAAACAAACCAGTGCAAAAGAAGGAAATAATGAAGAAGAGGAAATTTAGGGAGAAATTTTCTACTCTGATGAGGAAGAAGGTAGTTACCTTACCTGAAAAGAGGACGAAGATAATCACAGCAGTGAAA
Organism: Pinus albicaulis; assembly: GCA_034641835.2. Classification (NCBI taxonomy): domain Eukaryota; kingdom Viridiplantae; phylum Streptophyta; class Pinopsida; order Pinales; family Pinaceae; genus Pinus; species Pinus albicaulis. Next base: position 1,275,182,540 of record CM076578.1, read on the forward strand.
GATAAGGAATAGAGCCTCCCGAAAACACTACTATAATCTCACCATGAAGCCCTTTGCAAGAAGGAAAATTGACCCAAATTCTGGCCAATATGAGTGAATATGTGCAGCCTCACAGCCCACTAGACCTTAATGTTGATATAAATCAATTGTAGGAGCACTCTGTTGTCAATAAAGAAACGGCTGAGGAAATGTTGGATGAAATAAAAAACCCTAACAAAATGATAAAATCAACTGGGTTTGCTTCCCCTGAGAAGTATGGACAAGAAAAGGAGAACACTGAAGCAGTATCCCAACCTGAAAATTCTCAGGGGATTGCAGAGTTAATTGAGGGTATAACTCCTGTAGAATTTAGCCAAGGGCATATAAATATTGAGGAAGAACCCCAAGGAGAAAATAGAGAAGCAAGCCCAACTGAAGGCATGGTTGATGAGGACCAAAACCCCATTGAGCAAGTAGGTCCAGAAAAAGGAACAGTTGTTCCATCAAGAAAAAGGAAGAAAGTAACTGAGATTGAAAAGCTTTGAAGGGAAGGAATGAAGCTTTAGAGATTAGTATAACAGCTCAGGTAGACCATTAGGGTTCTTATAATGAAACAAATTCCCAAACGAACCGCAAAGAGAAAAAGCACAGTCACAAGAAGAGCCTCGAAAAAGAGGAAAGTGCCCACTAAAATAAAACCCCAAGTTGCAGAAACTATGGCTGAGCCTAATCATGAAGATATGGAACAACAAGTAGCTGTTCCAGAAGCATCTATTCCAGAGGGAGCCACTTCAAGTGAAAATGTGCAAGCTAGTAGTCAGAATACTTTTAGTGACCCTACATTAGCGAGCCTCCAAGAAGAGTTGACACAGGCTCGACTAGAAAGGGAAAAATTGGAAGAAGAAACTGTCCCTAGAAGGAAATATCAGGAATTGCAGCAATAGATGAAGAACATCCATGAAGCAGAGGCTGAAGCCCATGAGAAGTGTCGAAAATTAGAAGAGAAGGCTAAAAAGGTAATGAATCAATTAAAATTAGCCCAAAATCAAATGGACACTCTCTGCTCATTATACACAGATGCTTTAGCTTGTCGATGCCCTGCCAAAAATTATGTTTTATTTTTATTAGAAAGATATTTACGGCTAAAGATGAAGGCAGTTAGGGCAGGAAAATCTATAGAGTTAAAAACTATAGATGATTTTGTAACATGCTGCAAACTCTATGGGGTAAAGGTACAATGTGTCCTGTGTGAGTTCTATTTGCATAATCTCATATTGGAAAATGATAGTGAGACAAATCCTAGCCCTTTTGTGGGTGACATCTAGTACCAAGCGTTTATTTCCTTTGTTGTTAATCAGTTAAAATGGATTAAAGCCTATAATATTTTTCAAAGGAAGGAAAATGAATTAGATTTGTGGGTTAGAAGTGAACCTAAGCACCCGTTACAATTGTGGGCTAGGCAAAAGAATTTGATGACAAGAGAAGGTGTTATCCAAGCATTGGGGCTTGTCCATAAATCAATTTTCTTGAATGGGATAGACTATTTCCTATCTATTAGAAACCAGGATTACATAGCAGCTAAGGTCCAATGGGGAATTTCCAATCAGAATGTTCAAAATAGAGAACCATTTAACTATAAAAACTTTGGATTAGCTGTAGACCGCTTGGTTTCCTATAGCAACCTCATTTTGAGGGAAGGACCATTCTGGCTAGGGTGTAGGTTTTGAAGCCCCATTGCATGGTATCCTACTACAAATTACAAATCCACTTATGAAATACCCGAAGCATAGACAGGGAATGTCTTCGAAGCATTAGCTGCAATGCATGGTTTTAGGCCTTTTGATGAAAAACCTTCTCTAGCTTATTCTTTAACTGCTCTGCATGTGAACTATAGTTTTCATGAGGACATAAAAAAGGGTAAGTAGGGGGGTATTTTGAGCAGTGGAAAAGGTATGAATTTACTATGTGTTTTCCCATTCTTTTACTTTAAACATAATTCCTTTTACCTTAGAAAGATGACTTATTACAAGAATTGTGGTAGAATTGTGAAGATTTATGTTTATTGTAAAATATGACTAAAAACCACCTTTTTCTGCTAAAAACATGAATTAGGCGAGGTGAGAAGCTATACCAGAGGCGTGGCTAAAGTAAATACAACTGTTGTTCCTCCATCGTTAGACCAAATCCTGCCAAAGACAAGGAAATCCGAACGCATCGCTAAGAAAAGGCAGGGGACAGCTCAACTCGGTCAAAGGAGATCAAGTGATAGCTAAAGAAAGAAGGGAAGTGAATCCCTCAGGATCCTTCGATCCCGAGGGATCGTTGTTCAACCACATCTCATTCCTTGTCTTGTCTGTCAAGTTTGATATATAAGGAAACACCTTTAGTGATTGGAGGGAGATCCTTTGATTCAAAAAATTCCTTTTGTAATATTACGTTTTATTGACTCTCGGGTTTAGAGAGGGATCTTTGTAATACTTTTATGTTCGATTAATACAAAGGCATGTTTCATTTCATCTTTCAAGCTCTGAAGTAACCTAGCAGTGTTTCATTGGTGCTAAGGGCCCGGCCCTCGTGGAATTACTCTGTTGTTTGTATTTCTATTCTGTGATTACTATCATTTGACAATTTCATTTGGTTTCATTATAGTTACAAAGTTATTTGATTTCTGTTGAATTGAGTACTGGTTTGCTGTGTGTGCTAACGAATTGCATCACCATTCTATTTTAGTAGGAATCGTGATTATTGTCTTATTCATCTTTCTATCTCTTATAAAGCTTTTCTGTTCTATACTTAATTCTGTTTGCTGTTCCATTGGATTATGGTTCATTTCGATTGACTATTTCATATTGTTGGCTGTCGAAAAGGTTGAAGTTTAATAAGACTTGTTACTTGATTGCGTTAAGTTTATATTTTCTGTTCAATTGATGTTTTCTGTTAAATTACTATTTGTTGTTCATTTCTAATTCGTTAGGTTCAGATTTGCAGAGAGATTATTTACAGTTGTTGTGTACACATAGGAATTACGGATTGCTGTTCCTTTCTAATTCTTGCTATTAGAAGAAGTTCTTCTTAGTTATTTTCATCAGCAAGTAGTTCAAGTTCGATTTCATTTTGATTTCTTAAAGAGAAGGACTTTCAACTGTAGAGAACATTGGTTACTGCTTCCAAGTTCCCAGATTGATTGCCTTGTCTCAGTGTGATTTCAGTTCCATCGATTTCTAAGGGAATGAGTTATTGCTACTGTATCCCTGATTGATGTTTTGTAGAGTGAGTAGTTAAGATTTCAGAGTATTTCCATTCATGTTACTGTAATTAGATTTCTTTACAAGCATCTGTTTACTCTTGTATCTAGAATAATATACTACATATTTCATAGCATTACTCTTAGCTAAATTGCAGTCTCAAACATAGTACACTCTTGAAATAAAAATTTTCTCCCGGATTGATAATTAATGTGAGATAATTAGGTGTTTAAAATATACCTTTTATGCCTCAAAAATGATGATGCACCAAGTAGTTGTACCGCATCATGTGGTCTCCCTTCCTCCAGTCCCCCCATATTCCATTCAGATGAAGACATTATGGAAGTCATGACCACACATGACTATCTTTGGCATGATTTTCACCATCGTGTGTACTTCCTTCTGCAACACACCCATGATCAGTATGATATGGAGTCCAAAGACTTCATCCATAGTGACTTTGATTTGTTCAATAACCCCTCATTTTGAACCCTTACATTCAAACCACATACACCTTGTGGGCATTACAATGACACCCGATGTTTGGGTAAGTGGTCACCCATATTTGAGAGTGTAGGAGAAGAAATTCCCCACAACCCTCCTAGTGTGTCTGGTAGTGTTGAATCTTGTACCATTATTCTTCCCTATTTATAAGAACTTCTAGAGTCTCACATCACTTCATATCACTCTAGGGATGATCCACTTAATCATTCCTTGATATTACATCACCAACCTATTCCCCTATACATTGTTGTTGACTAACCTCTATCTAGGGGCTTCATTCCCACCTTAGCATACAATATCACTTCCCTCCACCACATATGCTTGGGGGAAGTATCCCATGCTGTGGGGCATGAATGAACCCCTGGCCCCTTCTCACTTGATTAACAAAAGTCTCAGCCTAGACCCCATGAATCTAAGTATGGTCGATGATCCTCCCATTCCTTGAATAGTTTTTCCTACCGGCCTCCCTATAGAGCCATATATCATAGATTCTTGATACCATATCTTCAAATATTCTACTTTATGTGATACCATAATTACCACTTAGTCTACATGTTTGACTTCTTAGGCAGGGATGATTCTAGACCTTCTCTAGTGGTTCATTCCTGTATTCCTTTCTTACCTTGATTCTTCACCAACAACCATTCCTCCAGGAAGCATTAAGGCCACCTTTTAAAAAAGTAAGGCCACCTCCCTAAAAGTCATAGATCATATTTTCAATGGTCGGTTTGTCTACTACGATCATCACAAGATTTAGGGAATTCTACGATTAAAAGAAAAACCCTAAATTTTTCTTTCGCCAATTGCGACCAAGCTGTAGATATGTTTAACGAGCCATCAACATTGTTGGAAATATATTATCGAGCTCTGAAATGGGTAATCGTTCATTCTTGGTGATTTTATGCTTCATCTGGAAGCCTTTATTCTAAGAAGGGTCACTTCACCGACCTTGAAAATTGAATTTTTGCACCTGCACCACTCGTACTTGGGGCACAACTTAACCTTCATAATTTTCGATGCTCGTGTCGATTTTATTCATGACTAACCATATTTATCTCATTTTTTTATAGTCCCCACCGAGCCTATTCTGTGTGGAAGCATCATTGAGTCGCCCTTGTTCATAGCATCCAAGTTGAGTCATCATTGAATTTATGGAGTTTGTCCCAAGTCTCTTTTTCCTCCTGCTATGGTATTCCATCCATTCATGCCTTGTAACTCTCTCTTGTAGCCCATTTTGGCCTCCAGTCCCACTATTCCCCATCCCGTCAGGAGTTGAATCAGTCGCTCCCAGGTGATACATGCCTTTTATGCTCTAATAAGGGAAGTCGTCTCATTGCTACTCAGTATCCCCCATTTCATCACCATCCATGGCATCAGTCCATCATTCACTCTATTATGATCTCTCGTGCCTTAGTTGAGGATTCATTATTGCGTCGACATTAGTACATTGATTCCAGATGATGGTTCTAGAGGGCGGTGTATCTTAGTTATATATTCCATTATTTTTCGGTGCCTCATATTAGGAAAAGGGACTTCTTATTTCCCTTTGACATGATTTTTTATCATATGATCCACTTCAGCATGATAGAGATTCGTATACTCGATAGTTCGGTGATCCAGCAGATTGGTCCAACAATTCCCGAGAGTGTGTGAGATGATTCAAACATCATGAGGGGGTGACCCTTTATGTAGCCCTCCACATGCCTAGATGAATTCATTTTATTCTACAACTTCAGATGCAACTCTGAAGATTTTATGGGTTGGGCCCTAGCCACTTGCAACGTATACCATGCATGTATCACTTAGATGATTCATTCATATTTTCAGATCCATTTCTTGTTTACCAGGGCTTCTTTGTTTGTTATTATATCTCATGTACTAGATATTTTTGTATTCAGTCCTCGTTTTTTTCTGATGCATAGTATGTATGTGACTTCCATTACATTTCTTTCTGGCCCATGTTTATGCCATAATATCATGTACTTTATAGCTCAGTCTCATTTTACTAGGCAAACCATTATTCTTTGTACTTTTTCATCTTGGCGGACATAGGTATGCCTCCCTTTCCTCACTGAGAACATGTACCCAAACATTAAATGAGGCTTACCTTTTTCGGTCTCACCCCCTCAGGGTTATTGTCCACTCTCACTTCACTTCGCCTACGTATCTCTCTCTCTCTATGACTCCCCTTTGGTGTCTATTGATTGTGTTCTTACAACGTACTTCGATCATATGATTAGCTCCTAACGCTCGCACATTGGGGGGCAATCGGTTACACCAATTTCTAGTCATCTAACCATTTATAGTTAGATGCATCAAAATACACCATGTAAGACCAATTTTACCATAGTATAACTATTTTCACTATAAGAAATAATTTAATAAACCATAGTTTATTAATTTATTTATGGTCCAAATAGAAAACCCCATGAGAAATTATTAAATAAGTCCTTATTTATTTGATTTTCTTCTAGGAATAATTCACTAAACCTTTGTTTAATAATATTCTTCGTCATATTTCACCCAATTAATGAGAAATAATTAGATATATCATTATTTATCTTATTAATATCTAGGAATAATTAATTAAATCATTATTTAGTTAATATTCCTTGTTAAATTTGACTAAATGATTTAGGAATAATAAAATAAATCAGTATTTGTTAAATCATTTCTTATTTCCATCCTTTAAATAATAAATAAATCATTTATTTGTTTATTATTTCTAAATAAATGGATTTAACCAATTTGAATTCATTTTCCCTCCAACAAAATATAATAAAATATTTCAAGGAGTTAGATCTAGATCTTTGTTAATAATATTTTATTATGCAACGTTATCAAGGATAATTCAATATTTTATTAGAAATAAGAGGGTTTTCCATTCTTTTTTTACTTTTTAACCTTTTATCATGGTCAAACTTTGATCCTCTTATCATTGTCATTCTTTTGATTACTTTTATTTTATTTTATTAATTTTTTTTGTCATGTGTAGCTAAAGTGATCTCTTTTCGTACACCTACGTTGAGAATTCATTTTAACACCTTAGGTTTATCAATCTCTAGTATTTTTAATATTAATCAATTGGGTTTATCAGTCCCTTAGTTTTATAATATTAATCCCTTGGGTTTAAAATTATTCCCCTCACTTTATAGCCCATTGAGTTTATAATATTAATCTCTTGGGTTTATTAATTTATTGGTTTTATAGAGTTAATCTCTTGGGTTTATAATGTTAATCCTAAGGTTTATAATATTAATATTAGTGTTTATATTCCTAGGGTTTAATATTAATTCTAGGGTCTAATTTTATTCCCTTGGGTTTATAATTCCTCGTTTGTTTAATATTAATCGAATAAGTTTAGTAATCCCTTGGGTTTATAATATTGTTCCTAGGGTTTCTAATATTGATCATAGGTTTTATATTCTAAAGGTTTAATATTAAACCTATGGTTTATAATATTAATCATATGGTTTAATATTAATCCCTTTATTTTATAATCCCTTTGGTTTATAATATTAATCCTTTGGGCTTATTAATCTTAGAACACATGTTCTTAGGATTTAATATTACCCTCACGTTCAATGTTATTCCATGGGTTTAAAATTTCTTGTGTTTTTTATATTAATGCATTAGGTTTATTAATCATATAGGTTTATAATGTTCATTTTAAGATTTATGATATTAATCTGAATGTTTAATATTTATTTTAGGGTTTCTAATATTTACTTAGGGCTTATATCTCTTCAGTTTATAATATCAATTCTTTTTGTTTAATATTATTCTCATGGTTTTATTTGTCCCTTGCATTTATGATATCAATCCCTTGGCTTTAATAATCTAAGGCTTCATATTCCTAGTCCTAGGATATAATATTATTTATAAGGTTTATAATATTAATCCTAGGGTTTAATTTAAATGTCTTTGTTTTATAATCCATTTGGTTTATAATACAAATTCATTTTCTGTATTAATCCCTTTGTTTGGAATATTGATATCTTCGATTTAATATTATTATTAATTTCTTGGATTTATCACTTAATATTAATATTAATCTCTGAGATTTATTTTTCAGTTTAATATTAATCTCTTGATTTATAATTTGTAATATTATGACTTATAATATTAATCCCCAAGGTTTATAATACTAATATGTACTAATATGTTAGGTTTACTATTCCCTTGGGTTTATAATATTAATCTATTGAGTTTGTTAATCCATTTGGTTTATAATTCTAATAATTAGTTGTGTTAATTAATTCCTAGGGTTTTTAATATCTTGGGTTTAAAATATTAATAATTAGTTGGTTTCATTATTCTTGTGGGTTTATAATGTTAATCCCTTGGGTTTTAATCAATAGGTTTTATAATATTAATCGCTTAGGCTTATTGATCACGGGCTTATTGATCACTTGTGTTAATAATCCCAAAATTTAGAATATTAATTCTTGGGTTCATAATATTAATAATTATTTGTGTTTATTAATCCCTTCAGTTTGTAATATTAATCGTTTTGGTTTATTAATCCCTTAGGATTTTAATATTAACCACATGAGTTCTCAATGTGTTTTATTTCTAATATGAATAATCCTTGGGTTTATAATATTCATCTATTCGGTTTGTAGTATCAATCCATTTGGTTTACAATATTAATCCCTTGGGTTTATTTCCCCTTGGGTTTATAATAATGGGGTTTTTTATAATTGGTTTATAATGTTGCATTTAGTGTAAGGGTTTGAAATGTTAAATTTTTAATAATGCGGTTTATAATATTGGGTTTTATAATTCTAGGGTTTATAATATTAATATTAATATTAATATTAATATTAATTCCTTAAGTTTGTTAATACTAAAGGTCTATAATATTTATCCGTTGGGTTTATAATATTAATCTACTAGGTCTATTATTTCCAAGGATTTATAAAATTAATCACTTCGGTTCTTTGATTAATATCTTGGGTTTATTATTAAAGTTTATAATATAATATTAAGCTTAGGGCTTATAATATTTGGTTTGATGATGTTAGAGTTTATAATATTCTGTTTAATATCTTGATGTATCATATTGTTCTTATTAATAATGTAACATTTTAATATGAAATCCTTGGGTTTATTTCCTCATGGGTTTATAATATTAATCCCTCTAATTTGCGATATTGTAATTTTTAATTTTCGGTTTATACTATTGCATTTAGTATGAGAATGTGATATGTTGAGCTTTTAATATTGCGAGGGTATATAATTGGGTTTAATATTGATTTTTTTAATATTAGGATTTATAATATTAAGCTTAGGGTTTGTAATGCTGGATTTTATAATATGAGGACTTATAATAATTGATTTAATATTGTTATGATGGAATGGTTCATAAATATATGGTTATGTATAAAAGTTATTAAATATTATATGAAAATATTAATAAATATGTTAATAAATGTATATTAATCATTAAGGGTGATGGATAAATAAGTATTATTAGTAATAACCATACACTATTATTATATTATGTTAATTTTGTTAGATATATATATGTGTGTATGTTATTATTTATATAGTTATTAATAAATACAAATAATCAATTTCTAATAACCATACTATCACTATACCTCTAATAATTATTAATATGAATGATAAATGCATATCTCTATATATCAACTATATTTACTAATATAGTTGTATAAATGCTTGATATACATCTACCAGCTTTTACTAACCACATTGATAATTGTGATTGTGCTAATTATTATTATTATTTCTCTCATCTAAAATGAAATGAGATGAAATATGTTTTTTTTTTTTTTCAAATAGCCATTAGGGTTAAAAAGCTCTCGAAAAAAGTCACGGAATTGTTTGAATGGAACCTGGCAATTCATATCTTCCTCTTGTTTACTTATGATATAATTTAATTCGATTTATTTTCGCCCAGATTCGATGCGGTAGTCATATGTGTTCCTGCTTGTAAACTAGTAGGCATGTCTGATATTAATGTAGAAGGGTAAACCGATTATACGTTGTTAATTTGTTGACAATGCCCTCAATTTATTAACGAAGGGTCCATCCATCCACTGGTGATAGTTGCAAATTCAATGGTACACAAGGACCCGTAACTGTGGTTTTTTTCGTGTACGATGTTTGAGATTCGCTTCGAAAACATTTTCTTTGAAATCTCTTTCTTCTTTCAAAACATTTTATTTTCGATTGCTACAAGCACAATGAATTTTGCATATCACAGGAACTAATTCATGGAATTAATAAACTGAGCAATTCTTTTAATTGATCAATGATGGGTGAATTGTTTTCAAAATTTTCTTTTGTGTTTGTTGTTTTTGTGTGTAGAATTTGTAATAGACTCCGAGTAATTGTGACGGATCCGAGAATTTTCTGTGCTTTTAACAAAATTGGCACTATTGTGAACTAGAAAGGCAAGAAGTAACAGTCAGAAAATAGCAATCCTGCTTCAACACCGAACTCCTTGACACTTGCATGCCTGAATTCAGCATGGCCTTCGAAACAATAGATCAGCCCAACAGGATTTGACCTGCAGGTAATAAATTTCCCACCATTCGGTATAAGTAGGATTACATCGACAGAGGATTCATATCCGAGGATTTGAATCCCACATCATTGGAAACATAATTCTAGCCTCGAGAGACTTGAGATTGATTTTCTTCCGTGAGTTCTTCGCTGCTGTTGTTAGAGACTGGTTTTTTTTAATCGGGGTTCTGAGGTTAACTTCTTGCGAAGCAATGAGCCTGTTGAGGTGCATTTATTTACTCATGTTTCCCCATAGTCTTTGCGTATTTTCTCATTTTTTTACTATTAAATGTTGTACTCCTAGTTCAAACAAGTATATATCTGGGTATTAGTTTCAAACCTTCTCTCCTTTGACATGAGTATTCAAAACCATTTTTTATATTTATTATGCCAAGTATATAATTGGATCATGGTTTATAACCTTGTCTCCTTTGATAGGACTATTTAAAAGTATTTTCATTTTACTACTATATATATTTTATGAGTGGTATATTGATGTAGCCAGGTTTATTATTAATATAAAACCCATTATTTTTTAAATATTTTTAAATTAAAATTAAGGATTATATATTAAAAGTTGTGTTAGAGTATATTTACAAAATTTTAATTTTTTAAAATATTTAGCAATAAAAAATTTCTACCTTGTTTTAAAATGTGTTATTATATGGAAATTAATTCTTATTTTTAAAATATTTGTCATATGAATAACCTCCCTAATCTTTTAAGTCAACAATACTATAGTGTTTGTTCAAAAAAAAGGTTTTAATGTGTTTAGATTACAACAAAAAAATCTAAAAAATATTATCCAATCTCCAAAGATTAGCTTGATAAACTTAATCTTAGTACATCTTAATTGTTAACATCATAAATATAATTATTGATAAAAATATTTATAAATACAATATATAAATTTATTACATTTATTAGTAATTAGTTGTAAGAAAATGAGCCTTACACAGAGGTGTACTCATTGATACAAGGACTAAGAATGGTACTACACCATAACATATAAGCTTTATCACAGTAGTAAGTAACTCTAATGTACTCATTTAGTCATAGCACAAATTTTTCTTATTACAACATGAAAGATATATATAAGAATTTTGGTCGATGTTTCACAAGAGGTATAAGTTCCATTAAATAAATTTCTTAGAAATTTTAAGGAACAATAATTCTAAAATTGGTATGTTTGCAAGTGAAATCATAAAATAAAAATTAAGAATCCAAAAGTTAGTAAATTATTAGTTTATCAAACCATACTTTATTTATTTATTGTCACTAAATGAAATATCATAATTTAAATGAAACATGTGTCATTCATAATACAACACAACACCCAATGTTAGTTATAAACATGATGAGGCTTGAACCTTCATTCGAGTATATGCATCCTAGTGTGTAGTTTTATTATTGAATTAGCCATGATTTTAAATCTTATTAGAGGTGGGATAGTGATGAGATAATATAGAGGATCCTCTAAGGTTTTTGTTGAGGCTTCATTGTACATGGATGGTGTCTTTGTTTCTGACTATTCATTAGGAATCAATTCCCTTGGGTTTAATATTATTCCCTTGAGCTTACAATCCATTGGGTTTATAGTATCAATAATGGTCAACCATGTTTTATATAATGAATCATGGTCAACCATGGTCAATCAAGGTTAACCATGGTCAACCATGTTCTATAAAATCAATCACGGTCAACCATGGTCAAACGTCGAATTGTGACAAAGATTGTCTCAATATGAAAATAAACCATGGTGCAATGTAGCATTGTGACAAAGATTGTGAAAATTAATCACGGTCACGCATGGGCAAGTATAGTCCATTATCGCATTGTGATAAATATTGTATAAATATGAAATGAACAATGGTCAACCATACTTATTTTAGGGTTTATAATATTTATCTTAGGTTTTATATACCTTGGGTTTATAATATTAATCCATTTTGTTTAATATTATTCCCTTGGGTTCATAATCCCTTAGGGTCCGAGTATTAATCCCTTAGGTTAGCATTTCCTTGGTTCTATAATATCAATCCCTTGGGTTGATTAATCTATGGGTTCATAGTCCTAGGGTTTAATTTTATTCACTTGGGTTTATTAATCTAAGGTTTCATATAATAGGGTTTGATACTATTCCCTTGGGTATAATATTATTTCCTTGGGTTTATAATTTCTTGTGTTTTTAGTATTAATCCCTTGGGTTTATTATTCCTTAGTTTTATAATATCAATCATGCACAACCATGGTCAGCCATATTTTGTAAAATTAATCATAGTTAACCATGGTCAATCATGGTCAAGCATGACTGAATGTGGCATTGTGACAAATATTGTATCAATATGAAAATCAAGCATGGTAAACCATGGTCAAACATCACATTGTGACAAATATTGTCTCGATATGAAAATAAATCATGGTCAACCATGGTCAAACATTGCATTGTGACAAGGATTGTCTCAATATGAAAATCAACCCTGGTCAACCATGTTTATTTCAATGTTTCACTAGTACATATAGTCAATTTTATGACACTTTAGTTCCGAAAATTTTGACGTATTGTCAGAAATTTGCCAAATTTTTCTCAATTTTTTTAATCCCACCAAAAAGCGTCAGAGAAAATGTCAGTCTTGGGATGAACCTCTCTAAACGTCGAACTTGTGAAGAAAATTCTCCCAATGTTGGAATAGCTATGGAAGGCTTCAACCGTCAATATTGTGATGAAAAAATCCAAACAGTCGATCTTGCGATGACTTGCAACGAGAACACTACCAATGTCGGTATTGTGACAAAAATATCCAACTGTCGGTATTGCAATGAAAACTCCAAATTGTCGGTCTTGCGACGACACCCTCCAAACCGTTGGACGTGCAATGAAAGTTTTAATTTGCGAGGGAGGTATCCAGACCGTGTGACCATCAGGTCGGGTCGTGTCAGGTCAAGTTGTGTTAGGTCAGTTCTTTTCAAGTCAGTTCTTGTGATGGTGCCTAAGGAAATACATTTGGGTGGGTCAGGTCAGGTCAGGTCATGTGAGGGTGCCTAAAGAAATGCATTCAAGTGGTTAGGGTCGGGTCGGGTCATGTCGTTTGAGGGCACCTGAGGAAATGCATTCGAGCGGGTTGGGTCGGGTCAGGTCGTGTGAGGGTGCCTAAGGAAACGTGTGCGAGTAGGATAGGTTGGTTCAGGTCATGTGATAGTCGGATTGGGTCAGGTCGAGTCATCTGAGGGCACCTAAGGAAACATGTTCGAGTGGGTTAAGTTGGGTCGTGCCGTGTGAGGGCACCCAAGGAAACTTGTTTGGGGCGGGGGGTGGGGGGGGGGGGGGTCGGGGTGGGTTGAGTCGGGTCATGTGATGGCGCCCATGGAAATGTGTTTGGGCGGGTCAGGTCGTGTCATGTGAGGGAACCCATGGAAACTCATTCAGGCGGGTTGAGTCGAGTTGCGTGAGGGTGGTCGTATAAAAAATGCTAAGTTGTAACTACTCGTCTACAACCTTGTGCACATTTCTGCCATTCGTTTTCTGTTTTCTCTCTCATGCCTTCATTCAGGCAGGTTGTGTCATGCTGTGTCAAGGCACCACATGAAACATGTTTGGGTCAGATTTTGTGAGGGAGGCTGTATAAAAAATGCTAAGTTGTGACCATCTGTTTGCCTTGTGCATGATTGTGTGACCCACTAGTCATTTTCTCCCTCGTTACTTAATCGACATTCGAGCGGGTCGGGTTGTGCCATACTGTGAGGGCACCAAAAGAAATGCATTCTAGCGGGTCAGGTCGGGTCGGGTTTTGTGAGAGCGGCAACAGAACATGTCTGAGTCGGGTCGCGTTGGGTAGTGTGAGGGCGCCCAAGGAAACACGTTTGGGTGGGTTAGATCGCTTGGGGTCAGGTCGTGTTGTGTAAGGCCTCCCAAGGAAATGCGTTCGCGAGGGTCAGGTTGGGTCTTGTCATGTCAAGGTGCCTAATGAAAGATGTTCAGGCAAGGCGGGTCGTGTCGTGTGAGGGTGCCGAGGAAAAATCGTTCGGGTGTGTCGAGTTGGGTTGTTTCGTCTGAGAGCACTCGAGGAAATGCATTCGGGCAGGTCGAGTTGGGTTAGGTTGTGTGAGGGCGCCCAAGGAAACGCGTTTGAGTTGGTTGAGTCGGTTTGGGTCTGGTCATGTGAGGGCGCCTAAGGAAACACGTTAGTGTGGGTGAGGTCGGGTCGTGTGATGGTACCTAAGAAAACTCCTTCGAGCAGGTCAGGTCGGGTCATGCCTGCATGTGAGGGTGCCCAAGGAAACGAGTTCAGGCATGTTGAGTCAGGTCAGGTCAGGAATGATCAGGTCATGTTATGTGAGACCGCCTAAGGAAACACGTTCGAGTATGTTGGGTTGGGTCGTGTCGTGTGATGGCACTAAAGGAAACATGTTTGGCAGGGTCATGTTATGTGAGAGCACCTAGGAAAACATGCTCGAGGGGGTCGAGTCGTGGGGTCGAATCATGCCATGTGAGGCACGCTAAGGAAATGAGTTCAGACAAGCCAGGTCGAGTCATGTGAGGGCACCTAAGAAAACGCATTTGGGTAGTTCAGTTGTTCCATGTGAGGGCACCCGAGTAAACAAGTTAAGGTAGGTTGGTTCAGGTCATGTCGTGTGAGGGCTCCTAAGGAAAAGTGTTCGAGCGGGTCGTGTCATGTGAGGGTGCCCAAGAAAATTATTTCAAGCAATTCAGGTCGGGTCAGGTCATGCCTTGTGAGGCGTGCCAAGGAAAAGTGTTCGGGCGGGTCGGGTCGGGTCATGTTGTGTGAGGGTGCCCAAGGAAACGCCTTTGGGTGGGTCACGTCAGGTCGAATCATGTTGAGGGAGCCCAAGGAAAATGTGTTCGGGCGGGTTGGGTTGGGTCATGTGAGGGTGCCTAAGGAAACATGTTTGGGAAGGTTGGGTTGGGTCAGGTCATGTAAGGGTGCCCAAGGAAACGCATTTGGGCAGGCCTGGTTGGTTCAGGTTGGGTCGTGTGAGGGCGCCCTAGGAAACGTGTTCGTGCAGGTCCGGTCTGGTCGTGTTAGGGCACTAGCTAAGGAAACACGTTCAGGTCGGTTCGAGTCGGGTCGTGTTAGGGCACCCAGGGAAACACATTCGAGCGAGTTGGGTCTAGTCAAGTCGTGTACTAAGGGTGCCTAGGGAAATGCATTCAGGATGGTAACAGTTTCTTGCACTCCAAGTAGATGCTTCTCCAGTTATGAAGAGATGAAATTATATTATCTTTCTCCCCTCATATGCTTCAGAAGCCTAGAAATTTTAGTAAGTTCATTTCCTAGCTATTTTATAAATATTTTTCTCCGAGAAAAACATCGAGAAAGAACGAAATATCCAAACCTGCACTAAAACCATCAAAGGATAAACATTCAATGAGAAGGTTCAAATCAGATTGTTTCCCTCAAATTAATTGTTGTTAAACCAGAAATATCTCAAATGAACAAGGCATCCCAACTGAGTTGGGATCATATGAACATGTAGGGTATTTTATCCAAGATAAGTGATCAAATTCATTCCATCGATGATGATCTCACCTCATCTTTAAAGCTCATTTTTCGTAGTTTGTAAATTACTTGTTTTGAGCCATGGTTTTGCAAAGAATTTTTTGAGAAGATGGGGAAGGATTTGTACAAATGGAGAGAGTTGTGGCTTCCCAATACTATCATATAAAATAACCTCCTTGATTTTTGAAAAATATGTTACGCTTTCGGAGATATACCCAAAATAAAGTGTGTTGTGGAAGTGCTGTGCATGCCTTGCCTACTAAGTCTCACTCATGTTTTGAAGTTGGAATTTGTCAGAGACCTAACCCATTTAACCCCCTAAACCATAAACCTCTAAACCCTCAACCCCTAAACCCTTAAATCCTAATTCCTGGCCCCTAATCCATTTAACCCCGTAAACCCCTAAAACCCTAACCCATTTAACCCCCTAAACCCTAACACCTAAAATCCTTGACTGTGAAATACCATAGCCCCCTAAACTTATAAACCCTTAACCCATTTAACCCCATAAACCCTAAACATCTAAGCCCTTAACCCCTAAACCCTTAAACGATAATTCTTGACCCATAACCCATTTAACCCCATAAACCCCTAAAACCCTAACCCATCTAACCCTTTAAACCCAAACCCTTAAAATCCTTAACTGCTAAATCCCATAACCCCCTAAACCTCTAAAACCTTAACCCATTTAACCCCATAAACCCTAAACCTCTAACCTCTAACCCATTTAACCGCCTAATCCCTAATCCCTTAACGACTAACTCATTATTCACCTAACCCCTAACTATGCCTAAATCCCCTAACCACTAAGCCCCCAATCCCTAATCCCTTAAACACTAACTCATTATTCAATCCCTAACCCATAAATGTGCCTAAATCCCCTAACCCCCAGATCCCTAAACCATTAACCACTAACTCATTATTCCCCTAACCCCAATCCCTAATCCCTTAACCACTAACTCATTATTACGCTAGCCCTAAATGCACCTAAATCCCATAACCATGAAGCCCCCAATCTCTAACCCCTTAACCACTAACTCATTACTATCCTAACCCCTAAACCCTAAACCTCAAACCCTTACTCCCCTACTCCCCTAACCCCTAAGCCCCTAATCCCTAATACCTTAACCACTAACTCATTATTCCCCTAACCCTTATAACAGTCCTTAAAACCCATTGGGATTAGCCATTCAAAATGAGAGTAGGTCTAGTTGGGACCTACAATCGCGTAATTAATTCCCCCTTGTTAGCAAGGTGGAATTTTTTTCCCTATCAACAACCCTATAGTCCTTAATGCTTCTAACATATACTTATAAAACACTCTTTTTTTGTAAATGTGACCATTGAATATCCCATGAAAACCCTCCAAAAAAATATTAAACGATGGGAATTCCTATTCATATGTGAAGCTAAGGGAATCTGAAAAGTCAGCCTAGATACATCCAAATAGTTGATTTGTGCCTTGGGGAATGTGAAATAATTGGGCAAGGGGACATAAGGGTTGCATGGATGCATATAATTCAGAGGTGCAAACATGGTTTACTATGATCTAGAATCCTAGCATTAGAGAATGAGAAGGGGGTTTAGGACCTAATTTCATATTAGGGGCTAGGGGACCTAGAGGTAAGGTACCGAGAGCAGTCGATAGGGGAACCCCCAATAGTGGTGATAAGGTTGGGATTAGGAGTCCAATTATCACAAACCATAAGCCTTTAACCCATAACCATTGAACTCCATATCCCCTTAACCCACAATCGATAATCCCTTAACCCCTACACTCATAACCCCTACACTCATAACACATAACCCATAAACTCCTTGACTCATTAAATATTAAGAAACTAACCCCTAACTAGCTATAATCCATGAACCTCTATTACATATCATTTTGTCACCGTCCCTGCAATCCCTCATCCGGTACATTGGAGGACTATTCCCGTGACCTGTGAACAATAAAATGTCCTGAAAACACCTTCATGGCATCCTCTTTCATAAGGACAAACATTCTCCTGAAGAAATTTTTCTGTGAAAAACCCTAAAAAGAGATGTTTTTGCCTTGGCGCAACTAGCCAGTTTATCTCTTGTGCCAATGGGGGAAATCCATACTAGATGGCACGCCAACTGGCACTCTGTCTCTATGTTTCACTCGTGCCAAGCTTATTAGGGGATGTTTTTTAAAAATAAATGGCGGAATTTTGATTCTAACGAACTCCAGAATGAATCATCAAAAGAATTTGAGTGGTTTGGCTCCAAATCTCCATGTATAGGAAGTGGTTTTCCACCTCTCATGGAACCTTCCTAAGAGATAGGACCTATCCCATGATTATAGGGATCCCAACTTCCCTTCCTCCATCTATAAAAACCCTCCCTCTCCATTAACAAGCTAGTTGAATGCTTGGATGATGAACATTGAGAAGGAAACTATAGCCGAAGAGAATCCCGTAAGGGAGAGAGCTTTGTCCAAATCCCCGATAGGCTTTGTTGAGACGCGCTCCATTGCAAGCCTCGCCGAAGGAAGATCATAGCGTCAGAGCACTTGGCTTTAATCTCCCTTTTTTTCATCTATAATATAAGTGACTCTGATTTTGGTTCCATTCGTGTGTTTACTCTTTTATGTAATGCAATTAATTATATCCTCTCTGACTAATATATAGTTATATTCTTTGAATATTACATTGTATGTTGTTGTTTTTCCATGTGTGTACAGGTATCCGAGCGTGTTGAACGAAAGCGTCATGATTTTTCAGGCTAAGGAGGAGGAGCGCCACTTCTTCCTCAACAAAAACAGTGTGGGATTTAAGGTAGGCTACTTATCATGATCTTTGTCATTCATATAGCTAGGAACCAACGTCATTGCATGATTCGATTATTCCTAGACCCAATCTAGGGCTAGTGGGATTGCCTCTATCCGTAGAGGGGATTTACCTCCTCAACAATTTGGCAACTTCGTTGAGGATTCAATGCGAGTTAGTCCTTCCTCCTTTTGGGTCGTTTTTGGATTTTTGATTGATTTATTTGCTTTTCTGGTTCATATTCCCTGGTATTAAAACCTTGTTCAGCCCCCAGAAGACCAGATCCAGTCTCTGTTTGTCCATTTTTATTATTTTTCTAGGGTAAACTCCATTGGCATGGTTTTGATCCTGACATTCATGCCAGGTGGCGCTTGTTGCTACTTAGGCACCCTCGCTAATGGCTTTTTGGTGCAGATTACAACCAAACGGGCACGCCAACTCTGCTTGGTGTTAGGGTTTGCTTGCTTTTGGGCTCTCTAAGCTTGAGTTTTTGTCCTGGTGTCATTTTTCTGATTGATTGAGTGCCCTGAAGTCATTTTTAACTGTGTTTGGCCCTTGTCCTTCAGTTGTTTGCCCTTTACCATCAGTTTTGCATTCTATCCCTAGGGCTTCTAGGTGCTTCAGTGTGCTGAGCCTCCCATGGGAGTTTTGGGTCTTTTCTTGCCCGATCAATTTTATTTTTGCTTCTCTACATTTGTGTTGTTCAGTTCCATTGAATCATTGAATTTTTTGAGTGATTTCTTCCTCTTTCATTCAATTCTACTTTGTGCTACTCCAAGCCTAGATTACATGGTTTTTTTGAGTCTCTTTCGAGATTCTTCTTTGCTTTGAAGGATTTCGTCATCAGTTTGAGTCTTGATTGTATGCGTTTAAATTAAATGAACTTGCTTGTTTCAAATCTCTCTTTGTCATTTCTCAAATTGGTGTTTTCATTAGTTTCTCATTCATTTAGTGCATTTTTCTCTAGTATATTGAAAAATATAAAAACAAAATCTTTTGCATTGGGATCGGCATAGTGAAAATCGAAAGCTCTTTCGCATTAATAGTGTTATATAACTCTAGAGAGAAGTTTTCTAGTTTCATTAGCTTGCATTGGAAACAGTAGTGGTTTTTTTTTGTGTTCATTTTGTTGTCATTTGAAAGCTCTCAACTCTCCCGTAGATAGTTCTTCATTGAAAAAAATGATATTTTGTGGCATGTAGTTTTGCATTTAGAGGTTTTTTGAGATCCAACATTCAATGGGGGCTTGAAATTGAAATGTAAATTGAAGATCAACTTTAAAATTTACTGAATTAACCTAAGGCAACATTGAAACATTAACGGAACATCTAGTAGTCTAAGGTAGATACATGTTTCGATGTCTTTAAACCTAGTAGCTATCATTCGCCATCTGGCTTTAGACAACGCTAGTATGGACTTGCGCTCCCTGTACCGTCTCGTATATAAAGGGAGACCCCATTAGGTTGCAATCCTTTATCCATAGGAAGCTGAGTCTACCACCTTTTACCCGTGATACACCAGACAGAACATTCGGGGAGATTACCTGCACGCACGTTAAGTCCTTGGTTGATTTCTCTTTCATTTTTACCAAGGTGTATATGGCAGTTCATGGATATCCGGTACACCCTTTTACCTAGATTACCAGAGCATTCATTTTGATCTTTACTGACTCACTAAATTTGAAAATATCATCAAGCACTTGTCCTTTCACGATTGTTTCCAAACTAAAAGTGATAGAGTCATATTTTACTTGTTTCTAGACTCTTAAAACATGAAATAGTAAATTTTTGAGTTTCAATGTCGTAAAATTAATCACCTACAATCACATGCCCATTTAGAGATTGATTTTTCGGCTTGTTGTTGTTTTCCTTGGTTTTTTCCTGTGTCTTTGTTTTGGATATCTTCCTCTTTTCATTATATTCACAATGGCGAAACCATCAGTTTTGTCTACTAGTAGTCCTTATACAGACGATTCGTTAGAAGTCTCTCAGTCCTCTGTTGAGTATCAACAACCCATTGTATCTAATTTTCCCAATGGGGGACCAGTTATATCTGAACTTCCCTTTGGATGACTAGTTGATTTCAATTGGCTCTTGTCCAACGCTTGGTTTGGATTTGCAGTAGGGGAACACTTCCCTCCTCTTACATCGGGATCGCCTTTTTTGGCTGTTGTCATACCTCCTCGTCCCCATCGTCTTTTAGAAGATCTCACGATAGGGTCAGAGATGGGCTCATCCGATCCTTCTCCTAGTGAGGGAATTCCTACTTCTGGTAAATATTACCATCTTTTTCTCGAAGACATCCCCGAACCTTCTATTATGTCTTCACTTGGTCCTTCACTCCCAGCTGGATATAGGTCTTTAAGTCATTTCATGGTTGCTATAGCCTCTATGGGAGTGTCAAATTCGTCCACGAGGCCGACCATTCCCACGTTGGGGATGTCGCCATCCACGACTCTCACGATATCTCTTTTTGTTACATCGGCACCTGTTAGACCTATTGTCTGTGTGGCTGCATCTATGCCTGTTGTCACTACTCAGTCGACTAGGACCTTGTCAGTTCTTGAAGACGTTTATATAGCTTCTGATATTCAGGAGAATATTTCTCTCGAGGAGTATCGGCTATCTTTGCAGCTGTCAAACTCCGAGGTTGGTCAGTTCTCTCAAGATCTTAACTGTTCTTAATTTTCCCATTATGGACCAGATGGTGCCCCGATTTATGTATTTCCATATCAATACGATGAGCAAGGAAACCCCCTTCATTTTCCTGCTTCTGTGGCTTATCAGTATATTAATAGTTTTTTGTCTACCCAATTAGGGAAACCTTCTAATCAATAAGAGAAACCCTTACAGGGACAACCTTTGTTTCAGCAAGGATATCCTTCAGGCCCACAAGGAAAACCCTTCCAGGGACAACCTTCGGCCCATCCCGGTTATGCATACGACTCGCAAGGACAACCCTTACAAGGACAACCTTCGGTCCAAAAGGGATTGTTTTACAGTCCGCAAGGGTAGTCTTACAATCCTCAAGGTCAACCTCTGCAGTCTCACTCCGTGGTCCAACCAGGGCAACCTCAAGGACCGGCAGGGCAACCGGGGTATCAACCTGGACCATCATACGGTCTTGGGGGGGCAAACCCAACCTTCGCAACCTTTGGTGCAACCTCATCAACCTCATTTTCCAACTGGTCAAAATGTTGCACAGCCAGGGCCATCTTATGGTCCTGTCACAGGTCCACCTGGTTATCAGGCACATCCTGACCCTTTTTTTCCATCAGGCCAACCTGTTCAACCAGCAAAACCTAGTATCGCTCATTAGCCAGGTCAACCTGTTCAACCAGGTAAACCGGCACAGCTAGGTCTACCTGTTCAACCAGGACAACCTGTACAACCTATTAACCCTTCTCAACAACTGATCTATTCTATGCCACAGCCGAATCCACCTGTGCGCCTAACTTATCAAACTCGGCAAGGTCCCACTTAACAGCAACCCCTTCGACCCTAAGGCGGCTATTACTTTCAAGGTCAGTCTCGACCGATTTACAACCCGCCCCAAGGTTCTGGTTATTACCTTCAACAACCAGGCTATACTTATACTCTGTAGTTAAATCCATATACTACTCAAACAAGGCCCACAAATAATCAGAATTAGTACCTTGTTTATCAACACCAGTATCCTGGTTTTTAGCCGCCATATCAACCCAATTATATGGCTTATACCCCCTATGGTCAAAATCCTCTGGGACAGAACCAATGGGGGCAGAATTATGCTCAACCAGGATGGAGTATAGGTACATCTCCTTATCAGGGACCTGGCATGCCTTTTAACCCTCAGTTGCCTTTTCTCGCTACGTTGGAATTACCGGACATGTCCAAACTGACCAATGATTGGATTCTTCATAATCCATATTTCCCTTCGGTTCTGATGAAGGTGACCGGTGATTGTCCTAAGTTTGAGGGTAAATCTGGAGAAGAACAGCAAGCACATGTCATGACATACCATTTTTGGTGTTCTTTGAACTCTTATATAGATGACTCAATTCTTCTACGTGTTTTCCAGCACACTCTCACGGGTGCTAGTGCTAACTGGTACATAGAACTGCCCTGTCGTATTTTTCAAGATTTTAATACTCTAGCTATGGCATTCCTAATGCATTTCCAATTACCAGATCATTATGAAGCCGAGACGCATCTCTTGACATCTCTGAAACAGGATAAAGCCACTCATATTTCAAATCATATTCATGAGTGGAGACGTCGTCATCGTCTGATCAAGTTTGACATTCCTGATCAGCTTCTAACTTATTGGTTCACTACCTCCTTTGTCAATAAGATTGCACAAGACATTACTATGGGGGCATGTGTAACCGAGGAACAAGCCATTTCTCATGCCCAGTACCTCAATTTAGTGTACTCCCAGTCTGACATGTTATATGACATCTTGACTGATGCCCCGCAGCCCGGGACCTCTAAGGCATTGGATACTCCATCGGTAGATGGTGTTATTGGTTCCATCTCTCAGACTTCTCATAAGTCTTCTAATGGGAAGCAGAAATCGAATTCTTCCAACAATTCTGCTCCTCCAGCTACTCCCGATTCTGGTAAGACCGTGGAGGTCAACGCTGTTAAGGCTAATCTTGCGGATAAGACTTCCAAAGGGAAGAAGAAGGGCAAAGGCAAAGCCAAATCTGATGCCCCAAAACCATAATCATCCAAACCATGTGTTGATGATGGTTCACAATGGAAATTGAAGTACCCTTTCCTGATCTGTGGTGAAGACCACTACACCAAAGATTGTCCTAGACGATCCGAGGTTAGTCAACTTCTTAAGGGCTCCAAGGGGACTCCGGCAGTTCTTAAAGAACCTTTTCCATCTCAGCAGACCCAAATCATCGAGCAGCCTTCACCGTCTACACCATTTGGGTCTCAGGTTTTCATCATGAATGGTGCTGCAACTGTTTCTATTGCCACTCGGTCGAAGGATTATGCCGAATCACGCCAAGTAGTTGGGAAGGAAGTCGTTGATGGCCCTCCTCCCCCACCTACCTCTGGCTCTCTGGAAATTGAAAGGCCTAGTGTTGAACCCATTGTATCGCCACCTTCCAAAGGTGTTCTCCAAAATTCTTGCTATAATCCAAATTCCCATGCTGCTCAGCATTACAACATCATTGAGGATTTAGCACAGGAGTATTCCGTGATGTCCATGTTGGAAGTACTTCATAGTTGTCCATCCCAACGGAAAGCTTTGTTATCTACAATCAACAGAATTGATCTTATCGATTCTAGCCTTCTCACCTTGAATCTAGAGAATTTCTTCCCTCGACTTCCGCATCAAATCGCGCTTGTTATACAAATTGGCATTAATGGCCTCAATATTCACAGAGTCATTTTGGACGAAGGTGCCTATAACTGCTTTATGTCATCTGCTTGCTAGAAGGCCATTGGAACTCTGGCCCTCACTTCATCTCCCAATTCCCTTGAGGCATTCGAAGGAAGGGAATCGAAACCCTTGGGTCTTCTCGCGAGTCTCCCGATTACTTTGCAAGGTAAGACAGTCAACGTTGAAGTGGAAGTGGTTGATGCCAAACTCAACTACAATCTTCTTCTTGGTCGTAGTTGGAACCATGCCATGTTGTTTGTTCTGTCCACCCTCTTTCGGCTTTTGAAGTTTCCACATGAGGGCAAGATTGTTACTGTCGATCAGTTGTCTTTCTTCACATCATCCTCTGAGAACAACGTACTGTACGTGGATCAAATTCCTAATCCCCGCGACAGTATAGGACCTGGTATTTTCAAGGGCCCCATTCTCATGGGTATTTTTCCCATTCCACCACTGAACACCGTTCAAGTCAACATGATCTCTAGGTCAGATGACCCATGAATCATCCCTTCTCTTGAACAAGTTTCCTCTTTTGGAGAATCGATGCCACTGACCCCAGTTGAAATCAATTATTGTGAGATGGTTGTTGCATCAGATCCTCCTCCTACTGATAATTCTCCTTTGAGCATGGCTCTTGATGTTTATTCTCAATCCCATTGGATTGGAAATGCAGATTCTCCTAATCCTCTTAGATATTTTTTTCAGTCTGACGAAGCTATCGTGGAGACTATGTCTCTCGAGGATGTGCCTTGGAGCGATGGACATCATCGTTCCTCATTCATGCCTGGCCTGGCAGAAATGTCTAATTGTCTCGAGCATTTTGCATCTCAGGTTCCCTCTCTGCCTCTCCAAACGCCAATATTGACTCATGAATTATTTTCGGAAGGAAATCTGAGTAATATCACTCAAACGATGCCTATCGACATCTCCGTTAAACCGGGGGTCGTCAAGAACATCCATGTGGGAGTCACTTATTCTCTCGATGAGATTCAAGTGTACACTAGCCTTTTCCATGAATTCCGTGATGTTTTCGCATGGTCTTATGAACAGATTCCTGGGATCGATCCCAGTATCATCGTGCATGAAATTCCCACCTATCCTGGTGTGAAGGCTGTGCAGCAGCGTCTACGCCCAGTGCATCCTCGAAAAGCCGCTGCTATCAAAGCCGAAGTTGAGAAAATTCTTAAAGCGGAATTCATATATCCGATCCCTCTGACAGAGTGGGTTTCCAGTATTGTCCCTATGGATAAGAAGCAGGGCACAATTCGAGTCTGTGTTGAATATCGAGATATCAATCAGGCTTGCCATAAGGACAACTATCCCACCCCATTTATAGATCAGATCATTGATGATTATGCGGGGAGTGAGATCTTTTCCCTTATGGATGGCTTTTCGGGTTATAATAAAATCAATATCCTTCCATCCGATCAACATAAGACCGCTTTCATCTATCCATGGGGAACATTCGCCTACAAGAAGCTCCCTTTTGGCTTGAAAAACATTGGGGCTACCTTTCATCGTGACATGTCCTACGCTTTTCATGACACAACTAATGTTGTTCAGCCATACCTAGATGACCTTCTAGCTCATTCAGATCTACGCGAAGACCATCTAGAACATCTTCGCCAAATTTTTCTCCATTGTAGACGTTACAACATCAGGCTTAATCCTCACAAGTGCGTCTTCTGCATTAAATTTGGTCAGCTTTTAGGATTCATTGTCTCTAAGGATAGAATTCACCTTGACCCTCTCAAGGTCGAGACTATTGCTAATCTCCCATCCCCATCCTCGTTGTATCAACTTCAGAGTCTTCAGGGGAAAGCTAATTTCTTACGTCGCTTTATCCTGAACTATGCAGAGGTAGCTAAAGGGTTTACATGACTTCTAAAGCAGGACGTCCCTTTTTGTTGGGACGATATTGCTTAGAAATCTTTCGATAAACTTAAAATGTTGCTCGTCAACACTCCATTAATACGTCATCCCAACTATCATCGTGACTTTACCCTCTATTTGGCTGCCACATTCAGCACAATTGCCATGGTTCTGGTACATGATGACAATGATGGTAACGAACACGTGGTTTATTATCTGTCTCGGAATCTCCTCAACACTGAAACACATTATGACCACATCGAAAAGTTAGCGCTGGTTGTAGTCTAGGCCATTCAATGATTTCGCCATTACATCCTGTTACGCACGGTAACCATGATTTTCGACTGCAACCCCATGACTTACATTTTGTATTGAAAATTGCTGGGGGGAAAGTACTCAAAATGGATTGCAATCCTTCAAGATTTTGATTTGGAGTTCACTACTGCCAAATCGAAGAAATCACTAGTTTTTGCTGATCTCATTTGCTCTCTCCCTACCAACTCTATTTCGTCTCAATCCAAGGATCATATCCCAATCGAAACTCTCTTCTTAATCAGCACTCTTGATCCATGGTACATCGATATCATCGTGTACCTCCAGAAATCTAGCTTTCGGTCCGAGTTAACGAAGGATGCTCGACATCGTGTTCGACACCAGTCCCAACCCTATCGCATTTTCGGAGATAATTTATATCGTGTCAGAGTTGATTCTGTACTCCGTCGATGTTTGACCTTAGAAGAGGCTGAGAAAGTTCTGAACGACTGTCATAGTGGCGCCTGTGGTGGTCACATGTCCGGATATGCTACCGCAGAGGAGGTCCTTCATGTGGGCTATTTCTAGCCATCTATATTTAAATACTATATTGTTACAGTATGGAAGTGTCATGCGTGCCAGATCTTCCAACGCAAGATGTGTGCACCGCCTCTCCCATTACATCCTCTCATTACCGTGGGCGCCTTTTCCAAATGGGGCATTCATTTTATGACATGTAACCCTCACTCGACTGGGGGGCATGCTTATATCATCGTTGCTATAGATTATTTCACCAAGTTGGCCAAAGCGATGCCTACATCGGTCGCAGACAGTAAGACAGCTACTCTGTTCATTTTCAACCATGTGATCATGTGTTTCGACGTTCCTCAAGCCATCATCACCGATCATGGCTCTCATTTTCATGACTACATGATGGAAGAGCTGACATCGAAGTTGGGCTTGCATCACAACAGCTCGATGCCATATTACCCCCACAAAAATGGCCAGGTTGAAGCTGTGAACAAAGTTCTTGTCACGATGCTTCAACGAACAATTGGTATAGACAAATCGAATTGGCATCTCCAATTGTTTTCATCTCTTTGGGCCTATCGAACGTCAGTGAAGAGTGCGACCGGGTTCACACCTTTCCAGTTGGTCTATGGTCTGGAAGCTACTCTTCTAGTTGAATGTGAGATCCCTTCACTAAAATTGGCTGTGGAATTACTGCCCGATACTTCCCCGGAGGAAGAACGTCTCCTATATCTTGAGAGGTTTGATGAAACTTGCCGCTTGGCTGCCTTATTCATTGAGGCACAAAAAAAGTGGGTTAAAGCTCATTTCAATCAAACAGTTTCTCCATGCTCTTTTATCGAAGGGGACCTCATCCTCTTGTATGATCAAGCCCACGACAATCTTGGGGTAGGAAAATTCGAACCTATGTGGCATGGGCCCTATATCGTTAAATGTGTATTGAGGAACGGGGCTTATGAGCTGATAGATTGTGAATGTCTTCCTTTTTCTCAGCCCAAGAATGGGTTGTACTTGAAGAATTATTATGCTTGAAACATTCTTGCATAGTATATGTACATAGGTGATTTTTTTCATTTTTGTGCATGTGTGGTGTGGTGTGGTTTCTAAGCGTTTTTTTGCTCATTGGGTCGTCCTAATTATGCAGATGTTTATTAATCCTTATGTCGGTTTCACGGATGGTGCCTCCCATAGTACCAGGAACCTGTCTTCGGCAGCCTAGGTAATCTACAATCCTGCTGGTGAGTTAGTTAATTTACAAGGTGTTTGTATAGGGCCTACTACAAGTAATGTCATGGACTATAGTGTCGTTTTGAAATTATTAAACGAGGCTTTCAACCTTGGTATTCACATGTTTCTTGTATATCTAGACTCACAGCTTGTGGTTTTACAACTCAATGTTCATTATTCAGTTAGAAACCCATGCATTTTAAGACTATATCTATGTATTTGTTTACAGGAAAGGAATTTTTATTACATTATATATTAGCATATACCTAGATGGATGAAAAAATTAACAGATGTAGTAGCCAACATGGTATTAGATAGACATTTACGCAATTTCTAAAAAACATCATCATATGTAAGCAAGATCCATGTAGAAATAGGTGTGTATATATATGTCGAATGTTTGCAATGTGTGCATCATATAAAATCCAAAAATATACATGTTTGTTTTAATTACATTCAGAGATGACATGTCTCTCAAAAATATGTAAATAAAAGCCTAGGAAACTAATCAGCATGGTGCTCATGGTAGCACGTCACTACCCGCACCAATCGCCTCAGTAAGCAATGAAGGCGACTTGGCACCCCTGCAATGTGCCTTTGGTAAGCCATAGGGACATCAACTAGGTGAGCATAGTTCAGAACCCCACGAGCAATCCCCTCAAGGTTCTGTACCAGTGCGTCCCCCTTGCCCTCCTCACCTTGAGGGTCATAGGCGAGCGAAGTACTCCTCCCTATCGGTGACATCCCAGCAGGCTTCTCTGGGCCAAAATCTACATACATATAGGATCAATTGTTAGAACATGCATGTATACCAAAAAAAAATCATAACACTCTGAAATCAAAAGGAGTCTTACCCAGCTCCTCATCCCAGTCCTCTCCTTCCGGGAGCGGAAGGTCTGGGTCTCCAGTGAAATTAGTGCCCGCATAGGGCCAATCCTCTATGATGATCAGCTGTCGTCGAAGCCATCCAAAGAACTTGGGCCACCATGACATATTCTAGCCGCTCCCTACCCTGGGCATCAATGCTGCCCATCGAGACATCTGTGGCTCTTACAATGGTGGATCTAGGACTATCGCCCCCTAGCCCTGGAAGATAGGCAGTCGTTCTAGGAAGAACGATACCAAGATTGACATGTACCCAAACTACTTTAGTTTGGACTTTTTCATTTTTTTAATGGTCATTTGATGTTCATAGTTATGGTTGTGGCCCAATCAAATACTGTTGGGTTCATGCACTCTAACCTCAGGAGGAGCTGTGTTTTGGTAGCCTCGTGTGGTGCCTACGACCCTGCAGCCTGCGATATGGTATGTAGCACCACTCTAAGTTCTATATCGGGAAAAATATGAATGCAAACTTTGCCACTACCTCATCTCGTTTGTGCCCCCGGGCACACCCTTTCCATGACCATCGACATTTTTTCACTAGATGGCCTGGTACTTGTCATAATCAGAACTGGACCTCTGCGGGAAAATCTAGTGATAAATTACACATCCGATACCTCAATATCAAGTACTTGATCTTGGAGTTTAAAGTTCTCCTCATCTTCATCCCAGATACTGATCAAATATTGAAATATTTCGGGCTGAGCCCGGAGACGTGGCATTAAGAAGAACTTATTCAAGCCACAGTTACGAGGAACATTCATACACAACTCATTCTCCATTGCCATTTCTTCTTCCTCACTATGCTCTCTTTCTTTCCATTTGATCACCATTTTTATTTATACCTGCATCAAATTGGTCATTAACACATTGTAAGATCCCTTGGGCATTCAAAAGAATCAATTGATTGGTTCATTTTTTGTTAAAATTGAGTGTAATATTAGGTTGCATAGTTGGCATGACTGTTTTGATGATAGTCACGCCACCTGGCACGGCCCCTTTGCAAAAAGAGCTTGATTGGTGCGAGTCCATGCCTAATACCCGCGCCAACTGCGGAAGCCCTAAATTTGCAAATTCTCCCCTTAGGGATGCCAAATCATAATGAAAAGCTATGAAATATGACTTAAAAAATCGATAATGGAAGTGGCTCTTACCTAGAAAAGACAAAATATGGAATGGTGCACTGGATCGTCCACAATCTTCATCGCAAGATCATAAAGAAAATAGCTCACTATCACTCTGCACAATGGTAAAAAGGTAAAAGTAAATATGTTCTTACTATTGGTCATATTTATAAATTTTCGAAATCAAATTTAGGTTTTGCAAGTTGTTTTTCCAATATTTCACTATGTTTTGTCAAAAAATGGGTTTTACACTTGCTTTTTGTGCAGTGACAGGTTTTCACGTGACTAGGATGATTACACGAGTTGTATTTTATACTTTTTCAGCCTTGGTAAAAACACGAAAAAGTCACTACTGGAGTCATCTTTCAGCTCTTCTCTGACTCTCTAAACATGAAAATATTGCCGAGTTGCTTCTCGTTTTGAGCTCATTAAATTGGTTGAGAAACGACATCTACCCAGTATACGTTTACCCCTTTTTCGGCCTAGGATAGATTATTTACAAAAAAAAGAATACCCTAGCCTATCGTGACTAGCAGGTTCTCTCAGACACAGTTTTCTATCTTTTTGGATCTGAGGGACTGTCTATGGAAAGGGACTGCTAGAGTTTTCTTTTATGCCATATTTTCAAACTCTCTAAACATGAAAAGATGTTGAGTTCTTCCTTTGTCAGACTCGTTAAAAATTGATGACATCAGACTCTGTCGTAATGACATTACTCGAGTTCCTCCTTCCTAGGGCTCGTTAAATGTACTAGGTTGGATTCTTTCGAAGGAAAAACCTATATCGCAAGCTTAAGCTATCCCCTTCAAGCTTGTTTCCAAAATAATTGGGGTACTCACCAGAAATGGTGGAGGAAAATTGAACTAGTATCATAGTCGTATCGGTAGTGTATCGCTCTTGAACATAGCACTTGTCTACATTCGTGTCGGGTTGGGGATATCTCATCTCATTATCTACTTGCCTCCATGGGTTTGGGTAATCTCTTTTGACCACTCATTTGATATTTGCCACATCACCATGGCCTCAGATCCTTTGATGTCAAATACTGCCAAATCCAGTGTCGTGCCGCCGATATGTTCAAGAGAAGTTGGCCTCTGCAATTTTCAACCGCCCTCTGATTCTCTATTGATCTTGATTTACAAACATTATGTTCCTCTGTCTCATGTCGATAATGTGGGAAACACTATGGCCCACCTTCGATCAAGGTCACTTCTTGTCAATTTCAGCTCATTATCTAGGAAGTTGATCTAGAGACTCCCTTCAGGTACCTTGGAGCCTACATGCCTCAATGGTAGGTTCTTCGCATTCGATGTAAGGTTTTCGTTATTGACCTTCGATCGGATGATTCTACTGGTGTTCGATGCCAGCTCATTGTTCACATTCTGTGGATTTTATCTCTTTTACCTTGAGAGACATCATCATTATTGGTGGTTTCTCTCACGTCTGTTAACGGTCTTCATTATTGCCTGATAATCAGACGATGTTCTTGCATGTTCAACTTCAGCTCACATATTCGCATGCTCAAACTTGTACACTGTTCGGGTCGAGATGGAGTGCAAGACCCTGGATTTTTTCTGATGAAAATTCAGGTTGTGTATTCTTTGTGGATTATCATGATTTATTAAATGAATCATTTGATTGGATGGCTGTGACCATACCTGAGTCTACTTGTTGATCCTTCCTTGCTGGATGGCTGCGTCCATATCTTGGATCCCGGATATTGTACACTCTATTATGGATGGCTACGCCCATACCACATATCATGTATCAAAGATATCAGTTGTATTTGTATTTTCAGGTCTTTCGACGGTAGTGTTTTTAGTTGGACGCGTTCTCATAAAGAATTTCACCCCTCCCTCTCTCTCGAACCTCATGCTTTAGGGGGCATCTGTTACACAGCATTTTATCACCGTCCCTACAATACCTTGTCCCATACATTGGAGGATTGTTCCCATGACTTGTGAAGAATAAAATATCCTGAAAACACCTTCATGGCATCCTCCTACATAAGGAAAAACATTCTCCTAAAGAACTTTTCCTCTGAAAAACCCTAAAAATAGATGTTTTTGCCTTGGTGCGACTAGCCAGTTTATCCTTCGCGCCAATGGGGGAAATCCACACTAGAGGGTGCACCAACTGGCGCTCTGTCCCTGTGTTTCACTAGTGCCAAGCTTATTAAGGGATGTTTAAAAAAAAAAAATGGTAGAAGTTTGATTCTAACAAACTCTAGAATGAACCATCAAAAGAAGTTGAGTGGTTTGGCTCTGGATCTCCATGTATAGGAAGTGGTTTTCCACCTCTCTTGGAACCTTCCTAAGAGATAGGACCTATCCCATGATTATAGGGATCCCAATTTCCCTTCCTCCATCTATAAAAACCTTCCCTCTCCATTAACAAGCTAGCTGAACGATTGGAAGCTAAACATTGAGAAGGAAACTATAGCCAAGGAGAACCCCATAAGGGAGAGAGCTTTGTCCAAATCCCCGATAGGCTTTTTTGATACGCGCTCCGCTATAAGCCCCATCGAAGGAAGATCATAGCATCAGAGAAGTTGGTTTTAATCTCCCTTTTTGTCATCTATAATATAAGAGACTATGATTTTGGTTCCATTCGTGTGTTTACTCTTTTATGTAATGCAATGAATTATATCCTCTTTGACTGATATATAGTTATATGATTTGAATATTACATTGTATGTTGTCATTTCTCTGCGTGTGTATAGGTATCCGGACGTGTCGAACGGAAGGGTCGTGATTTTTCAGGCTAAGGACGAGGAGCGTTATTTCTTCCTCGAAAAAAATAGCGTGGGATTTAAGGTAGGCTACTTATCGTGATCTTTTTCCTTCATATAGCTAGGAACCAACATCATTGCGTGATTCGATTGTTGCTAGACCCAATCTAGGGCTAGTGGGATCGCCTTTGTTCGCAGAGGGGATTTACCTCCTCAACAACCTTGTAATCCATAACTCATTATCCTCTTAACCTGTGACCCTTAACCCCTAATCCTTCACCCTTAAATACCTTAAATAACTTCTAACCCATTAAACACATAAATCTCCTAAATCGTAACTCCTTAACCTCTAAATCCTCGACCCTGAAGCCCTTGGACCTTAACCCTTGACCCTTGAAGCCCTTAACCAATAAGTATCTAAGGCTGAAACTAACACCCCAAACGAACATATTGACCTCCTAGGAGAATCCTTCACCTCTAATTAAGCATATTGGAAACATTTGATTTTTAGAGAACTAGGTATTGGTTATGAGGCTATCATGTGTTTGTAGGTAATTCCATTATTACCATGTATACCAAAAATATAAAAATTATATAATTTTCCAAGACTTGATTTGAATCACTCACAATATCCACACTTCATATTGATATGGAGCTTGTAGTGCTCTCTCACACAAGGAGTTGGAAATGAGTAGATCATTCACAAAGACAAGGCCCCTCTAGCGATTAAATTTGTAACACAATTCATCAAGTGATTTACACCTCCAATATAAATGACATCATTTTATGTTTGTGTTAGGTTGTTAGAAATGTTATTTATAGGAAATACATTCAATGTACTTATAGTTCATATAATTTTTAGGGCCTCGACTATAATATGGATTTTGTACCACGAACACTTCATGCAAATGAAAGGGGGGGTTTTTGTTTAACCACATACACAAAAGAGCATCAGATGTTGCCCTTCAAACCCCCTTCGTTGATGTTAAAATTCATTTTTTGTCAATTTAATCAAGAAAATATCAAATTAAGAATTTTTTGTTGCATTTTTCAACAGAAAAACAAAATGTTTTATCAGTAGTAGAAAACACCCTGGTTTATCAATCCAAGCAAGCACTTGTATGTTCAATCACATGTTGTTCACATTCAAGCTTTGTTAAATCCAGGAAAAGAAAACCGATGGAGGAGGAGCCACTCTTTGTTTTAATTCCCTCTATGTGTTGTTCAACACCAAAAATTTTGGACCGCCTACTTTCCTCATCTCTTGTATTTAATGTTTTTTGGGGGTGCCTCCAAGTGTGATTAAGAGGGCACTCTTACCCCTCCCTTGCATTTCATTTCCAACAAGTTACCCTTTCAGGGAACGAAACATAGATGACACTGTCATGCATTAATCGCTAACTTTCTCAGACTCTAACCTGTGTGCCTCTTCCTTAGGTTTTTAAGAGTCACTTAAATGTTTTATTACATGTATGTCGATAAATTTAACATAAAAAATTATTTAATTTATGAGTTAAAATTATAGTATAATTAGTAATTTTTAATTAAATTTAATAATTCATAATTAATCAATTGACATTAATTATTTCAAAGCATTATTCTTTAACTTAGCATTAATACATGATTAAACCATCGATGCACAATGAATAGTAACACATGTCCATTCCTCAATATCGTTATTGAAACATGAATGGACTTTTACTAATAATAATTTTATTAGATTAACCACACCAATTTTTCATGCAAGAAATCTAAAATTATGATGAGATGCTAAATTACACAAAAGTGTTTATAGAGATCATATTTAATGCAAGGGTGTTACATTGATCAGGTAGATCACCTGAGGAGGGGGATTGTCTAGACCCAAAATGGAAAATAATTTTTAATAAAAGGAGACTTTTCACACACTCATCGAATCAAGAGTGTGGATAGGTGTGTTCGATACATTAAATTGAAACTTTTACTTCTGTCAGCTTGATGAAGCGAAGGATACATATGCAAATAAGTATTAATTCAAAATTTCATTTGGTGAAATGTAAGTTACCTTGTGGAATTTGAGACCCCTAGCTTAGCCTAATACCACCTTTTTTTTTTAAATTCCAACAATACTTAGCCTGATTTCCTTATCACATTTTTTCCAACAATACTTACCTAATTAGATTAGCTCCTTTTTACCAAAAATTCTTAGCCTAATTAACTTACCTCCTTTTTTCCAGCAATGCTCAATGACCATCACCTGAACCTATAAATCAATCACATTGTAGAATCACTGAGATAGTAGTTGAGAAGATGTTGGTTCAGGGGTTTAGCTGAAAATATGTTGGCTCAGAGGTCTAGCTGAGAAGAGGTTGGTTCAGGGGTTTCGCTGAGAAGACGTTGGTTCAGGGGTTTAGCAGGGTACTCATTGTTTTTACCACCAGCCCCTAATCAGAGGCAGCTATTGGCCCGA
Organism: Pinus albicaulis; assembly: GCA_034641835.2. Taxonomy (NCBI): domain Eukaryota; kingdom Viridiplantae; phylum Streptophyta; class Pinopsida; order Pinales; family Pinaceae; genus Pinus; species Pinus albicaulis. The sequence goes on from CM076578.1 coordinate 1,275,217,560, forward strand.
CCAAGAAATCAGGTGCAGTCGACCTTTGTCAACCCAAAAAATGGTAAGGACCCTAGTAAGTTTGACTGGTATTTATTTTCTATTTGAATTATTCCTGTGTTTCTTCATGTTCATTATTCTCTAGTTTCAAGGCATATTGTTGTATTTCTAAGATTCTAGGATCAAGGGTTTGTGTTTTTGAACTTAACAAAACATAATTGGTACATAGTGTATAAAAAAGTTCCATGAAAATCACATGTAAGAAAAAATTTTCCGATGCATTTCAAACCAGCCAGTGTGGTTCATCATTAGGAAAAGATGATGAACCACACTAGCTGGTTCAAAGCACAGCAGCAAAAATTTTCTTACATGTGATTTTCACCAAAAATTTTTATACACAATTTACGAATCACAGAAGCCAAATTCCTAATAATTGGCACATACCTGAGCCACAGAAAAAATACCAGTGACAAATTGTGATTTTAGTAAGATATATATATATAGATATATATATATATATATATATATATGTATGTATATATATATATATATATATATATATATATATATATATATATATATATATATATATATATATATATATATATATATATATATATATATATATATATATATATATATATATATATATATATATAACAAAAATCCTAATATAAAATACTCCCCAGAGTTAAACAAAATTCCTAAATCCCACAATTCATCATTTTTCTGTACCTTCTTATCCATTTAGGCATAATTTATAGATACACCAATTTATCATCTTTCTATTTCAAAATACTTGTCACCTTGGTTCAATTTTTGATCCATATTCATTCATTTAGTCCAAGGGTGCATCATCCTCTTTTCTAAACAAGAAGCATGTTACTGGTGACAGGCGTGTGAAAACATATTGAGAGATTGCAGGATATTTTCCACAATATCATAAATTACCCACCATATGCAAGAGGTTTCACTTAGATGTCAGTATAAATAATAGTGGTAAAGATCATTAAGATTTCAATATAAAATAAATAGCATCTTCATGTTCAACCTTTGTTTTTGTTGTTGCTACTTTTGTTACTGCATCAGGTAGAAATGTTGCAGTGACAGAGGATGCATGCCTTGCTTCATATTCAGGACTCACTATAGAGTCTCTTTGAGAAATTATATGGCTCAAATGAAATGACTGTGCTTGACTTCAGTTGATGGGAAAGAAGAAGCCTCTTCATAATATAATCTAGCATGCTCTAGACAACTTATTATTTCTTCGGTAGAACTAAATATGTGCTCTCCCCCTCTTCTTCATATGATTTGATAATAAGAAGGATAATGTAAAAATGACATACTTGAACCTATGGTCAAGAAACAATTTGAAATTTCAACATCATGAATATCTCGAACAACAACAATTTACCCCTAAAAAACTACCACTTCTCTTGCGTACCCCACCAATACATAGGTTCTTCGCACAAGGTTAGCCACAGCACCCCTAGCCTGTGTTCCTTGGGAATTTGGGTTTCAACCAATGTCATGGTATTACCTGCATTATCATGGTAGGGTAGGACTCTTACCATGGTAGAGATGCAGCAGAAATTCCTATCGTCCAAAGACATTGCAGTGCTGACACCTCGTGCAATCGTCCTTGCCAATTTTCCAGTTCCTCATCAGAGTTGGAGAAACAAAACCTATCCTTTTCCCAGCAGAGTACTCCTTCAGCCATGGGGCTAACCTGACCTTCATCCCATGCAGTCAATTTGTAAATGTGATCTATTTCCTCCTCCTTGTAGGCTGGATTTGTATACCGTGCACCTTCTGCTGGATCTAGTGGTACTATTACGTGTGTACTATTGTTCTCAAACACCATGCTGTGATTTTTTAGATTGATGACACCCCCCATGTATATAGCCTAGTCCAGTCCTAGGAGTGCGGGGTACAGATCCACATCCTCCAAAATTGCTATGACTTCAAATTCAGCTAGGACTTTTACTCCTGCGATATCTACCATGACTTTTGGCAACCTTCCTAGAGGAATGATCTTTTGTTGATTCGCCATACGCAACTGGATGGTGGACCATTCCATTTTAGGATCTCCCATTCGTTGCCATGTTTTCTTTGGTAACACGTTCGCATCTAACCCTAGATCGAGAATAACTTGATCCATCTCGTAGTCGCCAACCTGTGCAGTCAACTGCATTTCTCTTTCAGTGCATTTTTTATAGCTGTATAGCTTGTGTACATTCTTGGTCTCAGGAATTGTGTTGAGCTGGGCTGCAAAATTATGTAATAATAGTTGGATATTTTCTACAGGTTGCGGATTACGTAGCAGTCTCATACATGCCTTCAGAAAGGGCTCAACCCCTTCCTCTATCTTGAGGTGCATTGGGAGCTGTGCTAGAGCTACCAGTGGTTCCTGTTCTTTGAAATTCACTCCTTCCCGAGAGGCAAGCTCCTCCTTGACCCCCTGGGTGATCATCCCGCTGCGTTTCATGACTTTTACACTTAGATCTGCATTCATTAGCTCAGTTTTGACTCTTTTCACATTCTGCATAGGGGTGGGTTGTTTTTCTTGCATTTTGGCTATTAAAATTGATCAATCCTCCACCACATGGCCCATCTTCCTACAATACTTGCATGACGGCCTGGTGGGATTTGGAAATTCTCTCACGAAGTGTCCTATCTCTCCACAGTTATAACGGACTAGCTGCCCACGTCCTCGTCCTGTGCTTCCTCCCCGACCTCCTCTGCCTCGTGCTGGGGATCCTCTGAGGTGTGCGGATAGTCTTGGTGACACAGGGTCTGATTTTACCCTATATAAGTTCCCACGATCTATCATCAAGTCATACGTACGATATTTCTACTCATCGTGTCCTACTGATCGACAAAACCTGCACCATTGTGGGTTCAGTTCTGGGATATACGCACGTAGCCGACGGCAATGGTTTGTATTATGCAGTCTAGCTACACAGCAGTCGTCACACAAGAGTGCAGGTCTGCTCGAGCCTGGTCGTGATAGGATGGGTTCCCCACTTGCTCCTGGGCATACCGAACTAGGTCCTCCTACCTACATGTAATCTACTAGTAGAGGACATTGATCCTTCATGTGGCCAGATAGCCGACATTGTATGCACCACAGATCTACGTGGCCATCCTTTCCTCACTCCTTTCGTAAGTTCTGAATTTCCATATGCATAGCCCCAAGCTGCTCCTGAATTTGCTGTACCCCTACTGACGTATCCTCTTGGGGTGCAGCTTCTAGTTTCATAGCGACTTCCACAGCTTTTTCCTGCGATTCAAAGGTTTGGTGACTCATTGGCATGCGCAGGTGAGGTAACAACATAACGATGAACCATTCTGTATTTTTCATATTGTCATACTCGAATCTTCCTTCCCTGATTGCTCTCTTCAATCACTGATTGGCCTCCCATACCGACTCAGACGCACCTTGTTTGAAGTCATTTACTTCTGCTACCAGCTAAGAATAATATTTTGGCTTTCAAAACTATTTTTTCAAATCGTTTTTGATATCTGGAATAGATGCACCCCCATTCTGGGCAATGTATCTCATATACCATTCCAGTGCCCTATCTTAAAATGTTAGACAGATATGCCCTCTTTATCATATCAGTTGCCACATTATGCGCAGTCCATATGGAGTCTGCAACAAATCAAAGTGGTCCATATCATGATACCCTACCCCTTTGAAATAATTTAATCTCAGGTACACATCCATATCACTGCTTGGCGGGGTTGGTGGTATGGGAGAGTTCTTACCTTTGTGCTGCCTAGGTGGCGGTGTAGCTGGGGGATCTTACGCAACTGGTTCTTGCAATGGATTATAGGTGGATTTCCGCCCGTCAAGGTTCATCCAATAGTATTTACCACTGCGCGTCACACTTCCGTCTAGATCCGGGGTCATTCAGTCAGTATGACTACACAGAATGCTCTTTTCACACAGTAATATCTTAATCAGCAACGGTAATGTCCTCAAAAATTTTCCCCGAAACCCTTTAAAGAATCGTCGTTCGGCCTTAGAGTATGAGTTAAACTAATCAATGGAAAATTCTGTCACAAATCCTCCCAGCACACTGTGCACCCAATGATTGACTGTGCGTGTGATAGTATTATTAGTCCTCTCTAGCTGCAGAATCAGGTCTGGGGTCCACTAAGTGACTTTCTCGTCCTTCTAGCACTTCTGGAACTCTACGAGTCTAGCGAGCCACTCTTGAAGTTTGATCACAAACGTCATAAAGAATATTTCTTATCTTTTTTTAGAATGTACCTATTTTTCCACCTTTCTGTCATCAAATTTTTGCAGCGATTTTCTTTTACCGCAAATTCCTGGATCTTATTTTCAACCAGTATTTGATTTCCTTTCTTTCAAGCTTCCAATATTCTCTTTTCATTACTTGATCTGTTCCTCAATATTCTCTAGGTCTCAGCAATGGAACCATTTGTTAGCTCGAGGGATCCTCACCCAGGTTCGGAGCACAAGGTTTGCCAACAAACCCCTATACTACTGGCCCTTTTGGCAGTGACCTGCTTGCGCAGGTCAAAGTCTCACCTGAAGTAGTATGGGCAGGTGCTAGAACTAGGTTTCCGCACCCTGAGAGAGGATAGGTAAGGCAGGCAGAGCTGCGCTTGACCTTGTGATTCCCAGATTGCCTTGTTTTGTGTAGGGTCAATTAGGTCCCTATTCGCATCCACGTGCGCTAGATCTATAATTATATGCTTTTATGATAGTAGCACCATATTTCATAACTAGAACATAATAGAATAGAAAAGATCCAGATACAGAAAACACAATTACACAGATCTTCGCAGCTTAAACACAGAAAATACACAATGCAGTAATTACCAATGATTCACAAAAAGAGTACTCACAGATCCAGTTCTTTATCAACCTTTCTTATTCATTCATTCATCAATTCTTCCTTAAAATTCCCTTCCCAGCCTGTGCACATAGCATCAGGGTCCACACACAGCTGGACTTGGATCTCCGCGCACACAGCCACTAGAAGTCATTTCCCCAAAACCCAAACCAAATAGCTTAAACCACAATTCGCATCAATAGCTCTTCAATTCCTACCTTACAATACAAAAATGTTCCTCTATTTATAATAATCTAACCTAGACGTTCCTATGGTTCGCAAACCATGGTTTTCAGACCCCTGGTTTACCCTTTTACCCATTACAACACTTTCGAGGCTTTGACCCGCCCCAAAACCCCTACGCTAGATTAAATCTAATAAAAAATATTCAAAATGGACCAGTTTCGCAACTTGTGGGAGACCCTATTCCAACAATTACAATCTTCTTTTACTTTATGTCCTTGTATTGCAGATAATTCTTTTCTTTTTGCATAATTATCTTTATTTGTCTCAGTCATTTATTTATTGTATAACACAATATCCAATGAAGATTTCCTTGCGGAAACAAAATCAATAAGACCAACATGATGTAGCCTTGAAATATACTTTGGCTCTTGAAAGTAAGAGACGATAAATCAACTTATTCCACTTCCCATGTAAATTACTCCTACTTTCTCCATAGAAGAAGCTAGTTTGTTGTTATATGTATGTACCATATTTTTAGTAGTATTCAATGCCATAGAATATGACTCCTCTTCTCTTTGACTCAAGCATTCTAAAAACTTTGTAACACTTACCTAAGCATATTCAGGAGTTTTATTTTCCCAAAAAACTCATTTTATTTCTCCATTTCCACATATATGACTGCAAATAATCACTCTGTTTTTGTCTATTTGTAGCTGGAAAAGTAACAAAGGTTGCAAAAAAATAATTACTACCAAGAAATGTGATCTCCTCTCACATATCCAGCTCGTAAAAGCCCATATGTGACTGAAAATTATAATTTCAGGTTGGCTTTTGGCTCTGAAAATTTCAGATGCTCTCAAATGATCAATGAAGTTTGTTTTTAGGTTTCAGGGGGGAGAAACTTAAGTTTGTATTTCCTCCCAAATGGCACCTTGGCTTGTAGCGAACCACTCTAGCATAAAATTATCCAAGGGGCATGTACCAGAGTAGCAGGTTGACATTTGGTGTTTTCTGATGGTTTAGTGGACTTGACTTCGGTTATGTGCAGTTTAGTTTGCTAGAATTCGAAACTACAAAGTTTGTTGAATTTTGGGTGAAATTATATTTTCATTATATGAGGTTCAAGGAGATTGGAACCCATGGAAAACGTCCTGAAACAATTAATGATAATATAAAATTTTTAAGTAAAATGGTAGAAATAGAGGTATAAAGAAAATGAAAAGGGGAAATATAATGAACATCCTTCTTAATGGTAGTCTGTTTTTTATGCTTATATTTTGAAGGGGGCTTGGCCAACACATATGTGACTCACTTTTCTAAGTTCCACATAGTCAACTCATTGGGCCTAGAAAGGTGGTTGAGTGTTATGATAAAAACTGATGAGAAATATTGGTGTTTCCATTCAAATCCTTCTCAAATATTCTTGCTTTCTCTTTGTCTAGAAATTATGTCTGGGATAATATCCTAAGACCCATGTATTTATTATGGAAACAATTAATTGATGCATTGTGATTTGCATATACTTTTCTCCCAAGCATTTCATTAATATTGTTTGAGATTGAAGGGGAATCTACTTGCAAAATGAAATCCATATTTATGTATGTAAGCACTAATCATATTCTCTTGCTTAAGGGTAAGCATTGTTTCACTAAAGCCTTTTGGGAGTGGGAAGCACAACTTTCAAAAAGCCCATATATGAATGCAAATGATAATTTCACCTTCAAATAAAACCTCTATTTTTGTCTATTTATAGCTAGAAAAGTAAAAAAGGCCACAAAAAGATCATTACTACCAAGCAATGTGATCTCCTCTCACGTATCCAACTCATAAAAGCCCTTCTTGCACGAAGGAGGAAAATAACTTTTTTTAATTGATTATTTCTACCTATTATTATAAAAAGGTAGATAGGAAAAGGTCCATAGCTTCTAGCATGGAACAAGTCATTTTTTCAGAAAGAAGAACACAGACTTGTTTTCATTATGAAAATGAGAAAATTTACATTTGTGTTGAACCCTTAGATAAACTGAGAGGGGGGCGTGAATCAATTTATCACATTCATGGACTTTTAAAAATTTTCATTAAACTTTATTAACACCTTAATTTCATGATCAAAATAATATGTGATCAATCTTTATTTGTGAGCATCAATTAATAAGCAGATTAGATAATGTACCAACAGTCTTAATATGTGAGCAACAAGTATTAAGCAGAATAGATATACCATATCAACACATAGACATCATGCACATAGACATCAGATATAAGTGGAAACCCATAAAGGGAGAAAACCACATCTTATTATTGTTGTGATGCAAAGGCAAGCTCCAAATCCCTCTCGCCACTGATTTTCTGTAGGCTCCAACCCAAAGGAGGCTCCTACCTCAATTCTGCAAGCTAAAAATTGCAAGGAAGCTCCAAATCCCATCAATTTTCTGCAGGCACCAACCCACAGGAGGCTCCAACCTCAGTCAACTACAAATGACATTTTATCAAGCTACAAATTGATGTGGAAGCACCAACTCCCATCTATTTTCTGCAGGCACCAACCTACAGGAGGCTCCTACTTCAGTTAGCTACAACTGACATCTATCAAGCTACAACTTGATAGGGAAGCTCCAACTTCCTTTCTCTTTCAAAAGAAAACACTTGTTGATTTACCTTGGATATCAAATTTTTTCCATTCCTTCTTTTCTGCTATCCATCAGTCCTCATATCTACCCCGTATCATCTCTGCATCTCCTCAAATTCTCTATCAGCTCCTCCTTTCTTCTCTACCTCACTGCTTCATTTCTGCATTCTCTAACCTCATAACCTCTCTATGCATATCAAGATGATATCATTTATAGAGATTTACTTATGACTGTTATCATTCCTTAGGGAATTTGAAATGAACTGCCATGCCTATTTGCCTTCTCCCTTCTCGTTTCTTTTACCAGCTCATTCAGAAAAAAATATAACAATATGCACTAATTTCAATATTACAGTGGGATTTTTGTTTTCCTCCAGAGACTTGCCAATGCATCACAAACAACATAAAATCAATTACAACATTTACATTCACATTTTCAGTTACATAAAAAAAAATTCACTCAGCCCATTTTCTGGCCTTTGGATTTGCTGGTTTTGTCTTTTCTGCTGCTGTTAAGAAACTGTTCTGCATACCTCTGTTGTTCACTGCAATTGTGTATCTGCAGCTGTCATGTAACTGTTCTACATACTCTATTCCCTCTCTTTTTCAGTTCTGCATATTCTCCTGCTTTCTATTCTTGTACAGCTGTCAAAACCACATTCTCATTCCTGTACATATTCACCTGTTCACTGCAATTGTGTGTCCGCTGTATATATATCACTGCGTTACAATATATATAACTGCTGACTTTAAATCTGGGCAATTCACATAAAACTTCGATTCATTATAATATATACATTTGCCGATGCAAGGATTAACAAGCCTCATGCCATACTTTATCGTTCCCTTTCATGTGAGGTTCGGCTTATCATATAATATTTATCGACATATATATATATATATATATATATATATACATATATATATATATATATACCGCCATACATATCTATTCACCAATCAAACATTATAAACATTAATAAACCGTGGCTTACATTATACCCCTCAATATTCAATGAATAATTATCAATGTATTAACCCTTTGTGCAACCCACATGCGCTCATTAAATAATCCTTTTGATTATTTCTCCGACCTGACTAACATTAAACCTCAACTCATAGTAATTTTCCCAGCATATAACTCATTCCATACAAGATTCGCATTACCACATAGTATACATATGTATACTCCTGATTCGAGTGTTATAACATTAACATAAACCTTGGGCCTTGGTTTAAATCTCAACCACTAACATAATGTGTGCAAGCCCTACAGATCAGTTCATTATACGGGGTTCAACCTTGTATTAAACAATGTGGAACACAACTTAACACCCCGGGCCCACTTTGTTGCCCTTAAAGCCGGAACTCAACCACATAAAAAGTCACAGTTCATACCTTATCGGGTCCGCATTCTTTATCGCGATCGCAATATCGCAATCACATCCTCCAACAGTTCGGTGCGATGAACAAAGGGTCCCACTTGCATACTAAATTTGGTTTATGTTCAAATATTAACATAAGGTTTCGAGCTGACAGTACCTACCCTATCATCTGACGGTTAGAAACTCATCGCGCCTTTGCTGACAAATCTGAAAATAATCGCGCGATGAAAGTGCTTGGGGTTTAATTCTCAAAATCACATGATGGAGATGGGGCCCAATAATTAACTCTTGTTTTCCATCCGACGGCTCCAGGCTTGTCTTTCTCTCATCCCACAATCTAATAGTGGATATGAATATCGCATTTTTTTGAGTCTCGAACTTTAATGCTTAAAATTTACGTGACGTGAGTGGGTTTAGAATACCACTCTTGGACGCATTTTAACCAGCAAGTGGAATCACGTTCCAATTTCGAAATCTGATTACCATTCTTGAGGGTGCGCGATACAGCCGGTTTTAATCTCCGAAACCACGTCCACTGTAGCTCCTCACGGTTCCACGACTGGCTCAAGGTTCCATTTCCCTTCGGGTTCAAACATTTAATTGACACAATTTATTTAATGCTAAGTCTATTCCTTATGCAGAATTGCTCCACTATGCTTCCTTCTTATGACTTCACTCCACGCACTACAAAAATCTCATTCCTATGGTTATTACTTCTCGTTCGGGTTCTTCTTTCCTTCGATACACAATTCTGCTTCCTATTTCTCTTGCGACCTCATAATCATCGCTTCTTGTTCATTTCAAGCAGTGCCATCTAATTCTGGTTCCAACTTAACTTCTGACTCTACCAATTCTTCAATTCCTACACGGTTTCATTGCTCACGGCTTTGAGTTCCCCATTCCATTGCATTCACGTTCTAAGCCTTCTTCAACACTTATTCGAACAGGTGTTAACCCTCTGTGCCTTCAGTTCGAATCCAACCCTTCCAATTTACCTAAACCCTCGTCTTCTTTGCTTAATGTAACGGATTGGCTCCAGTGATATCGATTACAGTCAAACAGGGTTGCAATGTGGATTTAGCAAAATTCAATAACCAACTTCTGACATCAATTTCATTCTTCATTACAAGGGACCGAACCTCATCGGTTTCTATTGAATCCTACACGCAGCATTAACACATTCAATGTTCAGTCTTCAGTGGGTACTCAATATTTCCAAGGGACTGTAACCAAGCCCTCCAACTTAGAATTGTGCATTCAATAATTACATTAAAACCTTCTAAGATTTGCAAGACCTTATTCCTTCTATAGTTCATAACTGACTACAAAAACTTAGAGATATGTCACATATTTATTCATATGAATAACCACAGAACTTTAAAATACCCAGAATTCACAAAAAAATACTTCATCTATTTATATGAACTCAATTACAATAGCATTCTCGTCTCTGGCCAGATTTTTAAGTCAAAATCAATAGCCCTTCTCTAACTCTGCCACTGAACAAGATATGGATTTTCTTCAATTATCTGTAGTACACCACAGCATCATAGACCCATTTAGATCCCCAATTATAGAGTCTCATCATACTCATGTAATTCAAAACTTCTTCTTCAATACTCTGCACCCCCTCTGCTACCTCTCTGCCACTTTGCTTCTCTCTTTGCTGCCTCTGCTACCTCTCTACTGCCTCTATTCCATGTCTTCTACTTTTCCTTATTGCTGGTTTAGGTGTTGCTCCTTTGTGCTCCTTTGCCATCAATGAAAAAATTTCCAACAATCTCCCCCTTTGGCATTGATGACAACACTTCAATACTCTCCTTTTGCTTGCTTTTCCTCCCCCTTTGACATCAATGGCAAAGGGTTGCACATTTACTAGTGTGCTTTCTATCTCTTCATTTTCTCTTTCTGAGATGTGTTTAGGCCCTCTTCTTTTGAATTTGTTCCTTGTTCCAAACTCATGTACAAGAGTTGTTGAGAGAAAAATTTTGAGAATATTTGAACTTGTATATACAGAGTAAGTTGATACCATTCCAAAGCATAGACTCCTTGCACTTGTATAGAGTGTAGGTGATGACAACCATATATAATCAGACTTGTATAATCAGAGATGCATTATTGGATCAATACTTAAATATTGTGAATGCTCCATGTAACATATCAAGCTTTCTTCAGCTATACTTTAGTCTAGCTGTTAATCTTCATCTACAATGCATATCTATTGAGGAAGATTGTAGATGGAGTAAGTCCTTTTCTGCAATGCACATCTACAGTACATAGCTGTTCAATTGTAATGATGTCAATACCAATTGTTGTGGTTCACTTGTACTGCCTATTGTTGGTGATATGAGCTAGGACTGCTGACAGGGATATTACACTTAAGTAACTGAAAGGTCCTTGTTGCTGATGTGAACAATGAATCAACTAGAATTTAATCTAAGAGATCAAATGCCTTTACTGCTTGCATAATGTACTTTCAAAAACAAACCCTTGAGGCTAGATTCATTCAATGTATTGGTCAGTCTCACTTATCAACCATGAACTTTATTTATGACATAAGGGGTCTGTATGTCAATGATCACTCTCTCTTTAAAGGTGAATTATCAGAAAATCCCTTGTGCTGAAGAGGGATTTAGATGAATTAATAAAATACTTTCGAGCTTCAAATGGTAATCACAACTAGTCCTTTAAGCTTCAGATACCTTGATTTTTCTATCATGATGATCTTCCACAAAAAAAATATTCAAGATGTTTAATCTAAAATTCAGCAACCAGACTTCACACAGTTTTATGGCTGATCTTAAGGAAGAGGCCTTGAAGATATGTATGTACTGACTTCTGGAAGGCATACAGTTATATATAGAAAAATATACTGCTTCAAAGCTTAATATAATGCTTCAAGCATAAACAAAATACTGATTCTTTAGTGCTGCTACTGACCTTTTCATGTTGAATGTACATAACACTGGGAATACTACCTTGATGTTATTTTTCCATAATCCTTTGATCCTAAGGACCTGTACCATCCTGCCCACTGATAACACCTGGTATTCTGTTGATAGGCATGTTGCTTGTACCAAATACCAATTGATACTACTTTGATAAATTATGCAGAGATTTCAGTGTAGCTTGCACATGAACCCATAGTTTCTACCATTGATCTTTCCACTGTTCACACCCACAGTCATCAATATCTTGAATTTGATCTTGGCATCATTGACCATTCTTATTTTTTTGTCATTCTATTCAAAGGAAAGCCATTGCATGTTCCTTTCTAAGACTGCTCCAGAATCATTGCAGCTTTATATTCAATTCACTTGTTCTAACATAAATATCTTTGGGAAGACATATTCAGATTCTATACTAGGAGTCTTCATGGGCAGATCACTCATATATTTATCACTTACTTAACTGCACTCCTCCAAGGGTATTTTTCATAGATGGAGGATGTAATGACATAGTGATGATAGGCACTTTACTTACTCATCTTATTAATGTGACTCATTGATAATTCTAGCAGTATGATGCATTATGTGATCATCCTTTAATGTGATGATATCTTCTTAGCTTACATGTTCATTGCTGATGTTTCCTCTATCATCATGGCCGCTTGCTGCTTTTTCTCCTTCCATCAACCTGCTGGCTATTGTGTGTTTCAGGTGATCTTCTTCCTCTATACTTTTCTATTAGAGGAATTTCCTTTCCCTTCCTAATCTCATATTTGTTCTCATTCCAAGGAGCTCTTCTTAGACTACTTTCATGGGGACTATTTATGGGCTACTCCCCCCCTAGGATGTTGCTTCATATCTATCACTGGATGGATTTTTGCTTTGCTTCCTAGAGGAGCTCCCCATGAGACTATGATATATTCATTATGTTATAGAGGTGACAGGCTCCCCCTTTATTTTTTCCTTCCATACTTTATTGGGGTTATTCATAATGTATGCACTCCCTCTTGATTCATAGTTTTGATTGATTTGTTTTGATTCCATCATCTGTCTAGAGTTCTTTAATGTATATGGTAGATTAAATTCCTTTGCTTTGTGACCAGGTTTGAGGCATACATAACATCTTATTTTATCAAAGTACATTTGAGCTGATGTATAATATTTTGTTCCCCTTTTTTAATACAATTTACGTTCAATAGATTTATGTCCAAAATTATTGCATGCATAAGAGTATCCATGGAAATAATTTGTGTACCTGGTGAAATATTGTCATTTCCATTTGCTTGCTCGAGGTGTTCTTCTCATTAGCTTCATATTTTGTTGGTTAACATTGATTCTCTTTGTCTTACAATGTGCTGCAACATGTCCTGGTTTGTGGTAGGAAAAACAAGTGATGTTTTTCATAGGAGGGAAGAACCTCCTTTGAAATCTTCTGAATTTGTTCAATTCATCCTTAGAAGCATATGAGCCTTTAGCAGTTGATTTTTTCATCCTCTCATTCTCTATTTTTTCATGTTGCTACTTGATTCTGTTTGTTTCTTTACAAATCTTGTTCTTGCTGGCTTATTCTTCTGTGGGAATCTTCTGAGCTGCTTCATTTTCCTTTATAGCTTTTACAAAGATGATTTTCCTGTTATCTTCTACCTTGTACTTACTGTTTTCTCCTTCATATCCTATCCCATCCTTTATGAGAGGAGATATTTTAGCATTGAGAATTTGGTCCAATTGTCTAGAGCTTTTCATTTGAGGAGTATTCAATAATAATTCTCTTTGGGATTTTTCTAATTTCTTTCTCAGGCACACTACTTCTTCTTCCAGTTTCTCAGATTCCAGACTTTTCTCTTTCATTTGTTGCAGCAGAGTGTCTTCAACTTTCCTTGCTTCTTCGAGTTGTGTCTTTAGGCAAACAATTTCCTTCTTATCTTCATATTCTTTCTCATCACATATTTGTACCAATGTCTTAAGGTATTTGTTTTCATTCTTCAATCTTTCTATTTCAGTCAGGGTTGTGTCAAGTTTGGTTTTTTCCTCAGCTGCAATTTCTTAATGGTTCTTACTACCATTCACACTAGCAGGTACCTCATTTGATTGAACAATTTCCTGTTGCCATGAATTTTTCTTCTTCTTAATTCTCTTCTCCTTCTTGACAGTGCAGCCCTTAGTGTATACTCCATGCATGAAGTGCAATCTATCCCAGATTTCTTTTTCAAATGTTAAATCCATTATTAACTCAAGATCCTTGTTATGAATATTATTAAATATCACACATTTTGCCTTGGAATTCCTATGTTTTTCTTGCACCGAGGGAGAGTCTGTGCAGTAACCATCACATAAAATTTTCCATACCTCAGGTTCATAAGCCAATAATCCTGTTTTAACCTTATCTCTCCATTCAGGAAATTTTTTTGTACTTAACACAAGTACATTTTGATATTCCATGACTCAACCAGATCTCCTTCAAGCTATTAGGCTTACTCCAAAGGAACCTAATTCTGATACCAATTTTTGAACCCTTAGATAAACTGGGGGGGGGGGGTGAATCATTTTAACACATTCATGGACTTTTAAAACTTTTCATTAAACTTTATTAACACCTTCATTTCATGATCAACACAATGTGTGACCAATATTTATTTGTGAGCAGCAATTAATAAGCAGATTAGATAATGTACCAACAGTCTTAATATGTGAGCAACAAGTATTAGCAGAATATATATACCATATCAACACATAGACATCATGCACATAGACACCAAATATAAGTGGAAACCCATAAAGAAAGAAAACCACATCTTATTATTGTTGTGATGCAAAGGCAAGCTCCAACTCCCTCTCACCACTGATTTTCTGTAGGCTCCAGCCCACAGGAGGCTCCTACCTAAATTCTGCAAGCTACAACTTGCAAGGAAGCTCCAACTCCCATCAATTTTCTGCAGGCACCAACCTACAAGAGGCTCCAACCTCAGTCAGCTACAACTAACATTTTATCAAGCTACAACTTGATGTGGAAGCACCGACTCGCATCTATTTTCTGTAGGCAACAACCTAAAGGAGGCTCCTACCTCAGTCAGCTACAACTAACATCTATCAAACTACAACTTGATAGGGAAGCTCCAACTTCCTTATTCTTTCAAAAGAAAACACTTGCTAATTTACCTTGGATATCAACTCTGTTCTATTCCTTCTTTTCTGTTGTCCATCAGTCCTCACATCTGCCCTGTATGATCTCTGCATCTTCTTGAATTCTTTATCAGCTCCTCCTTTCTTCTCTGCCTCACTACTTCATTTCCACATTCTCTAACCTCCTAACCTTTCTATGCATATCAAGGTGATATCACTTATAGAGATTTCCTTATGAATGTTAGCATTCCTTAAGGAATTTCAAATAGACTGCCATGCCTCCTTGCCTTCTGCCTTCTCATTTCTTTTACCAGCTCATTCAGAAAAAATATAACAATATGTACAAATTTCAATATTACAGTGGGATTTTTGTTTTCCTCGGGAGACTTTCCAATGCATCACAAACAATATAAAATCAATTACAACATTTACATTCACATTTTCGGTTACATAAAAACAATTTCACTCAGCTCATTTTCCGGCCTTTGGCTTTGTTGGTTTTGTCTTTTCTGCTGCTATTAAGAAGCTGTTCTGCATACCTTTTTTGTTCACTACAATTGTGTATCTACAACTATCATGTAACTGTTATGCATACTCTATTCACTATCTTTATCAGTTATACATATTCTCCTTTATTCTGTGCTTGTACACCTGTCAAAACCACATTCTCATTCCTGTGCATATTCACCTATTCACTGCAATTGTGTGTTTGTTGTATATATATAACTGCGTTACAATATATACAACTACTGAATTTAAATTTGGGCAATTCACATAAAACTTCGATTCATTATAATGGTCCACATCTTGGAATATAAACTTCAATTCATTATAATATATGCATTTTCCAATGCGAGGATTAACAAGCCTCATGCCATACTTTATCGTTCCCTTTCATGTGAGGTTTGGCTTATCATATAATATATATATACCACCATACATATGTATTTACCAATCAAACGTTATAAACATTAATAAACCGTGGCTTACATTAGACCCCTCAATCTTCAATGAATATTTATCAATGTATTAACCCTTTGTGCAACCCACATGGGCTCATTAAATAATCCTTTTGATTATTTCTCCGACCTGACTAACATTAAACCTCAACACATAGTAATGCGCCTAGCATATAACTCATTCCATACAAGATTCGTGTTACCATATAGTATACATATATATACTCCTGAATCGAGTGTTATAACATTAACATAAACCTTGGGCCTTGGTTTAAATCTCAACCACTAACATAATGTGTGCAAACCCTATGCATCAGTTCATTATACGGGGTTCAACCTTGTATTAAACAATGCGCAACACAACTTAATACCCCGGGCCCACTTTTTTTCCCTTAAAGCCGGAACTCAACCACATAAAAAGTCACGGTTCATACCTTATCGGGTCTGCATTATTTATCACGATCACAATATCGCAATCGCATCCTCCAACAGTTCGGTGCAATGAAAAAAGGGTCCCACTTGTGTATTAACTTTGGTTTATATTCATATATTAACATAAGGTTTCGGGCCCACAGTACCTACCTTGTCATCTGACGGTTAGAAACTCGTCACGCCTTCACTGACAAATCTGACAATAATCACGCGATGAAAGCGCTCGAGGTTTAATTCTCAAACTCATGCGATGGATATGGGGCCCAATAGTTAACTCTCTTTTTCCATCCAACGGCTCTAGGCTTGTTGCGCTCTCATCCCACGATCCAACAGTGGATATGAATATCGCGTTTTTTTGAGTCCCAAACTTTAATGCTTAAAATTTACAGGACGTGAGTGGGTTTAGAATACCACTCTTGGATGCGTGTCAACCAGCAAGTGGAATCGCGTTCCAATTTGGAAATCTTCTTACCATTCTTGAGGGTGCGCAATACAGCCAGTTTTAATCTCTGAAGCCACGTCCACTGTATCTCCTCACGGTTCCATGACTGGCTCAAGGTTCCATTGCCCTTCAGGTTCAAACATTTAATTGACACAATTTCTTCAATGCTAATTCTATTCCTTATGCACAATTGCTCCATTGTGCTTCCTTCTTATGACTTCGCTCCGGGCACTACAGACATCTCATTCCTGTGGTTATAACTTCTCATTTGGGTTCTTCTTTCCTTCGATACACAGTTCTGATTCCTATTTCTCTTGCGACCTCATACTCATTGCTTCTTGTTCATTTCAAGTAGTGCCATCTAATTCTGGTTCCAACTTAGCTTCTGAATTCGCCAATTCTTCAATGCCTACATATTTTTGTCGCTCACGACTCTGAGTTCAGCGTTCCATTTCATTCATGTTCTAAGCCTTCTTCAACACTTATTTGAACAGACATTAACCCTCTGCACCTTAATTTTGAATCCAACCCTTCCAATTTACCTAAACCCTCATCTTCTTTGCTTAATGTCATGGATTGGCTCCAACAATATCAATTACAGTCAAACAGGGTTGCAATGTGGATTTAACCAGATTCAATAACCAACTTTTGACATCAATTGCATTATTCATTATAAGGGACCAAACTTCATCAGTTTCTATTGAATCCTACATACAGGATTAACACATTCAATGTTAAGTCTTCAGTGGGTACTCAATCTTTCCAAGGGACTATAACCAAGCCCTTCAACTTAGAATTTTGCATTCAATAATTACATTGAAACCTTCTAAGATATGTAGGACCTTATTCCTTCTATAGTTCATAACTGACTACAAAAACTTAGATATCTGTCATAGATTTCCTCATATGAATAACCACAGAACTTTAAAATACACAGAATTCACAAAAAAATACTTCATCTATTTATATGAACTCAATTACAACAGCATTCTCATCTTTGGCCAGATTTTTAAGTCAAAATCAATAGCCCTTCTCTAACTCTGCCTCTGAAAAGGATATGGATTTTCTTCAATTATCTACAGAACACCATAGCATCATAGACCCATTTAGACCGCCAATTATAGAGTCTCATCATACTCATGTAATGCAAAACTTCTTCTTCACTACTCTACACCCCCTCTGCTACCTCTCTGCCACTTTTCTTCTCTCTTTGCTGCCTCTACTACCTCTCTGCTGCCTCTGTTCCATGTCTTCTACTTTGCCTTATTGCTGGTTCAGGTGCTACTCCTTTGTGCTCCTTTGCCATCAATGACAACATTTCCAACAATTTGTACATAGGTTGTTCTGGAAACTTGATCAAAAAACAAAAAAATTGGAACCCCCAGTAGCATCATTCCACATTTATATTACAATGATCCTTCCCTATATACTATATACATATAACATCATGTTCATCTAAGAAACATAAAAAAAATCATATGAAACATAGGACTGCATACATAATAAGCATAAAAAAGACACTGAAATCTAGTGAAACTCTTCAGATTATGATAAAACCTGATCTCTGAAACATTTCATTCTAAACAATGGAGTGTCTGATCAAACTCAGCAGCTTGCTACAACCATATTTTGAAAGCTGATCAGCCAAGTTATTTTGTTCCCTGAAGATGCGTGAGATAGATAATCTATTGAAGAACATCATCAATGACATGGTACCTTCCATCCAATTAACTAGTGTTGGAGCCTCTAAAGCATGTCTCTAGTTTTCCCACTCAAAAGTCACTTTTGAATCATCAGAGACATCAATCTCTAATATTTCATCTATCTGGCACAAAATAGAATGCCCCATAGAGCAAGGAGCTCAGCTCTTGAGTTGGATACTTTGCCACTTACCCATTTGAAAGAAAAGTAGTCTCTAGGCCTCAAAACATTAGACAAGTTTCTCTTTTTCATATTATCCTTAATAGGAAATACCTTTAAAGAATTCCATAGCCTTAATTAAGGTGCTCCTCACATCTTGAATCATATGGTGAAAGAGAAAAATGATTCTTGCTTTCCATATCCCCATATGACAGTTACGTTTTGTCGCTCTAAATATGCCCCATATGATGTATAACTCCAATGCTTCGTATGACATATATCCCCGAAACCAAAGTGTAAGGCTAGAATCAATAGAGGACCTATCCCATGATACCCTCATGTTAATGATATGGCCTACCCCTATCCATATCGTTGCTGTAAAGGGACATCTTAGAAAAATGTGAGGCACAGGTGCATAGATCTTTCAATCCCTCTCTTCAGAGATTCTACGAACATCTATTACAGATTGGGTACTTCAAGAATAATACATCATGGAGCCAAGGGGTGGCCATGTTGGTTTCCCCTCCTTATAAATGCGCCTCTAACTTTTTGTGTTGTATGCTGATATGAAAACTTAGAAAAGACAATGTATTAATATTTTTGATTTACTATTTATTCTCTTTAAACTCAAATGTCATTTGATGGTAAATTTGTACTCTTTAATGCAAAAAGAGTATGTATTAGAAAGGTAAATTTAGAAATTATTTCATTTTTCATTATGTGTTTTCAAGTTAGATATTGTTTTCAAGTTTTCACCTTTCTTTGAGTTTATTGCGATGTATGGAACCGATCATAGCGAGAGGAACAACCCCCAAGGCAGATAAACAAATAAAAATTTCGCTTTCATATTAATTTATTTATCTTTAAAATATATATATATATATATATATATATATATATATATATATATATATATATATATATATATATATACATATTTCATGGTTCTTAGTATTTTATAATGTGGTAGGATGATTGTGGAAAGGGGACAACCGAAGAACATGTAAAGTGTCAATCTTGCTCTATCTTCAGGTATTTTAATTCTTTACATAATTGAAATAATGTTAATTTTGTTCAAATATGCAGACACATCTCCATGGTTCATGTGATGATTCCATCAACGAGGAAGATTTTTATTCATCCCCATGTCCATTGCTGTTGCTGCAAAAAAAGATGCTAAACATAAACAAGGAACTTGAGCATCTGGTAGACATTATGCCTCAAACACCTTAATTATAAAAAATTGTAAGACAAGTTATGACCCAGCTAGTTACATATAATTTAATAAGAAAAAAATCGAAAGGATATTTTTATTGTTCTACATGATATCAATTGTGATAGGTTAATTTATAACTTTTACATTAACTAAACTAACAAAAAAATTCTTTTATATGTAGCATTTTATTGAACCTGTTGTCTCTGGTGTTGGTGGTAGTGGGACAAAAGGCAAGATATTCTTGAGGAACCCTCTCATACACATCGTACGCCTTTAGGTAGCAGACAAGAAACGCACCCCCGAGAAGACACACATCCAACCGTTGAACATGGTGGCAGTGATGAGGCTGAAATGGCCAACTTTATTATTGAATTTCGTAGATCTACACGTGTCACCTCCATGGGGACCATTCCAGGCACGTTTTTGGTGAACAATGAAGGTGTTTCTATAAATAAAGTACAACTCTCGGGTAATTTTTAAAATTTTAACTATTTCATGTTCTTTATCTAAAACATATTTTATCATGATTATTATTTTTAAATAAATGATAATATCTTCTTCTATGTAGGAAACAATGATTTCTATAGGGATTTGGAGAGCAAGGTATTTGTAATTTTTTTCCCAACCATACGTACAAGGGGGAATTCCTAGAATTCTAACCTAAAAAAAAGGACTTCAAGATTATCTGGAAGGCCTTTTTGGGGTGGGCACATTTGATAGAACAACGGTCGCTCAGGAAGTTGGAAAATATCTGAAATATACGTGGGACACATATAGAACGCACATGAAAATTAACTCTAGATACAAGCGTCCTCTCACAGTTTCAGAGAGGGAGTGGAGAGCACTCATTAATGAAGGAAAAGAGAAAAAGGCCAAGAAAGAAGGAAAAATGCTAACCAAACCCACAAGGTAAATTACAACTTTAATTCAATAGATTTGATTTTCTCTATTTCTAAAATAAAAGTGTGCTGCATAACTGAGTTCAAGCTTTTGATGATAGGTTTCCTGACACCTCGAAGGCAACCAAAGCTAGGATTAATAAAAAAGGCCAGCACAAGCTAGGCCAGGGCGGCTACTTGAAATTAGCCACAAGAATTGTAAGTAGCTAAACATCTTATAGTTAATTGTATTGCCTTCCAAAATTTTTCTAATCCCATAAAATAACATTAAAATTCACAATAATATGCAATATAGGGTGACGAATTTGGAACGAAAACCACAAAGGAAGACAGAGAGATCACTTTCTATTCCTTTTATTAAGCCGTAGTTAAACTTCATAAAACCTTGGGACATGTCCCAAGATCCATAATGCCTGATAAGGTAAAATGTTAACCTTTGAATATTTTTTTTTTTGTCCATAAATTTACAGTCTAACAAATTTTTTTAAATAAGGGAAGCGACAATTTTAGCGATCAAAATAATCAAGTTGTAGAGTAGTGCGTAGAGTGAAATATTGCCACAACATGGTCCTCACATGCAACCTGATCATTCCAGTGGGGACCAGGCCAGCAATGCTGCTATCAGTGAGACCCACGATGGTAATTAATTTCTACTTATAATTTTTTATAATTATACATTTAGGGTTGTTTCCTTATAATGTTTTTTTTTAATTACATAGAATGTCTTACTTGAGCATCCTACCACCAGAAATGAACATGGGGCAACGGTTCCAATGGTGACAACTAGAGAAATAGGTAAATAATGTCATTGCAATTTTTTATTATTAATATTAATGAAATAATTCAATGATATTTAAAAAGTATTTATCAAAATTTTATATTATTTGTTTTTGTAGGCGATGCCCCATCACTGCATGAGACCAAACATCGTGAGTACCCAACTAGGTCAGCTGTGCTGGAAAAGGCACGAAACAGAAGTAGAGAACAATGATGTTGATGATGTAGTTAGGAGCTTGAGAAATAGGAATAAGAAAAAGAAATTTTGATAATGTAAAATATTATATTATTATAAGACAAGTGTTACCATACTTGGAACCGTTTTTGCATTATATAAAAACTCATTTATCATACTATTTTTATGCCAAGTACTTTGAATGTTTTCTTAAGTACTTTTTGTTGCATTTATTTTTAATTAGTTGTTGAATATTTTTTTTTGTTCTCATGAAAGTAAAAAATGAATATAGATTGGGTATTGGGGAATTGAGAGTGTTGTGACGGGGGGCGGAGGGGCCATAAGAGCTTCCACCTTCAAGTGGTTAGCCTTGTTTAGTATAGAATAATTTATTGGAGTGATTTAATCTTGGTTAAAACCTCGCTTGATCTAACGTAGCAGCAAAAAATTCATTGTTGACTTAGTTTCTACTCTTTCATATCATGGGAGGCTTTTTCCAAGTGCAGGGGACTCTAGAAAATTGTTATTGAAACAAACAAGATAATATTTGGGTATGTTTTGACATTGTCAACATATGTTCTAACATTATCATAAGAATTCATCTTAGAGTAAAAAATAATACAAATATTACTTGTATTTATTGTATAGATAATTATGGATTTTGAATGACTTGGTAGCGCAGGTACAAATCCTCTTGCATCATGAGCAATACAACTTGTCAGCTAGGGTCATATCTAGGATATTTTTTCTTGTGTACTTGACCAGGTTTGTAGTGTCACATTTTGTAAGTTCCTATATAGTTCATGATTCAAGATGAAGCTTCTTCAATATTATTATATGGTTTTATGTATCTGTTTTTTCCTCTATTTGATTGTAAGTTTGAACATGATTTTAAACATTGAAACATTTTTTTGTTTTTATACTATTATTTCATGTGAATAAATAACATATTGTTACAATCATAGTTTAATATTTTAGAGCATGTAAGGTTTTAGTGCCATCATGGTTCTTTACATCATATTTTGACTTGGCAGCATGCATTCTTCCTGTTTCAACTATGTGTAGGAAGAATGATGCAAGAATCATGTCCCCATCAAATGTTAGTTTGTTACTGAGTAAATAATCTGGTGACATCACGGCATCATGGTATGGTGTCCATGTAATAGGATACCAAGTACGCTTTGTTTCTTATACAAAGTGTAGGGAACAACCTCCTTGACAGGAGGATCGAAATCGATATAAAATCCAAAATTATCCCAAAACTTAGGGCCTATTTATTAGGTGTCTCTCAATCATAAAAAATGGTACTCCCAGTAGGTCGATCTATTTTAAATGAATCACAAACATTGTAGATCCATAGGGAAGCAAACCAAAGTCCAAAATACTATTGACATAATTTACAAAAGAGGCACAAGGATGAGGGCATGTGTTGATGTAATGTAACCCCAAAGAAAAATTTTGGCACAATGACCACATAACGGTACCTAAACACACATAGAATGGATCCAAACTTTGTATCATTTTAGGCACCACAACCACCGAAATCTACCCTGTTGGAACACCTAATCCTCTATGGGTAGATGTGGAATGCGAAAAGTCACAATGGAGTCCAAGTGACCTTGGAATATGAAACCAAGAGTCACACCATTGTACTATAAATGTACATCTTTGTATAATGGAAAATAAGAAAGCCTCACGCTTATCTTTCATTGTGTGTTGAGTCTCTTGTGTGTGTGTTCATCTTCCTCATACACCATGTGTGTGCTTCAACATGGTGTTTAACATGGTATCAGAGCGGGCGATTGCTGGTCCTGCTCCAAATTGAGTGAGCCATTTGTGTTTATGGCCTGTGCATATCTACAAAAATTATGATAATTTTTTCAGCACTCAGAGATTGTTGCAGCAGTGTTTTTACCGAATTCATCAAGCGTTTTTCAGCATTCAGAAATTGGCACATTTAGAATTTGTTTTGAAGAAGAGCAGCATCGGTTTTGAGAAGGAGCAGCATTCAAAATCTGTGGCAGCATTCAAAAATTTCATCTTGGAGAAGAGCAGCACTGCACATCTGAAGGTTGATTTTTTCCTACAATTTCTGTCTATTAAATTCTGTATTTTGGAGAGTTGTTGGAAAAATTGTTTAAATTTAATTTCTGAAGAAGTTTATGAGTTTTTCCATTGAAAAATATGCTTCCGGGCTATTGGAAAAGTTTCTGCTTTTTACTGCAAAAGAAATCTAAGTTTTTTCTGCTAAAAATTTCTTGATCTTTGCATTTTCTGCTGCTGGATTTGTTTCTGCAACACATTTGGAGAAAAATATACTGTTGTTTTAAAGTTGAAATTCCTGCTGAAATTTCTTGTATTTCTCCAATCTCTGTTGTTTTAAAAAAAAAAAAAATTAAAAAAAAAAAAAAAATCCTGCAACTCTCACTCTCACTCAAACCCTCTGCACCCTCTCCTACAACTCGACTCTCACCATATTTCCCTAGATCCCCTTCATCCTACGCTATGCGCTCAACACATCCCCTTCCAACATTTTTTTAATTTTTATAACTTTTTAAAACAAACCCCGCCCCCTCTCTGCATCTCTTCACGGGTCTCTAAGGCTACCCTATCCCCCTCACGGCCTGCGCCTACCTCATTCCCCTCACACCCTACGCTATACCTCTCTCACACCCTACGCTACCTCCCTTCTCACATACCTACTCTCCACATCCTCACATCTCATATGACTCTCTCTTTTTAATTATATTCATGTTTTAAATTTTTATTTTATTAAAAGTTCTCCATCCCCTTTTAAATTAATTCCCCTTCCCATATTTTATTCATCAAATACATTCCCATTTTAATTTTTTTATTTTATTTTATTAAAATCTCTCCACCCCCTTTTAAGTTAATTCCCCTTCCCATATTTTATTAATCCCTTTTTTAAAAAAAATAAAAAATAAAAATAAAAATAAAATTAAACTTCTCCCTAAATAAATTCCCTTAAATTAATCCCCTCTCTTTTAATTAATCCCCTTTCTTTTAAATTCCCCCCACTTGTAACTAATTCCCATTTTTAATTAATTTTTTTAAATTAAAAAAAAAACAGCAGAGAGAGAGGAAGAGAGGAAGAGCAGAGAGAGAATATGAACAGCAGAAATGAAGAAAATGGCATATGAAGAAAATGGACTGTACACATAAAGAAGACAAGTGAAGTTTATATTGAATGATTTATGGCATATATCAAAGGGTGATTTTCTAAAGAGATTGACATGTGAAGACAAATTGGTCATCATTTTGAACAGCAGTGGCATTCATTGTTTGAACACAAAATTTCTAATTTGTGGAGTTTCTCTTAATCTATATTACATTCTGCAATACAGCAAGGTCAATCATCCAAGCTTGTGAAGCTCCTCCTTTTGTTGAGTTGAGTTGAGTTGTTTTTGGTATCAAACAACTCTTTGAAGAAAGGAAAATTCAGTTGCCTTAAAGGCCTCTTGCATATTGTTTTTGCTGCACATTCAAACAAATATTTTGCAGAGATATTGCATTGAATTGACATTGTATTGTGAGTCGAATTTGCATCTTCTTCATAGTTTCAATCAATAGATTTTGTACTTTGAGATTTCCATAGTTGGAAATTCTTCGGAGTCATTTGTACTTGTTGTTGAATCACATTGTAAATGGGTGCATTTTCGGTTGTAGCCGACACCCTTTCATTTTTGAGCCTAAGTTATTGAAAATGGCTAAAATCAATGAGGAATTAGAGTTGTTGAATAACCTCATTCATTCCAATGTTGATGACATGATAAAAATGAGCAATAATGCTCTTTGTAATATTCAGACTTGTTACGAAATGCACAAGAAAAGATCGAGTTTTTGCAGTTGGAATCTCAGCTCCAACAAGAAGAACTTCAGCAAAAGAGTCACCATTCTGAACCTGTTTTTGTTTAGAAGATTGAGAAAGACTCCCATCAGCAACAAGTCATTAAAGTTGAAGATGATTCACATTCAGTTCCTTGTACTAGAGCAGATATACATGCAGATGCAGTAGTTCAGCTTGCACTTCCTAAGCCCATCATCAAACCTTGGGAATAGCTTGTCCACAACAAGCATCGAACTGGTCTTGGATATGACAAGGATGTGACCTTTCATACTCCAGACTACACCAAGCCCATCAAATTTCAAAGTGTTGGATTCATGTATGACAGTTCACCTACAGCTGTTCCAAATCCTGTTCCACTTCCACAACAGATTGAGAAATTCCAACACTGTGATCGAGTTGGCCATATGAAAGATCATTGTTTTGATCTTCATCCATGCAAGCACTGTGGTCGGCATACCCATTCTTCAAACAGATGCTTCAGACACAAGCCTCCTGCAAGAACCAAGATTCATCTTGGATGGATCGCTTCTTGGCAATGGGCATCAACAGCAAAGAAGATGTTTAAGTCGCATGTTAGAACATGTTCAAGAATATTGAGTAAAATTGCAATTGATTTTTCACCATCATCTCACCTTGTCCCTGACAGGGGGGAAAATGGTGGTCATGTACAAGCTTCGACGACAGATCAAGCGGGCCTGAGCCACAATCTCTCATTCCATGTTCAGAGTTGTAGCCAGCAGTTCAAGCGAGCCTGAGCCACAATTCGTCATTCCGGATTCAGAGATGTAGCCAGAGACACGGATGCCCATGAGCATGCCTTCGGTTGGTGGAAAAACTTAAACCATCATCTTTGGTTGGTGGATATCCTAAAAGCATCACAGATAGTAGACCTCCCTTCTTTTAGGTCGAAGGTCTCCCTTTCATATAAGAGGAACACTTCCTCTAGCAGAAGCCTTCAGCTTCTTTCCAGCTTTGGTTGAGTTCAAGGAAATGCTTCAAATCATTCCAGAGTTGTTGGTAATCCTAAAACCATCACAGGTAGTAGACCTCCCTTCTTTTAGGTTGAAGGTCTCCCTTTTTTATGAGGGACAATTCCTCTAGCAGAAGCTTTGAGCTTCTTGCCAGTTTTGGAAGAGTTCCGGGAACTGCAACAAGTATTGCGTTCCATTGTTGGTGGTCATCCTTAAACCACCTCTTTTTTCCAACATTTCAGAGAGTTGATTCAGACCAAGTGCTTCCATGCATACTTTGCAGATTTGTATTACAACTCTTTTCTTCAACTCACACATACCCCTTCGGATTAAGGGGGGATGTTGGAACACCTAATCCTCTATGGGTAGGTGTGGAATGCGAAAAGTCACAATGGAGTCCAAGTGACCTTGGAATATGAAACCAAGAGTCACACCGTTGTACTATAAATGTACATCTTTGTATAATGGAAAATAAGAAAGCCTCACACTTATCTTTCATTTTGTGTTGAGTCTCTTGTGTGTGTGTTCATCTTCCTCATACACCATGTGTGTGCTTCAACATGGTGTTCCCATATATATAAAATATAGCAAGAAAAGAAACAGGGTAAGGAGAATACCCTTGTTTTCCTGGGCCCGTGTACATGTCCCGTCTAGTCTAGTAGAAAGTGAGTGCCATCAACATTGATCACAGGGAACATCACACACTTTTTGTTATAGGGGTTGAGCAATTTCAAAATCCCATAGATAATGAAAACCACAACGCTTAACTCCCGTTCCTGGATGGACTCCTTGACCATGCAACTCTTTCGACCTAGTTGAAACTTCACTTGAGGGAACACTACATTTCCTTGACCCAACATATGAGCACTACAGAATGGAGAAGCCTCATGCGTAGTGTCTTCTTGGGGACTAGATAGGAGCCTATGCATGGTGGTTGTGCCACAAAAGAAAATATATATGCATCATAAAAAATATTTATCACATGTGATAGTGCATGAAAATCCCCTAGTATCCCCCTTTAATATTTGAATGTGAATGCACATAGAATCCAACATATTAATATAACAACTCAACCATAATATATCAACACATAACTTCAAAAAGAAATATTTCATACTTTACAAATGCATAAAAAATAGTGTTTTCATAATAACCATCACGATAAAACCATATTATGAAATAGTTTTCAAAGGTTTGTCAAAATATATAATCAATGTGTTTCTAATGCATCATATGTATACTGAAACTAAAAATAAAAAATTTCCAGAAACTCATTATGTAAGTACCATTCTTGTCCAAAACCAACAACCATAAAACATAAAAAAAATAATTAAAACTCATATCTGTTGCGTGATGCAACCTTTGTTTTCTACTATTTTCTACCTATTGTTCTTTTCTGATGTGTGAGCTTGCCTTAACACATTGTTGATCGTGATGATGGGCATGTGAGGTAATAGAATGATAGGAATTATGAGACAATCTAGACTTATTTGCCACCGCTTCTTTCTCTCCTTTTCTTTTCTTAGGTTCATGGGTTTTAGCTTTTCCATGCAGTGTAAAATGGAAATGTGAGGCCATAGAAATAGCAGATGAACTAGATGTGGAGGTGGAGGAGGTGGCGGAAGTGGTAAATATATGGAAAGAAATCCTTGGGATTGGTGTTGAGGAGGATAAAAACATCCTGCTAGCCATTATTAGTTGAGATGATAATATAACATACGACATGTGGAGAAACTAGAATACCAGTGCTAGGAGGTTGAGGAGGTAGGTGGTATGCTTGCTGGTATAATAAATTAAGGAAGCTAGTCTATAATAATTGGTTAAAATCGTCGAAATTTGTGTCAAATATTTTTGAAAACATAAATATTGTGTTTCCTCCTTACCACAGATTTGTCCCACTGCCTCTGTTATTTCTTGTGACGAACCTCTCTAAAGTTGTGTGAAGTGAAGTACAACGTGAGAGGGATTTGGTCGCAATTGTAGGTGACAATGTCAAAGTTGTAGCCAGGCCTCCGGTATGAGTACAGGTTGGAGGGGTTGTCCAACTATAGTCCATGGAAGGAAAGGATCAAGTGGAAATATTATTCACCTCAAATGAGGTAAGTTTCATATAGTGTCATATCACCATAACCAATGCCTCACTATAATGACACTAATTGGTTTATGAGTCTACTAAGAGTTTGTTCCAGGTATTTATGCAAGGCACTGAGGGCTAAATGTAAGGAAAACTATCTTCTTTAGGAATACTTTGGCTTTTAGCAAGTATCATACAAGAAAATTTGTAGGTTCAAAGAATGGTACATAAAGGACTATCATAAAATATAATTTTATTAATATCTACAAATGACCAAACAAGCATGTGAGCACCAAAAGTACAAAACTAGTGATAAGAAGTGGAAGAGAAAAAGAAAATACTAAAAGCATAATAAGTAAGGAAAGAAGATATGCAATAAAATAATAAAAGAAAAGTAAATGACTATCCATCAATAAAATGTAAGAGTGGCCTATTCCACTCACATTATAACTAGACAAAGAGGCAAAAGATGAAAAACAAACAACCTTGAGACTCCTATAAGGTGAAGATTCCATTACAATATAGGAAAATCCAACTTTTACATCTACCACAGAGATGGGGCCTATACACTATTAGAGGAAGTTCTCAAGAAAATATTAGAGTCTCAGAGCATGATGAGAGCTTGTACTCTGCAACAATGTCAATGAATCCCTCAAGATTCTTGGTATGTGTAATGAAAGTCTCTAACTCAATCTCTTGTAAATGACAAAATTTGTGAATCCTCTCATTACATAGAACGTGACAGTTAGAGTCCACTCAAATATGGTGAGAACAAATCCAAAGTTGTCCAATATGACTTTGAAGGCCATACGTCTAAAGTTGTTAAGTATACCAACATTGAGCAATAAGACTAGTTCTCGACTAGATGAAATTTTTTGTGTGGAAAGAAATATTTCGGTTGAGACTCAAGGGAGTCAATCCAAGTAATTTGAATGTAACATTAATAATATCTTATTTGATCACCTTCTTCAACTCGCACTTGGGTAAGAGATGACCATCTTTAAAAGAGTATTAGAAAGGCGGGAATGCTTAATTGAAATACCAATTCTCTGCAACAAAAAATAAGGCTTTGAAAAACAACATTGGTGTTTCCCAATACTAATAGCAATCATCTCCTTTAACAAGAAGAGAACTGAGTATATCTCTCTCCCTAGTGCTAAGTTTCTCAAACGGTGAATCCTATGAAGTAAGAAAAAAAATCTGAAAATGCTCTGAGGATATAGATGATGACCACTAGTCTTCACTTCGAGGATGGCTTAAGGAACTATTTGGTAAATATGGATCATATCACAACCAAGAAAAATATTCAATACCATAAGTATGATGTCAAATTATCAATCTGGGTGTAATATTCCCAAATTTTCGTATCATATTTGGAATATTAGAGTCCTTGATTTTCTTAATGAATTAAGTAAATAAAAGGGTGAAGGGACCCACAGTGCTCAATATGAATAAATATCCACTTTTGTGTGTGTGAATGTGGATTAATTTAGCCAAGATCTGCATAACAGGTAGTTGAGAAACTACTAATGTGAATGAGATTGGAGATCATGTATCATTTAATGAGAGAGATCATGGAGGATTGATTCAGTCAACTAAGATCTTGAAGATGTCAAACAAAGGATCATTGAGCATTCATGATCAAGTGAGGGAAGATCATGTGCAAATGAAGCAAAAATGATGGAGGAGGTGTACATTGCACCTAGACTTGTTGGTTGATTTGGTCAAACATCACAGTCCCACTTGGAGGATCTTGTCCACATGTGACTACGCAGTTGAGATTAGGGCCAAGGCTTGGGAAGGATCAAACATTATAAAGGAGATGAAGGCAAAGGTGAAAAGAATCTTGGATTATTTGATGTATTATCTTTTAGATATGGAATTTTCAAGTGACATTCCACTGCATTCTTGGGCTGTTTAGTAAAGATTTTAGGTGTTGTTTAGCACAGGGTGTTCCCAAGCGGGAATCCCACCTCTTTCTTATGTAGCTCTGGAAAGAGGATTTCTCTTCATTCTACATCAGACATTGGTGCCACATCTCTTCTCTAATTTCTGTAGAACATCCATATTCAGAAATCTGCAGATTTCTTAAGATCAGTTTGGAAGGTGGAAGTTGTCTTCAATACTTTAGCTAGAGAACAAGGTGAGGAATTATTCCCATCACTTGAGCTTATATATCAGCACTCCCAAACCCACATTGCAGATCTGGCATCAGGCCAAATTTTTTTTACCTCCTAGCAGCAGTACTTCCTTCATGAATTACGTTGTCTATCTTGCAGATGAAAAGTGAGGAAGAAAGTTGCTATTTTTTCAACTAGAAATCCTGTGAGGGATCATTCCCTCACATTTCCATCAGTCTCACCATCAACCTGGAGTTTATTATAGCCAATTTCAGTAGGAAAAAGGCCTCTCTTTCCCTCACAACACAGTTTCTAGAGGCAGTTGTGTTGCAGCAGCTGCAATCATCATTGGAGGATTGAGAAGCTAGATCTAGAGCTTCTAGCTCATAAATCTGAGGAAGGGATTAGCCCTTCAAGAATAGATCTGATATGAGCACACATTTCAGCCATCTATTCTCTAGATATAGCTTCAGATCTGTATTTCCCAGCAGATCAAGGATCAAACCCTGGGGAGGTGATTTTTCCAAAGTTGCAGATCTGGAAAATCCTTTTTGGGCTATCTTGGGAATCCATCACATTGGCCAAATATTGAATCTTGGAATCATCAGAGCTTTGGATTTGAGTATATCTGCATTCTCCTTTTCAACCTGCACTTATATGCTCATGTTCAGCTGAAAGGACTGCACAATATTTACTTTAGTGCCTCCACAGTTACGTTGTACTTGTTGTATGCATGTTTTCAGGGTGATCCTAGCTCATCTTTTTTGCTAGATATACCTACATTATGTAATTTTATAACTGAATAGTCTCCAATATAATAAAATGGTTCAGATCTTTCTGCATATTCTAATGTGTACTTAGATTTACTATTTATCTTGATGTAAGTTCTTATATTGTGTGATGTATTATTGCATTCACCCTTTTGGGATATTGCAGTGGCATGAGAGCATGATATTTGGCTCAGCTTGTGGACACTTCATCTTGTGCATTGAAAGAAGGACCGATAGATGAGATCTATCATGGAGGATGAAAAATCTGTCACTCCTTTCTTTAGATCCATGTAATATCTCTC
This sequence comes from Pinus albicaulis, assembly GCA_034641835.2. NCBI lineage: Eukaryota > Viridiplantae > Streptophyta > Pinopsida > Pinales > Pinaceae > Pinus > Pinus albicaulis. The sequence goes on from CM076578.1 coordinate 1,275,249,540, forward strand.
CAAGGAGGTCAATCAAATGAAGAAGGAAGGATAGAGGGAAGATCCAAGAAGAAGATGTGATGAGGAAAGTACTTCCTATCAGCAGAAAATAAGACCGGAGAACCCTGGATCTCCTCATAGATCCACTATGCCCACTTTCTTTGAAGAAGGTGAGAGGTATAGAAGTGAAGAAAGGAATGAACCTGAGACTCATGAGGCTCTCAGTTTGTATCTTGAAGAGTACAAAGCACAGTATAGAGAATTCAAGGAGAAGCTAACTCTACAACAATTCTTCCAGATTAAAGAAGAAAGAGGATCCTATAGCATCAATAGAAGAAAGAGGCATACTAGATTCTATTTGCCTACATTTGATGGATATTCCTCAAGCAATTTCAAGGCTTGGAGGAGGGATTTAGATTCATTTTTCAAGCTACATATTATGGCTGAAGAAGAGGTTGTTCAAATTGCAGCACTTCATCTCTTCGATGAAGTAGAAGATTGGTGGTTTGGGCACATAGAGCATGAAAAGGTGACCAAGTATTCAGATTTCTTTCACAAGTTGAGGAAGGAGTTTGATGGAGGAGAGACAGAGATGTGCTACACAGAGACATCTCCCAAGGAAACCAAGGAGAATGTCAATCTTGTCACTCTGGACAAGGGGTCACTCATTTCACCACTTGCTGCAGAAGTACTTGTATCTGGAGAAAAGACACTTGCATATTTGCAAGGTAGTCTTGCGTTCTTGACATATGGAGTCCCATGCATGGATTAGGAGATGAATGAGGAGGAGGAGGAAGATACCAGTGATGGTACACTTGAAGAAAAGGGGCCATCACTCTTATCAGCAGTTGGAGACACTGTTGTCCCGGTTGGAGGAACTCTTGTGTTCTGTCAAGATGTTCTCACATGTTAGTTGATCCATGGTATGCATGAAATTTCAGCACATATTGTTTCAAGATCAATGCATAACCAAGGCTTAGAATTTTTTTTTGATTTGAAGCAGAGGCATATCACAGCGCAGAGGACCCTTGGTCTAATCAAGGAGGAGACTGAAAACTATCCATGTTCATCATTGTTGGGCTACAATCAACCATTTGAGTTGAGATGTAGAGTTTTAGAAAATGGGATTAGCATTATCCTATGTACAATGGCTGATTATTAGATCAGTATTATGCCTTACTCTGAGACAACATATGTATTACCTTACAGATCTACAACGCTATCACTTAGTGGCTGTGAAAAAGAAAGGGACCCATTATTCATGGAGCATTTTGGAGGTAGCTTCAATCATGAAGCAATGGAGATGAAGATGAAAAATGGTAGACATCTTGAGATGAGAAACTTTTTCTCCTTTCTAGATGACACTTTCTCAATGAGAATTTCACTTCTCAGAGAGAAACTTCTACTTGCAACAAATCCAAAACTTCTTTGGTTTTGGAGGGCCTTTAGTGGAGAGATAATCTCACTAAGAGATCTCATTAGATATGCATTTCAAAATTTCATGAAGTGCAAAGTTATTCAATAGTTTGGGGAGGATGGTATTCTACAAAGGGAGGATACCATGATTTTGGAGTACCTCATTCATCATACACATGAGAGTGAATGGGGAAGGATGATAAGCAAGGGGTTGCAAAACCACTTGAAGATTTGTATGGGCTAGCATGCTTGGTTACGTTGGTTTCTATTGGTAGATTTATATCACTCTCCAAAGGCTCCTATTTTTCTGATCCATGCCTTGAGAAACACATATGAAATGAAGAAGGAGGCATGGCTACGCTGGCTGCTCTTGGGTGAGTATGGTTACCACCCAATAGCTTATGATTTTCTGATTCATGCCTTGTATATCAATGATAGTATGTAGAAAAAGAAGGCATGTTCAATTTTGTTTCACTTGAGAGAGATTGGCCACCACATGACATCTCCTATGTCTATGTGTTTTGTCTTGGGTAAATCTTGGCATGAGGCTCTCATGATGTGCATTGATGATGTTTCTTTGCATTGGGCTGATGTGACATTCCATATGTCCATTAGTATGTTTTTTCTTCATGATGCACATGAGGAGGAGAGAAAGTAGCAAGATCTTTTGTTGCTTTGGTTGCTTTCGAGGGAGTTTGGCTTGTCCATCTTACATGGAGGCGATGGAGGATGGCAGCAAATGGCCTTACTCTGGTGGTTACTCTTAGGAGAATATGGTTTCACATATTTTTCTACCCATATAGCTCCTTCCCTTATTCTTTTGCATAACATTGGGATGATGCTCGGATCCAACAAGGCCAACAGGGCTAAGTATGAGAGCATATCAATGCTCAATGTAATTCATGAAACACGGGATGGAGACATGTATTGTGTGATGGAGATTTTCCTTGGTGAAGAGAACCACCTTATCATTAGGGGAATTTTGAGGTCTAAAATGGGCCTCCTAAGGAAATTATAAAATAATAGTGGAAATAATAAAATAAGATTTGCTTACATCTTCAAATTTTAGAGGGAAAAAAGGAAAAACTACTTTTTCAACTCATATTTTCAACTTATCTCCCAAAATTTTTGTCAAATTTCAAGTGGGAGTACTCATTGGATGTAAAATTTAATTCCTCATCAAATGAGTACCCATGTTGCATACTTTCAATGGACCCTGCAACACGAAAAAAGAGAAATACATGAAAAACGTGATTGCAATCATGTTTTTTAATGTATTTCTCATTTTTCGTGTAGCAGGGTCCATAGAAAGTATGCAACATGGGTACTCCTTGGATGAGGAATTAAATTTTGCATCCAATGATTACTCCCGATCAAAATTTGAGTAAAAAATTTGGGAGATAAGTTTAAAATACGAGTTGAAAAAGTAGTTTTATTATTTTATTATTTTTTAATATTTTTACCCTTTTACTTAAAAAATGGTGAATCATCCCCCATGGTTGACATCATCATATTGAATCCTATTGGTTCTTATAAATTTTTGTTTGGTTGTAGATTTTTTTTAGGAGGCCCATTTTAGACCTCAAAATTCCCCTAACGTTTATGCACCTTATGTATTGATGATGATGATGGACATCATATGGTTGTCACTTGGTACTTCATGATGGAAGGAGGACATCCAACCATACAGTTAGAAGTCATTCTTTATGCTTTTAAAAGACAAATTTGGAGCCAAACATGCATAACCCTTTGCAGCAAATGGAGGAAGACTTCCTTATGTGGATGCCATTTGGAGGGGAATAGATGGATTTCCATCTACTTTTGGAGTTTCTTGAGGACAAGAAACATTTTGCTGGGGGGGACTGTAATATTCCCAACTTTTCACATCATATTTTGAATATTAGAGTCCTTGATTTTCTTAATGAATTAAGTAAATAAAAGGGTGAAGGGACCCACAATCCTCAATAAGAATAAATATCCAGTTTTGTGTGTGTGAATGTGGATTAATTTAGCCTATATATACATAACAGGTAGTTGAGCAACTACTAATGTGAATGAGATTGGAGATCATGTCTCATTTAATGAGAGAGATCATGGAGGGTTGATTTAGTTAACTAAGATCTTGAAGATGTCAAACAAAGGATCATTGAGCATTCATGATCAACTGATGGAAGATCATGTGCAAATGAAGCACACATGATGGAGGAGGTGTACATTGCACCTAGACTTGTTGGTTGATTTGGTCAAACATCGTAGTCCCACTTGGAGGATATTGTCCACATGTGACTACGCAGTTGAGATTAGCGCCAAGGCTTGGGAAGGCTCAAACATTATAAATGAGATGAAGGCAAAGGTTAAAGGCATCTTGGATTATTTTATGTATGATCTCTTAGATCTGGAACTTTCAAGTGACATTCCATTGCATTCTTGGACTATTTAGTAGAGATTGCAGGTATTGTTTAGCACAGGGTGTTCCCGTGTGGGAATCTCACCTCTTTCATCAATAGCTATAGAAAGATGATTTCTCTTTATTCTACATCAAGCATGGGTGCCATATCTCTTCTCTAATTTTTGTAGAATATCCATATTCAGAAATATGCAGATTTCTGAAGATCAGTCTAGAAAGTGGAAGCTGTCTTTAGTACTTTAGCCGGAGAACAAGGTGAGGGATGTAGATTTCTGAAGATCAGTTTGGAAAGTGGAAGTTGTCTTTTGTACTTTAGCTGGAGAATAAGGTGAGGGATTATTCCCATCACTTGAGCTTATATATCAGCACTCCCAGAGCTACATTGCAGTTTTGGCGTCAGGCCAAAACTTATTGACCTCCCAATAGTAGTACTCCTTCAGGAATTATGCTGTCTATCTTGTAAATCAAAAGGGAGGAAGGAAGTTGCTAGTATTTCAACTACCAATCCTATGAGGGATCATTCCCTCACATTTCCATCAGTCTCACCATCAGCCTGGAGTTTATTGCAGCAAATTTCAGCAGCCAGAAGGTCTCTCTTTCCCTCACAGCACAGTTTCTAGAGGCAGTTGTGTTGCAATAGCTGCAATCATCATTGGATGATTGAGAAGCTAGATCTAGAGCTTCTAGCTCATAGATCTGAGGAAGGGATCAGCCCTTCAAGCATAGATCTGATCTGAGCATGCATTTCAGCCATCTATTCTTCAGATCTAGCTTCAGATCTCTATTTCCCGGTAGATCAAGGATCAAACCTTGGGGAGGTGATTTTTCCAAAGTTGCAGATCTAGAAAATCCATTCTGGGTTATCTTGGGAATCCATCACATTGGCCAGATATTGAATCTTGGCATCATCAGAGCTCTGGATTTGAGTAGATATACATTCTCCATTTCACCCTGCACTTATATGCTCATGTTCAGCTAAAATGACTGCACAGTATTTACTTCAGTGGCTCCATAGTTACGCTGTTCCTATTGTATGCATGTTTTTAGGGTGACCCTAGCTCATTTTTTTTGCTAGATCTACCTACATTCTGTACTTGTGTAGCTAAATATTCTCCAATATAATAAAATGGATCAGATATTTCTTCATATTCTGATGTGTACTTAGATTTATTTTTCATCTCGCTGTAAGTTCTTATATTGTGTGAAGTATTACTGCATTCTCCCTTTTGGGATATTACACTGGGGTTCTTAAGAGGGAAAAAAACACATTAGCATTAGGGATTCATGCCAGGGTTTTCTATCCCATCTAGGGTTTCTAATTCCTAGATTCACACATCCTATATCTTATGCAAAAAATCCTTAATGTATGTACAACCTTCATTAATTAAAGTCATACATTACTGGTAGTACGTATGTTTCTCTTTTATGATTACTTGGACGTTGTTGTAGGACCTTCTACAAGATCTTGATTTCAAGAGCTCTAAAGACTACATTCAATATCCTCCTTTCCAAATTTTTTGCTACTAATATTCCAGTTTATCCTTTATCCTTCTTCTAGATGCTGCTATTTTTTAGGTGGAAAATTGCAAGGATGCCAAAGCCAACATTTTCCTTCGAAGATACAACTATTGTTTTCATTGAAGTAATGATCTTCCTAAGAACATCTCCAAAACAAGATGATCACCATAAGGTTACTATTTGTTTCTTATTGCTTCAAATATTAGTTTCAACACTAATATATATATTTATCCAGCCTTGGTTCTTAGGGCACAGTCACTAATATTTCTTAAGACAAATATATTTTCATTCAGTGCACTTATAGTGTTTTCATATTGACCACTTCCTAGAGTAGATATCTCAATTATCTATATGGATATTGGTGGTCACCCACATATTCCACTTAGGGCCCCACCATTTTCTATTTTAGATTTTCAGTTTCGGCACAACTTACTATTTTTAGTAGTTTTTCGGGTCCTAAAATTCTGGAGCTATTTTGAGGCCCTAAACGATGTTTTTTGGGCATCGCGACACTAGAGAAGGGGATTTTGTTCTAGAATATACATTCATAGTCAAAAAATTTATTCCTCGGATAGATATTTATAATGATGTATCATGTGCGTCAAACAAAGATAGTATCCCAAATTTATGGCCCTGGGAAATTGATGTACCAATTTACTCCGACGGGGCCCATATTATGGTGTTTCATCTCCTAGGGTTAGGTTTTTGGATATTTAGGTTTTTCCATTGTTTCTCAATATTATATAGGCCTTCGAGCCTCATTGTAACACAAATTTCAAAGGCCTGTAGCCACCACATATCTTCTCAAAGATAAGCTACCAGTGCCCTAGCTAGATTATTTCCATTCTCTCTGTAAGCAAATTTCAGTTGTTTGATATTAATGAAATGAAGTATCATTTCCATTGCATATTTGTATTTATGGTTATATGTGTATTCTGTTATGTTCCTGCATAAATATAGATCACTCAAACTAGGAATTTTACACGTTATTGAATAATATTTTAGAACGGGCCTAAAAAAGCTTTGACTAAAGTTGGTTTAGTTTCCTCTACCAAATAATGAATATTTCTATTACAGATATCTGAAAGATATTTCTTTGTCTTTAATTGTGCCATTAATCTGTAGTTTTAGGTCTAAACTCTTCTATAAGGTGACTTCCTTTTTTTGGAATAGAATAATTGTAGCTTTACTTATTGATTTGGGCATCCAACCTTTCATTACATCTCTCCACAACTGCTTCAACAACTCTCTGAAATGTTATGGCCTTCCTCCTTAATCTCTTATCCTATATGTTGTGTTGATAGGTACCTACAACACCCTATTTAGTATTGTTTTAGCCCTTCAATCAGCCACTTCAGATCTGTGGCCTAGACTCCACAGGTCTGTGATCTCTTTGGATTATTTCAGTAAGAATAACCACTTCAAAATATGCCCAGAGAAACTCCCTCTTCCTTGAACTTGACTTCTCTTTTACTTCGCTTAATAATATTGTAAGATGAACCCTAAAACTGGTCCATCTTTCTTTAATTCTTTCACTTTGTTAGCTCAAGTTTGCAGCCCCAACCACATAAATATTGACTAGTAGATATGCCTAGATCTCGGAATTTATTCCCTATAGGAGCTCAGCCTTCCTTTAGCTTGAATACTGACCTTTCAAAACTAGAGAACAAAGCCTCTTTACTTTCAAAACCTAGTTTGGACTTCTTTAATAGGTCTGTGAGATTTTATACTATGACTAGGTCTAGTTGTCAGGCCTAGAATTCTGATTTATTACTTCTAGGAGCTCAGTCCTAGCCAATAGTCTTCTCTTGATGGTATTGAAGGCTTTAAGGATGTAACAATATTAAGTATCATCATGAATCAATTAAAATTATGAACACCGACACTAGTTACATTCTTCAACACCAATCCCATTGGGACAATATATAGTTGGCTGTCATAGATTGTGGATTGAGATTGACCACTATATCGATCGAATAGACAAGATCGACAAACTATGCCATATTCGAGAGATTGAGACAGAGGAGAATTTTATCTTTCATTGCCCCATTTATTATGAGATCCATGGGATATTTCATTGCCTATTTAGGGGGATCCATACCCTATATATTTTCTTTTGATACTTGACCAAATATTTCTAGCCCTTTACATACATGAACCCCTCAAGCTTCGTGTCCACATTCTCCAACATTATTCTAGACAATATCTTGTTCAAGGGATATATATTTCTTTAGAATGCTTCCATCAGCTAGGGTATCTAAGAGATATAATAATAGTAACATTTCCTTGAAATCTTGATTCGTGTGAACTTGACAATCCATTCCCCTTCCCCAACAACTTACAAACATCACCAGACTAGATCTCTTACTAGTAGATTGTCGAGGTCCACTAGACATTAGTGATGGGTTACTTATTTACAACAACAATGCAACATAGGGTCTAGTTCTTTCCCAAGCTCTCCCTCTAGGCACCATTCTATCTTGATTTATTTTCATTAAGCTTTGAGTATTAGTAGAGATTTGTCTAATGGAACATGACTAGTCCTTGCCTCCTTTCTATGACTGCCTACAATCGGAGTTGAAGGTTTTCCATGTTTTAACATGAAAAAATTATGTTCCTGCACTTCAAGTTGAATGTTTTTCATGTTTTAGCATGTAGACATTATGTTTTTACTTTATTTATTGTTCTTTATATATGATATTGTTTGGTACTCCTGCTTTCATCAACATCATTTTACTCAATAGTCCCATTGACCTAATTTTTTGGGCATTTATAGCACATTAATTATCTTATTATCTCCATAACATTGTAATGTTGATCCTTCTCATAATGCTGCAAATGTTTCCTGAGGCACTTGAATTGCAGTGTCTAGATAGAGTGATGTTGATGATGAAGACCTTATTGATGGTTTGTTAGGATCCCATTGCATAAGTATCTTCTTCGATATTGTATTCTCCCTCCAACAATCCTTTTCTAGTGTCTGAGAAACTTTATTTCTGCTTTGACCATGGCCACCTTTGCTGAAAAACTCATGTTGTGTAGCCAGATTATAATGTAAATATTTTTTCATGAGAAAGATAAATCATATTAAGTTATGTATTTTAATATTACAAGGGTTATTTTTCTTGAGAGTTTGATAAAATTGAGAATAACCCTTATTTTGTTTTTGAAACAGCTATCTTTATGCTTATTATATGATTTTCAATGTTCTTATGCTTGTAATTTTTCATGATATAGTGACTATCTTTACTGAGAGTTCAAAATTCATATTGATTAAAATACTCCCCATACCTGAAACCACGGGCAATCACAAATTCATTTTCACACCTCTGTTAAGTGATAACAATTCATATGACCGCAAAATCTGTTGGTTAGTTTTTCACGAATACCTCCCTTGTAGTAGTGGACAAACAATAACTTTTTTTTAAGATCACTTGTAGCAAGGGTTTTCATTCCTTTACTTCCATTTTCTAGGAAATTCTCTAGTTTACTATAGAATATCTTGTCATTTGGGCTTATGTAATGTCTCTTATTTTTTGTTTTAAATATTTTTCACTTAATATGATGCCTTTGAAGATGACTTTGAAATATTTTTCATCTAGAATACCTGGTATTATTGGCTTCAAAAGGTTAAAGATATTTGTAATATTATTTTGGAAATGTACCTGAGAATAGAATCACATGTTTGGTATGTTCTTGTATGAGAGAATTGAGTATATTTGTGTGATTGTTTCCGGGAGAGGCTCAAATCTAGAATAAAAAATTCTATATACTCTAAAAGGATTTTTTGTCTTTGATGTTGTTAGTCTCAAGCTTCTAAAACATTATACTTTAAAACTGAGCATGACTGACAATAAATGTGCTCTTATTATCTCTCCACTTCTTGAATATTTCAATTTGGTTTCATCTAAATGGTTATATTTTGTTTCTTAATTCATGGAGACCATATAGAGGAATTTCTTCTAATTCTGAATACTTAAATTTCTTCATCCATGAGTGCAACATAGTCTTCGGCGCTAAAATCAATGACCTCTCTTATGGATACTTTTTCAAGAAAATTTGAAAAGAGAGAGTGACAAGGAATGTCTTACAAATTACTGGTACATGAGTAAGAATGAATTCCTAGTTTCTTTTGTCATTAATTTATGCCAATGCATTCTTTCTTATAATAAGTGATGGATAACAAGCTTCAATACAAGGGATTTATGTTGTCTTCCTTCATATTCCTCTATCTTAGCAAAACGTTGCATATGAAACATTTCCAAACATTACCAGAAGATGAATAACCCCTAACCGATAATGTGATGTGATTGAGGGGAATTAAATCATAGTTTGCAGATGCAAAGTGTGATTCTAATGAAGGAATAGTTGTGTTTGTCAAGAAAAACCATTATCAGCGGTGGGAAATATAGTACTAATGAGGTGTAGGCCTGCTACTCTATATCTCGACAATGCGATATAGAATTTGGAGATTTATTTGGCTCAATTTTTCACACTTTCAGCCAACACCATAATTTCCAGGTTCCTTTTCGTTAATTTTTACCTAGGCATTCAATGCACTCACATTTAGCTTCACCCATACTTCCACCTACATTAACAGTCTCAAGAGGTCATGATTTCACCAGACTGTGCAAGAATTTGTTGTTTTAGTGAATCAGTTTTGAATATATAGTAAGTTTGATCTTCCTTAACATCCTTCTAGTAGTCTGCCTAAAATATTATTATGTTAGGATATGTCAATGAATAACTGAGAATACTTTTTTTAGCCAAGGATTAGTGACACATTGATTGACTTATTTCTCAATCTGATGCAGTTATCTATACATGAAGTACTTTCTGTCATAGAGGAGACTTAATCATAAAACAATCTTCAAATGTCTATAGTTTTATACACCTTTAGGACAATTGCTTTCAATGATCCTACCACAGGGCTTGAAGTTAAGATACTCTATGAGACATATTCTTTTAAAAACTGAAGAAGAGGATCAACACCTTATGCCCTTTTACTCAAAAAAAGCATTCTTATTGAAGAAAATTTTCTCTGCCTATTCTTGATGAAGATATCCGGGAATAATGATATAAGCCTGACTGGTGATATCCTTATTATTGTTCGCTTATCTTCAATTTAAAATATATCATGGACATATACTATGTACCTAAACAAAAAATTCCCTTTTGAGAGTGATAATGAATGTCATATCTCATAGCATGTTCATTTACTGATCCTAAGCTAGCATAACTGAATTAACCATGACATTTCTTAGAAAAATTTTTATGCTGGCATAACTAAATTTTATTGTTACTGGTTTGAATCTTAGTTGTATTCTATAAATATTTCTTATCAGTGAAGTGGTATACTTAACAATTGTTTTGCACATTGGTGTCCTATACAAATAAACTTTTACATTTGTCGTTGGCTGCAAGTTTCATGCTACTAAGGTATATGGTGCATACAATTTTATTCTATAGAATGGGAAGAACAATGTAAAATTTGAAAGGGGAATGGAAATGAGTACCTGTTTTTTTTAGGTTGCAAAAAATGGTCTGATTTTGAAAAATGTTGATTTAGAATACCCTTAATTTTTTTTTAGCATGTTTTTTACACATTAAATTTTATGATGTACCAAGTATCGACATTATTTTTAAAATGTTAGTGTTTTTATGTTGATTTTGAAAAGTGTTGATTTCAGCATCATCCCCCTTTTTTTAGAAGACATATTTTTTACTTAAATTTTTATAATCTATTAAATGCTAATAATTATTTTCACTTGCATATTTTTTTTAAGTGTTTTTTAGGTATTTGTTTTCTTGTTTCTCTTTTAATTTTTTTTTGTAGTGAGATATTTGATTTTTTGCATTGTCAAAAAAACAAAAAAGCTAAAACTTTTAAAGTGTCAATCTTCTATCTAATTATATATTGTTAAATAATATTTCATTGCACATGAAATAATTTCCACTAAAAAAAGAAAGATTTTTTTAACAATTTACATAAAAAAAACACATTTTGATTATAGAAATAACTGAAAATATACACATTTTGTGTCCTTTTTCCTAAAACTGACATGTCAATTAAACCATTTTTAAAGGAAAAAGGTAACAAAAAGTTTAAAAATTAGCAATTTTTGTTAATTTTATGTGAAAAGTTAATAATAATTACATTTTTTTCAAAGCATAAATGATTCACATAAAAATGAAGTGAAAATCAAATTATACAAATATTAAACATATAATAACAACAATCGAATATTTATTTCTTCCCATAAAATTTCAGAGTAAAGAAATTATAAGTATAACTTAATAGATACAAAAAATGAGCTTCATTTGGAAGCTTAACTTAATATTTAATCAATAATATCATGTAACCCAAACTCTTCGTCCTCAAGGATATCATTATTGTCCTCTTCCACAATATTTTCATCATGGGCTTTAGTTTCATCATTTTCCTCTTCTGATGGATCTCTGATGTCTGCGAATGTCCCAAAGTATGCATTTCAAATAATTCCATCTAGTGGTGGTTGAGGTTTTTTTTTTTTTTTTCCACACGAGATTCATTTAAACCCCGTTTTCTCAAAGCAACTTCTTGCATTTCATCTGGGAGAAATCGAAGAGCATTGATTCTTTGATGAATAAATTTGCATTGTACTGGGTCTTTTTCAATGGAAATTCAATTTCTTCCTTTTTTTAAGAAATATGCTAGTGCTGTACCTAATCATCAAGCACAAAAGAAAAAAATTAGTAATTTAGTATAAACACAAAAAATTTAAAAAGATAACAGTGAAATTCATTCTTATATAATAAAACTTACGTGAGACTGAAAATAAATCCAAAACCCAATCCCCTTCATTTGAACATAAATCTAAAAGATAGTTAATCAATGACTGTGGTTTCTTTATATATGTTAACTATCTCTCCTTTTTCTTCTTTATCTTCATATGCTATTTTTCTTACAACAACATCATTGACCAGTACTTGGCTATGATTTTTTCTATCTACTTGATTGAAAACAATAGTCTTGTAGCTATCATCCTTTGTCCAACTTTTGACATGGATGAACTCATAGTCACTTATAATTGGTTAATTTCTACAACAAATAAGATTTGGCTTTGCCTGTAACATGAAATAGTAAAATTTCAATTAACTTGTACATAAATGATTTTTTTAACATTAATGAAATACAAAATTTCAACATCTTACCATGTAAGCTACATCATTGAATTTTATTTTCTCTTGAAGCTTGATAATAACAACCCCAATTGTGCACCTGAATGAAATGTAAAAAATCTCCAAAATGGTGATGTTATGACTTCTATAAATCCCACAACCAGTTTAATAAATGCTTGATAAGTATAAGGGTCACTATCATATTCAATTTTTGGGATATTGAAACCATGAGGAATATCTGCAATAACTAGGTCATAATTCATTTTAGTTATGAGTTTTTCAATGTCTTCACAATCACCTTATATTATTTGATAGTGGATAGTGTGGAGCCCATTCCAAATGAAATTATTAAGACTGGGATCAAGTTCAACATCACTAAGATGTTGTTTTCTTATCCTTTCCATTTTTATTTTTTCAACAAATCTTCTGAAACTATCGGGTGCTCCATTTACATCATTCTTCATCTTTAATAAAATAAACAAAAGAAATGTATAAGTTATAAATTAAAAATATTATACATATGAATAGAAATGAATGTATGAATGAACATACCTTTTTAAATGCAAGATAAAAATATTTTAGCACTGATGTAGAGCTTGAATCTGGGTAGTTGCGTAGAAAATCATCCTAACTATCTTCATTAAACAATTTAACCATTTATTCTTATATTATCATATAAACCTTGTGATTGAATAAATGAAGTAAAAAATGTTAATATAGTGTTATGTATAACAAATAATACCAACAAAAATATATTATATTTAACAGAATGTTATAATAATAAAAAAAAAATAAAAATAACGAACTTAATTTAGAAATTCCTTAGAAATTTCATCGATTGATAATTCTCTTGACTTTACACGAGATAATATTGTTTTGAAAACCTTTTCATCCTTCACTCCTTGCATTGATCTCCAAGGTGCGATAGTCATATCTTTTGGATGGAGCTTCATTTTAAGACCTAATTTACTATTGGTACATACCAATGGTTTAGACCTTTTGACCTTCTCACTTTTGATGCCAACATTCTCCCACAACTAAAATTTTTTATCAATCAATTCCCATATCTCTCCAGTTCTAAATGCCAACTAGAAAATGTTATCCATACCTCTGAATATTTCATAATTTACTCCGCCAACTTTTGAACTTATTTTTTCTTCGATTTGATAACTGATTTCCATACAACATTCCTTCTGGAATGTATGATCAAACTTTAGCTTATCACCTCCACATTTTTCTCCAAATTCACTATGAATAAATCTGACCCTTTGGATGACAGTCATAGATATCCTATACTGATTATCTAAATTATGATCCCATTCCAACAACTTTTCTTCTGTATCTATTAAACCACCATAAATGATACGTTTCATTGTTTAAAAACGTGGGTTATTGGGATATTCCTCCATTAATTTCCTTTGAGCTTCTACAGAATGGTTTCCCCCAAGTACATAATATTTGTATTTAAAACATTTTGACCTGTCAAATGATTGTTTGTTAGGAACCTAACTTGGATCAACAATAAGAACATAATCAACGACATGTGCAAAAGGGTTGTACCTCATCAATGTTTTCAAATTGTGAACATGCAAGTGGTCTATCTTTCTAATTTGATATTTGAGTTGTCCTTCATATGGCTTTTAGACTTGAATGAAATTAAGTTGTAATGACCAACCACCTTCAATTAAATTTTTCCTCGCCAATTGATGTCTAATGGAATTTTGTTTTGTTTTCATAATGCCATCCTCTAAATAAGCTGCTGACATAATCCTTGCTTGCTTTGGATTTTTCACAAGGTCCTTCACTGTTGTCCCTGATTTTTCAGAACGAACAATTTTTTGTTTCTTCCTCCTATTACTTACGATATTTTCTTGAACTAAAACAATCTCCTCATCATCAAATATAAGGAAGAAATTCTTGGGCATTCTTATTTTTGTTTTTTTATAGCTCTTCACCTTTCTAACATCAGTTCTAATTTGATCCTTAGATATGGAAACACATTCTTCATATTCAGCTTCAACTTCAACTTCAACTTCCTCATTTGGAAAAGTAACATGTCTACATTTAATAGATAGATCCCTTTGATACAATCTTGTAGCATCATGAAGTATTTTTTTTGCTTCTTTCCCATATCTTATGCTTCATGTTCATGGAAAGTGGAGACTAAATTCATAATATCTCAATGTATAATATAATCCCCCCAACATAATTGAAATTCCCTTAGCAAAATCCTATAAAACAAAATATAATATGTTAATATTAACTAAGTTATTAAAAATACAATGATACAATTTGAATAACACAAAAGAGATAAGTGTAAATAAAAGTAATTACAATATTTTCTGTAATATTTTGTATTATTTGTTTGGATATATTTGAAGAATATTTCCCTGTGTTATACATCGACAAGGTAAAATGATGTCTATGTTTATCATGTGACTTGGGCGGTTTTGATAGTAAATAAACACTTTCAGTATTTGGAATAATCTATAGGTCTAATAATTCTCCCACCAAAACATAACTTTCAGCATCAAAATTCTTACTGGAATATAGATATAATTGCAGAGATACATCTTCTACATATTTCAGAAACCATGCATATTTTGAACGATTCACTTCTTTTGATTTCTTCTAGTATGAAACCAACTTCTTTGATTTTGTGGATGCATCTCCCACATTTTTAGTAATTAACTGAGGTGCAGTTCATCCAGCAATGTTTTTTGAAGGCCCACCTGTAGCTTTAGATGATGCAAATGTTGACTTGGGTCCAGAAAGATTGACAAAAACCTTCCTTGATGCCATTTTCCTGGAAACACACACACACACACACACACACACACACACACACACACACACATATATATATTCCTAAATCACAAAAACAAATATATTATGTAAACAAAATAAATAACTTCTTTAAAAAAAATGATATTTTTATACATCTTTTCCCTGACATAAACTCTAATATATATATATATATATATATATATATATATATATATATATATATATATATATATATACTACATGTCATCTAGCCAACCCCCCTAAAAAAAAAATTATAATTCAAAACAAGTTGTTTTAAAAAAAATATATATTTTTTTATATTATCTCCCCAACCCCACTATTTTTTTTTTTTTTTAATATGCCCAAAGTGCTGATTCTTAATCATTGAATATATATATATATATATATATATATATATATATATATATATATATATATATATATATATATATATATATATATATATATATATATATATATATATATATATATATAATAAACCAAATAAATAAATAAAATAAAAAAAAACTTATATATCCGTTTAAGTATTGAAAGAAACACCATCGCCCTCGGGGATATACTGGTGGATTCAGGGCCAACGGCCACCCGAGTTGGCCCCTTGGGCATATAAAAAATAAATAAACATTTTTTATATGCCCAAGGGGCCGATTCTGAGAATGGGCCCCTTGGCCATATCAAAAAAAAAAAAATTATATGTGCAAGGGGCCGATTCTGAGAATCAGTGTTGATTCTAAAAATCAACCTCCCTACCTTGTGCACCCTCGGGCTCAGGTGGATGCCATCCCGTGAGTGCATCCACCTGCAGCACAGTGCCCAAGCCCAGGTGGGCATGCCAACCATCCACCCGGGCAAGCAGGGGGGGCGATTCTCAGAATTGGCCCCTCTGTTTTCCCAAGGGGTCAGTGGGTGCGCCCACTTGGGCCATATCAGCCATGTGTTGCCCCGGTTGGGCCCACTGATAATGGGTATATTAATTTTTTAAAATTTTTATATACAAAAAAAATAAATTGTTTTCTACCTAAAAGAATCAATGGAAAAAGCTCATAAATTTTTAATAGAAATAAGTAACTTGACTTTAATTAATTTTAACAGCTTACTAATTTCGAAATAATAGAAACAAAACTAGCCTTTAAAAAGCAAGAATCTCCCGTTGACAATTTTTCTGTCCTATAAAATCGTTCCAATATTTTAAACAAACCCCGAGAAATCTTGATGTCACGTGTGGAATAGTGAAATTGACTTTTCTTATAAATAAGAAATAACATAATTGTTTATAGTGGGGTGAATGTGGGATAAAAAACATTGATGACCATTATAAAAATAAAATTTATAATGTCGTCAAAGTTATATAAATTAATTAAAATTATTTTAGTTTGAATACAACTATTAAGGGAAAAATGTCTACAGTATTGAATTCTAAATTAAGGTCCATATTATGAGAATATTTTAATAACTAATTTTCAAATAAATCGTTTGAATAAAATTTGGAGGGACACACTTAAGCAAAACATTTCAGCAAAAATTTTCGGAGGGAAGTTTTCATTGTCTCAGTTATGTATTATCATTGCAAGAGATCATTTGCATCATTCACCATTTTTTGTTTAAGAGTTATGGATCGCTTTCATAGTGAAGTTTCATTTTATGAAGCATCAACATCTTTGTCACGTAAAAAATCTGTTCATATTGATGAATATAACGAGAGAAGTAGTGACAAAATTACTGGTGAAGATTTTCAAATGATGAGAGAGTCTAAAGTACAACTTATTCCTAATCCTATGGACTATGAGAGAAACAATGACGAATGGAAAGATGAGGAATTTCCAAAGACTAGAAACTCAAATTTTCCACTTACTCCTAATCCTAAGGACTTTGAGAGCAATAGTGATGATTGGCAAGATAACAAATTTTCAGTCGATAGAGAGCCACAATTTCCACTTAGTCTTAATCCTAAGGATTATGAAAGAAATAGTGATGAATGGTCGGATGACACATTTTCAGTGCGTAGAGAGTCACAGCTACCACTTAGACCTAATCCTAAATATTATGAGAGCAATAGTGATGAATGGCAGGATGAAAATTTTTCAGTGGATAGAGAGTCACATTTTCCACTTACTCCTAATCCTAAGGATTATGAGAGAAATAGTGATGAATGGCAATATGATAAAATTTCAGTAAATAAAAAATTGCATTTTAAAGTTACTCCTAACCCTATGGACTTTGAGAGTAGCAGTGATGAAGAGAAGGATCGAGAAAATCCAATAAATCAAGAGTCTCAATTTCCACTTACTCCTAATTATATGGACTATGGGAGCAGTAGTGACGAAGTTCAGGATGAAAAATTTCTAATAAATCAAGAGTCACAATTCCCACATAGTCCTAATCTTATGAACATTGAGAGAGGCGGTGATGAAGGGAAAGATAAAAATGGTCAATAATATCCTCCAACTCAGTATTTCAAAACCACAGATGATGGTATTGAAAATTTTCATGCCACCGAAGATGGTAATGAATATTTTTCAAACAACGATGGTGGTGAATTTCCTAACTATATTGAAAATGATAATAGTAAGAATAGTATTCCTCCTAATGATCATGGAAATGATTGTTTAGAGAATGATGAAATGATAGAGATGTTTCCAGCAACTATTGTTTCTAGGAGTAGGAGTAGACATTTTCGTATCAATCCAAAATGCTCTAGTTATACAAGGGGTAGAGTAGTCTATATTATGATAAGAACTTCTATTAGTGAGATCATTTCAAGTGATTGTTGAAAAAAATATTGCTTGAAACATATGCATTTCGAATTTTCTTTAGAGAAAAGGAAGAACTATTTGTCAATGAATAAAAGCATGTAGAATTCATATATAGTGGGGTGCATGCAATTTACACTGGCAGGTTATGATTATCATATTGGGTCTTTATTTCTCTGTAGAAAGGCTTTCAAAATGATTCATCCAATTGGAAATTTTTCATCTATCAAAAATCCAAGATAATTTGGAAAATGATCCTACATATTATTGTGAAGTTCGTCATAAACGAGAGTTTGGGTCACTAGAAAACACTGCAATGTCATGGCTGCAATACTTCTTTTCAAAACATGGAGAGTGTATGTGAAATAGAGATATAATACATACTCTAGATAGTTTCTGAAGACAATAAATATACAACTTATACAAGGAATATGTAGAAGTTGTAGAAGGAAATGGTCATTTTATTACATATCAATATTTTGTCCAGATATGAAGGAGATAATTCAACAATGTTTATATTCCTAAGAAGACAAGGATGGTGGTTTGCAGTATATGTTCTTCTCTAAAATAGAAAAAGGATAAATGTCAAGGAGTAGAAAGAGGTAAGTATTCACAACATTATATTTCTAAATTGTATAGTGATCAACTATGAAAATGCATTTATTAATATGTTTATTCTACATTATGTGTAGATTCCATTGTTAAATCCCTTCGCGAGCATCACAAACAACAAAGAGGTGAAAGTAAAAATTTGTACAAGCATAAAAAGGAGGGTTATGATAATCTAAATAAATATTTGAGCTTGATATTTGATGGTATGGACCAGAAGAAAACATGTCTACCACATTTTGTTTGCACACCAAAAAAATTGCAAGAGGAAAATTTTATCCAATCTCATTTGGTCAGTTTTATGGTCTTCAATGGGAAAATGTCGCCAAGAGTTTACTTCACAACTTCAAATATTCATAATGATGGAAATATGTCAATAACTATAATTCATGATGTGCTTTCTCATTGGGGTCATAATCTTCTTGAAATATGACAATAACCATAATTTTGTTTTTGGATATCTAAACATGCTCGTTGAATTCAGAATTATTCATAAGGTAAATGTTTGTTTCCTTCTTATTGGGCACACTCATGACCATATTGATCAGATGTTCAGTCGTTTTTCAGTAACATTGAGCAGGAAGAATGTTGGGAGCTTGGCATAATTAATTGAATGTATTAAGAAATCATATATGCCAAAGCCTATTTTTCATGTGTTAGAAGAAATTGTTGACATGCGAAGATTTATTCTCGGATCGCATGGTCAAGAGAAATGCATTGAACAAATTAATTACATTAGCTTCCAACATCAATTTCATATCAAACAAATTTATGGGAAACCACTTATATGGGGCAAGAAGTATTCAACAACTGCATAATGGGAACCATCATCTGGTTTGGAATTTTTGAAGTTCATTCTAGATCATCCAATATTTGCGTCAAATATATTGTTATTACAGTGAGTTGGTGAAGTTCATAATGCACAAAAGCAAAATATAGATATAGATTATTCTGAATTCCTAGAAGAAATAAAAAAAAACGTTAGATATACATATGAGTAATTTGATGTTGTTGATTCAATTTCATGGGATTCCCTTTCCAATGATCAAAGTGATATCCTTTCAAGACCATCAAATGAAGATATGCTTTGGAAGAATCCATTTATTTGGGCACAAAATGTGTCAAATAAAGAGGAGGTGGAGGAAAGAGAATTTCATATTGGTTCCAGAAGATCTTGTGCACAACGTGAAGCCATGGAAGACCTTTAGAGAGTTTTAGTATAGGATATTAAGGAGGGTTGCATGATCGCAGTCTTAGCACATGAAGATCCACATGGCTATCCATTTTGGGTTGCCAAGGCCATAAAGGTGATTACAAAAAATAAGGATGTTACAGGTGTTGAAGTACATTGGTATGCCACAAACACACAACCATTAAATGGTGTGTACAAGACAGAGATGTTAGTTGATAAAAAAAATGGTGGAAAGAGGAAAAGAAAGGGCACAAATATAAATCTCTACGGCACAGACCTCTTAAAATTCGAGGAATTTTACATACTTATTTATGAATTCAATTTAACAAATAGAGGAAATCTTCGCTCCGAGACAATAGAGATTCCTAAGAGGTTTATACCACAAGAAGCAATGTTGAGATGGCAGTATGTTGAATGCAGTCATATATCTACAAGAATTTTGAAACTTCAAGTGGTGGGCGTGCATTTTGACTCAGATGGGGCACTAGTTGATTAAAGAGAAGAATATGGAACATCTTCATCTACATCGAGCCATTCATCTGAAGATGTGAATTCTGATGGTGTGCAAGAAAATATTAGTGATTTTGAATAATTTTGCAAGACAATTGATATAAATGATGTTTGCATTGAGCAATGAAAATGATAATTTAAGTTATGAGTCATTTTTATGTTTTTGGATTATATGTTTTAATTATGATGAATTCATTTCTCTAAAATATTGACAATGAAACAATAACTTGGAGAAATAATTTATGTTTCATTGGGTTATTTTATACATATAATTTGTTCATAATATAATGGTTGAATTTTTTTGAAAACTTATTATTTATTAATTCTACGGGTGAAAATTTGTGAAATATATTTTATCTTTAACGTTATGGTTGAAAAAAATTAGAATTTTAGGGATTCTTAGTGTCATGATATTATATGTTAAATGACATGTATGAAAATGATTAGAATTTTAATGTGTTTAAAATTTCATTATTTTATATTTAATGCCATTACTAAAAATAGGTTGAAATTGTACCCAAAAAATAAAAATGGTATTCTAGCACCATTATAGCACCAACCATTGTGTCTCTTTTCTATTTTTTTGCACATGAAAATTCATTTTACTGCCATATTTTAAAAATGTTGCAAATTTACACTGAAAAAAATACCTCGTTTTCTCTCCTGAGAATTTATAGTAGTTTGGCATTGTCTTTCCTTTTAGGAGAAAATTGTTAATACTTTCATTGTAGTATCTGACCTCATCACAATGCTAATCAAAGGTATTTGTTGTTGTTCTGGAAAAGTCTGTTCACCATAATTCCATTTTAGAGGTTGGAAATGAATGTTCCACTTTTGAAGATGCAACTAGAAATTGTGTTGATATTGTTTAAAACAATTTCCATTTATTGATTTTTAAAAATGAAACAAGATTTAAAAACTATGCTCTAGCTATTGCCTCAGAGACTGCTGGAATTGGAAATATAGTGTTGTTTAGATATTTGACGATCCAAACCCATATAGGATTAACTTAGGTCAATTCAGAATCACAATATGGGATTATACGACCAAAATAGGTCGAAATCATCAAATATTTAGACAATGCCTTGAAAATATTCCATGGTGCATGTATTTCAAGGATTATACTGAATCCATTTTGTTTCTTGAGAAAATAAGCCTTATGTGAGCACAATGTTGGATGTGGTTATTATATTAGGGAAAGGATTCTATTGCGATGTGCTTGAAGGACATGGCTAAACATAAAAAAACCTAATAAGTAGTTCATCCTCTTACCAACCAAAAGAAGACATCATGAATCTAGTGATGATCTGTGCTTGCTGAAGACACAATCGACAAACGGGTATTTTGGATATCCCAAAGAGTATAATGCTTGTGCATACATAACAAATGGCTATTCTAAAGTTATTGTTAGTCTAAATTTTGAGAATATTTTGTCTCATTCTCATATAAAATTTGTTGTATTATAACATAAGCACCACTATACGGTGTCAACGAGTATACCTGGACTATGTACCTGAATAGAAAATTCCCTTTTCAAAGAGACAATAAAGACTCTTATAGCCAAGATGTGCCTATGACAATATAGTAATCTCTCCAATATAGGTATAGTAATTGCAGTTGTCTTTCGAGATTCAGTATTGACACTTCAAATTAATGTTAAAGGTATGCATGTTGCCTAAGTTGGAGTTGGATTTTTACAACCAAGGGATTCACATGCTGTAATATTCCAAAATTTTAACATGTTTATTGGAATAGTAGAGTTCTTAATAAAATTAATTAATTAAGTAAATAAAAGGGTGGAGGGACCCATAATCCTCAAAGATGAATAAAATCCACTTTTGATGTGTGTATGTGGATATTTTATATCTAGATATAAATCAAGGAGTAGTGGAGTAGCTCCATTACTGATAAAGAAGTGGAGATCATGTCATAGATCATGGAGGATGAAACAATAAAATAAGATCATGGATCTTAAATGTAAAATCATGAGGATCTTTGAAGAGGTCAACTAATATCATAATGCAATCAAAGTAATATTATAAATAAATTATGATAATTTAGTGGAGAGGTGGTTCATTTAATGCACACATGATGGAGAGGTTGATCATCACTTGTAGACATGATGGAGGACATGGAGGGACAACACAGTCAATCATGGAGACTTATTTCCACATGTACAGTGCAGTATGAGATGGGCCTAGGCTATGGAAGGCTCACAATATATATAATGAAGGTGAAGGTACAATAGAAGGCATGACCTGGATTATTCATTTCTTTGATATGTTTAGATCTGGATTTGTCTTAGGACATTTCTATGCATGCTTTTGTTGTTTAGCTAAGTCTCTAGTGTTGTTTATCACAGGGTGTTTCCGAGCAGAAATCCCTCTCTTACCCATGGGGGACTTTGAGTGGCTACTCTAGGAAGGTTTCTATTGAGCTATATTCCTCATCAGGCATTGGTGCCATCTTCAGGAGGTTGATTCTAGTATTTCAGCTAGGAAATGAGTGGAGGATTCATCCTTCACTTTTGTATTCACATTCAATCTTACAGGGGCAATATATCTATATCCAGCATTCTGCCATTGCATTTTACCTCCATGCAGAAGAATTCCCCTCAAGGATTGCACGGTATATTCTTGTATATCTCTTGGAGGAAGGAAGTTTTAAGCATTTTAGCTGGAAATCCTGTGACGGATCATATCCTCACAGTGTACCCATTGTTTCCATCATTCGAGAGCTCATTTGACATATCTAGAAATAGGTTATTGAGCCTCCCTCTATTATAGTGTAGTTTTCTGAAGTTTTTGATCATCCAACATATATTTTCAGTGCAAGAGATTGAAGGAGCTAGACCTTAAGCTTTTAGCCCAAGGCTCTAGTGAAGGGATCAAACCTTCCTACATAGAGCTGATTTCACATCATTGCAACTATCATATCTTCATTTCATGTACCAGATCTGCATACCCAACAGCTACATGTTAAAATCCCTAAGAGTGTGATTTCCTTAGATTGAATTATCTGAGAAATCATCTCTAGGTTATCTTGGGTATCCATCATAGAGCCCAGATCTAAAGTTTCAGCATCATCAGAACTCCCAAACTACCTAGATCTGAATTTCTATCTTTTGGGAGTTGTTCCCTTACCATTTTCTAGCAGGGACAATGCAATTTCCCTTCCAGCAGTTCAGCAGTTACGTAGTCCCTCTTGTGGGATCATTTCATGGTCATTCTAGGCCATCCCTTTGGCTTGAGTGTCTCATATTTTGAGCACTATTGTACTTTCTATTCACCTCCTATATAATAAAATGGCTCAGCTTCGCTGTACATTCTGATGTTGTCTTTAGATTAATTATTTTATTTTATTTTGTTTATTTATTGTGTTTTCTATCAGTGCATTATTCCGTTTTTGGATATTATAGTGGTATCAGAGCATGATCTTTGGCTCAGCTTGTGGACACTTCATATTTTGCATCAAAAGAAGAAGTAGATAGAAGAAATCTATCATGAATGAGGATTGTAGTTTTTCCACTCTTCTCTTTATATCCATGCAATATCTCTCCAAGGAGGTCAATCAAATGAAGAGGGAAAGGAAAAGGAATGATGCAAGAATAAGATTCGATGAGGAAGTTCCAAGCACTTCCTATCAGCAAAAAAGAGGACTGGAGGATCACAAATCTCCTCATTGATCCACTATGCCCACTTTCTTTGAAGAGGTGAATGGTATAGGAATTAAGAAAGAAGAAACATGGAACCTTAGACTCATGAGACTCTCAGTTTATATCTTGAAGACTACAAAGCACAGTCTAGAGCATTCAAGGGGAATCTAAGTCTCCAACAATTCTTTGAACTCAAAGAATAAAGAAGATCCTATAGCAGTAATAGAAGAAAGAGGCACAATAGATTCTATTTGCCTACATTTGATGGATTTTCCTCAAGCACTATTAGGGCTTGGAGGAAGGATTTATATGCATTTTTCAGGCTACATCCTATAGTTGAAAAAGAGGCTCTCCGTATTGCAACACTTTATCTTCTAGGTGAAGCCAATGATTGGTGGTTTGGTCACATGAAGCATGCAAAGGTGAATAAATATTCAGATTTATTTCACAAGTTGAGAAAGAAGTTTGATGTGAGAAAACCATAGATGTGACACAAAGAGACATTTCCCAAGAAGTCAAAGAAGAATTTCATTCTTGTCACTCTGGACAAGGAGTCGCTACATTCACCACCAACTGCAGAAGTAATTGTATCTGGAGGAGAGACACTTGCATCTTTGGAAGATAATATTAAGCTCTTGACATATAAAGTCCCATGCATGATACAAGAGATACATGAGGAAGAGGAGGTAGATTCTAGTGCTAGTACATTGATATAAGAGAAACCATCACTCTTACCAGTAGTTGGAGAAACCATTGTCCTGGTTGGAGGAACTCTTGTGATATTGCAAGAGGTCCTCACACATTAGTTGATCCAAGGTATGCATCCACTTCCATCTCATATTGTTTCAGTACCTCTTATTGAAACTTATGGGGACATGCCATCAGGGCCAATGCATAACCAAGGGTTATAACAACATGTTTATTGGAAGCAACAACATATCACTACAGAGAGGACCATTGATTTAATCAAGGCAGAGATGAAAAGTTATCCCAGTTTGTCATTGATGAACTACATTCAACCCTTTGAGTTGAAATGTGGAGTTTCAGAAGATGGGATGAGTATGATCCTACGTGAAATGGCTGGCTATGAGTTCAACATTGTGCCTTGCTTTGGGACAACACATATATCACTTTGTAGATCTACAACGTTGTCCTGGAGAAACAATGAGAAGAAGAGGAACCATTCCTTATCGGAGTAATCAAATGGAAACTTCATTCATGAAGCAATGGAGAAGAATATCATAGATGGTAGACATCTTGAGATGGGAAATATTTTCCCCTTTCAAGATGACTCTTTCTTAATGAGCATCTCACATCTAAAAGAGAAACTTATACCTACATCAGATCCTAAACCTTATTGGTTTTAGAGGGCCATTGATGAGAAGGATGTCTCATGGAAAGATGTCATTGGAGGTGCAGCTAAACATATCATAGAGTACAATTTTCTTCATCAGTTTGAGGAGGATGGTATTCTACAATGGGAGGATACCATGTTTTTGCAAAGCATCATTCATTATCCTTATTTGGATGAGTAGGTGAGGATGATAAGAAATGGGTTTCATGAAGACTTGTAGATATATGACATGGGCCAGTAAGAAGCTTGGTTATGCTGGTTTCTCTTGGGTGAGTTTGGCTACTACCCAAAAGCTCCTATCTCTTTGATCCATGCCTTGAATGACACTCATGTAATGAAGAAGGAGGCATGGTCACACTGGCTGCTCTTGGGTGAGTATGATTACCACCCAATAGCTCATATTTTTTTGACTCGTGCCTTATGCATCATTAACATAATGCAACAAAAGAAGGCATGTTCACCTCGGTTTTCCTTGAGATATTTTGGCCATCACATGATATATCCCATGTTTATGTGTTTTGTATTGTTTATCAAATGGCATAGCACTCCCATGATGTGTAATGATGGAGCTTGTTTGTATTTGGCTGATATGACATTCCATATGTCAATCATGATGTTATTACTCCATTATTTACATGATAAGGTAAAGAGGCAGCAAGAGATCTTGTTGCTATGGTTACTTTTTGGAGAGTTTGGCTTGACATAATCCCCTTCTTTGCATGATAGTGATGGAGGATGGTAGCAAGAGGCATTCCTTCGATGGCTATTACTTGGAGAGTATGGACACCATACTTGGTTTGATGATGATGTGTTGGGGCAGCAAGATGCATTGTTGTTGTGGCTTCTCTTGAGAGAATATGGCCAACCCACTTGGTATTTTGATGGTGTGGTGTGGCAGCAAGGAGCATTGATGCAGTGGTTACTATTGGGAGAATATGGTTTGACAATTGTGTCTACCCATATGTCTCTATTTCTTCTTTGGTACAATGTTGGGATGATGCTTTTATCTAGCAAGGCCAACAGGGCTAAGAATGAGGGCATGAAAAGCCTCCTTTTACTTCATGTAGCATGGGATGGACGTATACTTTGTGAGTTAGAGCTCTCCATTGGTGGAAGGAACCATCTATCTTTATGTATCTCATGTATTTTGGAGGATGTTGGACAACTTATGGTTGTCACTTGGAGCTTCATGATTGAGGAGAGACATCTAGCTACATAGTTAGAGGTCACTCTAGACATTCTAGAAAGGAAACTTTGGTGATGGGAATACATAAATCATTGGAGAAAATGGGGAGACCTTCCTTGTATAAATGATATTTGGAGGGGGACAGATTGCTCTAGAACCTACTTTTGCAGTTGCTTGAGGACAAGCAACATTTTTCTTGGGCGGACTGTAATATTCCAAAATTTTCACATATTTATTGGAATATTAGAGTTCTTAATAAAATTAATTAATTAAGTAAATAAAAGGGTGGAGGGACCCATAATCCTAAAAGATGAATAAAATCCACTTTTGATGTGTGTATGTGGATATTTTATATCTAGATCTATATCATGGAGTAGTGGAGCAACTCCATTAATGATAAGGGACTGGAGATCATGTCTCATTTGGGAGATAGATCATGGAGGATGAAATATTCAAATAAGATCATGGATATTAAATGTAAAATTATGAAGATGTTTGAAGAGGTCAACTAAGATCATAATGCATTCAAAGTAAGATAGTAAAGAAGTTATGATAAGTTAGTGGAGAGGTGGTGCATTTAATTCACACATGATGGAGAGGTTGATCATCACATGTAGACATGATGGAGGACATGTAGAGACAACACAATCAATCATGGAGACTTATGTCCACATGTATAATGGAGTATGAGATGGGCCTACACTATGGAAGGCTCAAAATCTATATAATGGTGAGGAAACAATAGAAGGCATGACTTGGATTATTCATTTCTTTTATCTGTTTAGATCTGGATTAGTCTTAGGAAATTTTTATGCATGTTTTTTTTGTTTAGATAATTCCGGAGTGTTGTTTAACACAGGTTGTTTCCGAGCGGAAATACCACCCTTACCCACGAGGAACTTTGAGTGCCTACTCTGGGAAGGTTTCTATTGACTTGTATTCCTCATCAGGCATTGGTGCCATCTTCAAGAGGTTGTTTCTATCATTTCAGATAGGAAACTGATGGAGGATTCATCCTTCACTTTTTTATTCACATTCAGTCTTCCAAGAGCAGTAGATATATATCCAAAATTCAGGCCACTATGTTTTACCTCCATGCAAAAGCAGTGCCCTCATGGATTTCGCAGTACAATCTTATATATCTGTTGGAGGAAGGAATTTTTCAACATTTCAGCTGGAAATGATGTGAGGGATGATCTCCTCACATTGTACACATTGTTTCCATCATTCAGGAGCTGATTTGACATATATGGCAATAGGCTATTGAGCCTCCCTCTCTTACAACGCAATTTTCTGAAGTTGTTGATCATCCAACAACTATTTTTAGTGGAGGAGATTAGAGGAGCTAGATCTTGAGCTTTTAGCCCAAGGATCTAGTGAAGGGATCAGCCCTCTTGCACAGAGATGATTTCACATCGTTTCAACTATCATATCTTCAATAAATGTATAAAATCTGCATACCCAATAGCTACATAGTGCAAGCCCTAAGAGGGTGATTTTTTTATATCGAGATATCTGAGAAATCCTTTCTGGGTTATCTTGGGTATCCATCATAGAGCTCAAATATAAAGTTTTAGCATCATCAGAGCTCCAAAATAGCCTAGATTTGAATTTCTATATTTTAGTAGTTGTTGCCTTGTCATTTTCCAGCAAGGACAGCGTAGTGTCCCTTCCAGAAGTTCAACAGTTACGCAGTCCCTTTTGTGGGATCATTTCAGGGTCATTCTAGGTCGTATCTTTGGCTTGAGTGTCTCATATTTTGAGCACTTTTTTACTTTCTATTGACCTCCTATATAATAAAATGGCTTAGCTTCTCTATACATTCTGATGTTGTCTTTAGATTAATTGTTTGCTCCGTTTTTGTTCAACTATTGTGTTTTGTATCAGTGCATTATTCCATTTTTGAATATTACTCATGCCCTCAACATTGGATGTGAATGATTTAACTTGAAAAAGGAGTTTGCACTAAAATAAGCCCCTTCTGTTGATGCAAAAAATGAAGTAGAAAATTTCTTATCACTTGCCAACTCTATTTCATTCAGTCCAATAAGATAGATATTGATGTCAAGTTTTCAGTTTTAGGTGAGACTTTTTCTTGCTGAAGATTCCTAATTGTTGTCTGGCCCGGCTGACCAAGACCATATGCAAGCAAATAAATCTCGGCTGTGGCATCCATATGGCTCTGTATTTTAAGCTAATTAGTTGCTGGGCGTTAGAAACAATTATACAAAGATAAATATCCAGGAATATTCCATTGTACCTATGAGCACCTGGTGTTGGCCCCCTAGGGTATCCAAAGATCTTTTCTCGCTCTTATATGGGATCTGGAACTATCACTCATATGTTCTGTTATGCAGTAGTAAATGGTTAATCATATGTGTAGTATAAAACATGAAAAATGCATAAAGAAGATTAAAACAATGCCAATTATGAGTATTTCAAGATGTATATCAAGTAAATTTCATGCAGTCATGTCAATTTCTTTCTTAATAATGTCATTCAATTAGGACTGGTCTTCTCAAATATTTTCTTCCGATTAGAGATCTTGTCACTAGCCTTTTTTTAACTATTTCTGTAGTTTGATCTTAGTCCTTCATGGTGAGTAGTTGCTCCGAATGAAAGTTAGAATTTAAAATATAGTGTGAATGAGAAGTCAGGAATTTGGAGGCCATATACCCATGCCCATCTTCTATTCCACCAAGGTAGTTTCATTTTTTATGTTTTTAGGTTGGATATCTATGAATGCAATGTTCCATGAGACTTGCAATGAATTACTTGCAGCCCCATAGAGCCATTAGAGCTACGAGAGGACTAGTGTAATCCTGATACACCTACGATTCCATTAAATCCCATAGAAGAACATGAAATAGATATCTGAATGAAGTGCCTCCTTCACAAGATTTTCAAGAGTTGGGAAGGTGATGCTAGTCATCTCAGTGCTATTTTTTTATTACTCTAGGGATAAGCTACGTAATTTTTTAATGCAATCCTCCTGAGGACACACTGGAAAAAGATAATAACATTTAGAATACATTAATTTATAATATGTTCACATTTTAAACTACCTATACATATAAGTTAAATGGTCAATGGCTTATAAATGCTAATTATTGGTCCAGTATGTAACTCTAACTACCTTTTAGCATATTAAGTGTGAATTTATGTGAATTCATTTACAGAGTTCATGAGACATACCTTCGTAATTGTGAGTTTGTGTCACTAATTTCATGACCCTTTCAAAGTTGATTTTTGCTGAAAAGGAACCCTATTGAGACCTTGCCTAATGTAATTCTAAGTGCCTTTTAGCATGCTAAGTGTGACAATATGTGAATTCATTTATAGAGTGCATGACACAGACCTCCTTTTTTATTTTGTATCACTGATTTCATGACCATTTTGTAGTTCATTTTTTCTCAAAAGAAACTCTTATGAGACTTTGCCTATTGTATATCGATTTCTACCTTACCGCACTTGCATGAATCTTGTTTACTGTTAGTGAAATACCATGCAGATATGTCACATGATCTTGCATGTAGAACTCTAATTCATATTTTTTAATGAGTCTTTGATTGTTGATACATTATAATAACTTTTTTTATGTCGTGCAACCTTGTCCTGGTCGTTAGAGTTAAATATTAGAAAACAAAGGTGAAATGGTTGCAAAACTTTAATTTTATTTTTTCCACTAGTCTTTGAGTGCTGGTACACTATTTTTTGCTACACTATTAAGGTGTGCAATCGTTTCTTGGCATTAAAATTTTTAGTATTTTTCTCCAACTTTTCTTTTGTCAAAATTATTCAAAATCTAACAAGCATTGGTTTGAATCATAACATTTGGAATTATGAAATTTCCATAACTCAAATATCCTAAAAGATTTTAAAGGTGCTAAAATCCACATTATCATCACTTAACCCCTAAAAGTTCCCTTCCATTGGAATTTGAATATGCAGTGGGTATATGGAACCGAAATATGTTATGGAGGGGGAGTTATCTATAAACATGGATGTTTATAGCTTTGGCATCATTCTCCATGAACATCTCACTGGAAAAAAGATATCATCTGAACCGATGGAGATTTTGGGATGGGTGAGATGCACTGATACTGTTGTTTTATTTTCCTCAGGGGATATCTTTAGCTGAAGCATGAGATAAACGGTTTCATTGATCTATTTTGATACAAATTCCTCATATGTTGACCTGTATACTAATTTTATCAAGAAACTAAATTAACGCCAGAATAGAATCACTCAAGCGGAATACCAAGTTGGTCTACAATGTTTTTTCTTACATGTGTTATCACCAAATTGGTACTGATGGGATATTTCAAC
The DNA here is from genome assembly GCA_034641835.2 of Pinus albicaulis. Lineage (NCBI taxonomy): Eukaryota > Viridiplantae > Streptophyta > Pinopsida > Pinales > Pinaceae > Pinus > Pinus albicaulis. The sequence goes on from CM076578.1 coordinate 1,275,280,414, forward strand.
AGTCAATTTGGAGTAACTATTTCAAACCACTTGTAGCTGGAAATTAGCCTTTCCAACCTGAGAGGGCTTTCTCAAAAGGATAAAGTATATTCAATGAATAAATTCAAAGCAGATGGCTAACTCTGAATTGGACTGAATATGCTTATATGCATGTGAAAAATGTATAGGGTTTACTACCATTGGGCTTGTGGAGTTAGTGAAAATGGATTTCCTTGTGGAAGCTAAGGCTTGTATATGTTTCAATGAAAGGAAAACACACAGAAAATATTTAATAACTTAATGTTCAAAGGAAGTTATAGCATGAGAAACAAAAATTATGAGTAATGAGACATCAAGATATTGAAAGAAAAATATTATCAGAGATATACCATAGCTTAATACTTAAAGGAATTTAGAGCATGATGTACATGAATTATGAGTAATCAAGCACTAATACATTGGAGGATAAACATTAAGCAAGATAGAATAGTAACTCATTGGAACATAATAAGAATCTCAGGTGAAGAAAAGTTGTATTGTGACTGTATATTGCTGAAATCCCATATATTTACACAGTAGCCTACTGAAATAACATTTTCCACCTGCCTTTCCTTTGAAATCCTACCTATTAATAGGCCTTTCACTTTTACATAGGGTCTACACAGTTTGAAATACCATCGAACCCTTCACTTTGACACATCATCTAACTAAAAAATAAATATCTAGAAGAAAAAGAAGACATTTCCTAAGTTTGGGAGTTAGAGTCCTAATAGAACTCAACTTCCTATTAATTACATTTTCAATTGAAACGAGTGCATATTTTCAACAAAGAAGATGATGTTCTTATGTGGCAATAACCATGATCAATCCATAAAAAAATCCACTAGATTAAGAAATAGATCTTCCAATATTTAAGGAGATGAAAATAATGACCATGAAGCCATGTCTTTAGGCTAATTTGTAGCATAAGAAGACATCATTTAAGGAGATAACCTTGTTGGCATATTCCACTACTATCCTTTTTTCTTCCCACATTCTTGGCTAGCCTTCAACTTCCCTCTAAAATTCAAAAAATTTGTCAAACTGTGTGTTGCAAAACAAGAGTGTTGTAGGCAATTCCACAACAACCTTTTGTAGCACCTCTACTTTGAACACTTTTGCAAGTCAGTTTGACTTTTTTATACCATGAGTCTTTAAAATAGGTTAGGAGGGCTAATACAATTTTTTCCCGAAATTTAATTTCAATTCTAACCACCCTTTTTATCAACATGACATCTATAGAAATTTCGTAGCGCTTTTAGGGCTTCAAGCCTGGCAGGCACTACGAAAATTCCTAATCTATCAAAAACGAAGGAAAGAAACCCATTTTTCAAAAAATTCACCCTTTGATGAGTAGAAATTGATGAGTGACATCTTCAAAAATGACAAAAATTTACCCTACTCCTCAAACCTTGGTAGTTTTATCCTTCTCTGTCATTTGAAGCTTGAATGTATTTAGGCTCATTAATGACTGTAATTTTTAGGCCTCTCTTTTATAATTCAACCTATGTAATTTCCATCTACTCTTGAAGGTCCTTTATTTGATTCTTCAATGACATTCTTTCATCTTGCAAGTGCATCTTCCTCTTTCTAGTATGTTTGGCCAAAATCCTTAGGGGTTGGGTTCTTTTCAATAGGCTTCTAGCATCACTTATGGATCCTGTTAGGGTCCTATAAATATAGGATTCATAATTTTGATTTGACTCTGCTAAAATTCTTGAAATATTTTAGATACCTTTTCTTTTTGCAAATGTATTCCCAAATTAAAAAATGAAAAAAAAAGAGGGCATGTCCTAAAAGAACAATCAAAGGAAAAAAAGAAACAAATATCAAAAGAATATTAAATATGAACCCCATCAAAACTAGATCATGAAAGTGTTTCAAGCTTAAATTGCACTACTTTAGGTTACTTTTGCAAATAATATTGTGTGCAGCTTTTCCTAAATGCCACAATCCATGAGGGTCAAACAGCTTAAACTTGACCTCTCATGCTTTAAATTTTGTGTTGTTAGATAGAGAATAAATATATGTCAAACTATTTAAACTTGATGAATCAGTGGATAAGATAGAGAATAAATGAGGATCTCAACAGTTTAATCTAAACCCTCAGCTGAAATAAGGTTAGACTTAGATATTTTTTCTGCTTTGAAAGAAAATGGATTTAGGGTTGCAAGCTTAAATGCACCCATGAAAATGAAGTAAAAAATGTTAGAAATAAAGATGGTTAGGTGGAAAGCTCTTGTGCAAGCATGTAATAAATCACCATCGAGCAAAACTCACTAATTTATCCTCCCCTTAAATTATTTAGTATTCTAAACTCTCAATTAAAAAGGCTCAGAGCATTTCTCTCACTTCTGTTGGGACCAGACTCAAGGCTTGATGACTGGTTAGTTAAAAATATTGAATTCCCACACAAAACCCATATTCATCAACATTTACCCTTCATCCATTAATCATAATCCCTTTCCTTAAGTAAAAACCCATTTTTACTTATTAAAAGTAAAACCCTAAATAACTAATTTCATTTCCATTAAAAATCACTCAAAAACCCATAAAATGCATTTTATCCTAAGTCTAAGTGTGAAAAATACAAAAGGGACAACTATGCTTTATTTACACTTTACTTAGTGTTAAAACGTGTATTTTATTCATTTACGTACATCAACCTTTTTTTCCATATTAATTTCTAACCTAGATATTAATTCCTTAAAAACTATACCCTCTCATATAGTATTAAATCCTTTGTATTTTAATAACCCAAAAAAAACCCACTATTTAATGTTTTAACCAATGTTATTTTACCCCACGTGATGAAATAGAACGTGCCCATATTCCCATTGGATTTAAACATATCTATATAAAAATACCACTCCCCCTATAGTTATTAAACAAATGAAAAATGTTTAAAAACTATAAAATAAGACTCACGCCAACGTTATTGGTTGAAACATTTGTTAAATGTTTTAATTAAAACACATATATGACTTTACCCCTCCTCCCATCATATAACCCAAGGTTTAAATTTATAAATTTATATTTATAAGGTTCGAAACCCATCTTTCCACATTAATAAACCCCAGACCCCACCTCTGAATGTCGTGCTACTCAAACAAATCTCAATTGTTCGCATAGACCCCTCCCGATCCAACGATTGAAATCCCATATCGAAAATAAAGTCGCATGATGATAACACTTTGATTTCCATGTGAAATAGGTGGTTTTTGAATCCTCTCCCTCCTCCACGTGGCTCATTCCTTCTAGATCGCATTCGATCCATTCCAAACCGCTTACCACCTCAAATGTGCGCGATAACCACTCACAGTTTCTATTCTTCGAAGCCCCAAAACCACCCATCCTATGGTTTGACCATCATTCAATTATTAACCTGATTTAAACCAAAAACACTATAAAACTTCATAACACGCATAGTTAATCCTTTTATGCATTATCTGTCCATTTCTAAACCATCTCTGATTGAAAATCAAGCATTGTACTCCATTTTTTTACCCAAAGAACCAGAAATCCATTTCAATTGTTTTTGAGACCACTTCATGCTCCCATTTTACTTCAAGAGACTTTAACAATCATCAGAAAGACATGTATTTACCCTCAAAAGAACAGATTTGATGTGAAACCCTGATAAATTCAAAGTTTTCTTTAGACTGTAACTTGTTTTAAGCAAAATTGAAGAAATTTAAGTATTGCAGACCTTTAAAAACCCTTTGAATGAAGAAAACCCTTTTATAAATGCTCAAAACCTTTTTTTTTTGCATAAATTAGAAGGATTTAGGGTTGTTTTATCAAAAAAGTATCCAGTAAAACCTATGTGAAAGGTTACATAGTGTTCCAAAAACCCTGAATTTTAATAGTTGTTTTTGCAAAATTGAGAACCAATAACAACAAAAATGAAAACCTACTACAATTCAAACCATTTTTCACATTATTTTTCCATCATCAAAGCCATTATCCATCCATGCAGACCTATGTTTCATTAATAATTATTTTGTTTTACAGGTCATTAACAAAAGGATAATTTGGATAAAACAATCTAAATACTAGTTAAAGATCTACTTTACTCCAAAAGTTCACAAAGAAAATAATTTTAAATGATATTCCTTAACAAAAGATTCCAAATGATATTCCTTAACAAAAGATTCCAGGCAGCAGAACAGAAAGAATTCATTTATGCAGAGAGAGATAAATTTACATAGTGAATGGTAAAATTAAAATAAGAATTCACGGTGACAGTGAAAACAGATCAGTCAAAGAGCATCAAAGTTAAAGTGTATTAGATGAAAGTCAAAGTGAAAGTCAAATCAGAAGAAGTTACAGAGCAGTCAAGGTAAACAGTAAAAGTAAATACAGAGGTAGTAAATGGTAAATAAAGATGAAAATACTTTCAACAACAATTAATTTTATCCAAAGTGAGTGTAAAAACAGTTAAAAGAATAGTAAGGTTAAAAGATGAAAAAAGAGCAAGAAGGGACATTTTTGCAGAAATTTCATGTTTAAGTCATAGTTTTTCATAAACTATTGTGGACAACACAAGCTGAATTTTGCAAACCTGAAGGAGGTTTATGTTCCTAATATATCCAGCTACAAAAACCTCTCTTCCTTTTCTAACATCCATTATGGATTTGGAAATATTAATTAATATTTAAAAGCACCTTTTACAGAAACTTCCTTTTATGTCATCATTTTTCAGAGAAGATTTTGGACAATAAGAAATACATCTTAAAAAAATGAAGGAGGTTTTTGTTCCTAAGAGACCCATCTAAAACAACCGATCTCACTTTTTTCATAGGTATTACATAATTAGAGATACATGCACATATTTATTGCCTATTTGTTTAGACTATGCAAAGCTTTGTTTTACACATCTTTTTGCAGAGAATATTGTGAACAGCAGGAAATGAATTATGGGGAATTGAGAGAGGTTTGTCGCAGTAAAAATTTGAAATAAAAAAACGTCTTTTACTTTTTACATATCTATTTCGGATTGAGAAATACAAAGGTATCATTGGACCTCAATTTTGCAGAATTTCTAGAGCAGAATGCACAAAGAAAGGAAACAGTTAGTGACTTGGATGCCTCATCATCAACTAAGAGTCGAGATAAAATTAGAATTATATTCTTTGTCACCATAAATCCATAAGTATAGTGCCAAATAGATTGATTAGTTTTGAGTGTCCTTTAATGGAGTTATATTTATGTAAAACCGTTTGAGATATTTGCAAACCAATCTTGATATTTTTTCAAGATATTTTAGTTTAGAATTTGTATAAGTACTTCATATTTAGAATTATTTTGGTGGAATAAATTTTTGGAGATTTCTATAGTTATTTTTGTTGGACTTGAAGGCTTTTGTGTTTCAAATTTTGAGTACCAGACTAGATCAAACCAATTGGCATCATACTTCAGGATTCCTGTGATGAGCTATTTGGAGTGAAGTATTTCATTACTTTTCATTGTTATCTTTCTTTGTTACATGAATAGATCTATGTTTGTTATAAATTTGAATGAATAACTAGGAGTATTACTACAGGATATGTTAAGAGCACCCTGTTTTTAACTAGTTATCATTTCTATATTTTGCACTAGTTTCTAGTGTAGAGAACCCTTAGTTTCTCCCTCTCTCGTTTTACATCTACCTACTACTTCCATTTTCCAGATCAAAGAACCCTTCAATTCTCTTTATCCTGATCATACCATCTCACAAAACAACTTTCCCATATCTCCAAGGGTTATCTATATTGCCCTGAAAACATTTGACTTTTTGGCCTTGATCCTAGTTCTGTATGCTTGACTTTTGACTCCTTAGCCCAATGGACAAATAGATTTCCCACTATCCATTTCTTTCAGTGATTTTTCCCACCAAACCAATCAAAACCAAAACCAATTGCACAATCATAACTATCCTAATATTTTATAAAAAAACAAAGTTAAATCTTATAGAGAGAGCCCTCTATAAACCCTAAGAAGGCTAGATATTAGAGTTTAAAAGTAGGTCTGTGGTTACCTCGGTGAGTTATCTCTTGAACCTAGAGAAATTAATAAGTGATAACATTAATGGTGTCTCACTAGGGAAACTAAATTTTTCTTGAGAAATATTTTAGAGGTTCAGATCTGATCTTTGATGGTGGAGAGTGATCAGACACACCAAGGTTAAAATCATCCACCTGGCGACTCCAAATCAATCTCACAATCAAGAATCCACTAGAGGAATGAACTTGAAAGAAAAATATGGAAAGTTTAGGCTTTCAACTTGGATCTTAATCCAAGGCATTATGTTCTTTCTCATTAAGAAATTTTTTCAATGTATATTGTATTTTAGAGAAGATCTTAGATTAGTTTTTAATTATTTTCCTTTGAAAATTGTAAATACTAATTCTCTTAATCTCTTTGAGCAGCTTTCTTCTCAATATAATGATGATCATTTTCCAATTAAGAAGCCTCAAATAATCAAGACTGATCTTACAATCCCTGTACATATTCATATACCATATAAAGTTTCAAATTGATATAAGCCTCTTATTTTACCTCCTATACTCCATGATTTCCCTGATAACTATTACAAATTTCTTCCCAGGTTTGATGGAGAAAATAATAACATCACTACCCAAAAAACATATTCAAGGTTTTGAAAATTATATGGATTTATTTGAGATTGATGAAGATGGTGTTAGAATCAGACTTTTTGCACTTTATTTGCAAAATAGAGTAAAAATTTTGTTCAAGAATCTACCTATTGCAAGCATCTCAAATTTTCAGCAGTTTGTCAAACTTTTTATTGACATGTGGATAATTAAAGTCAATATTTTTGTGATCATAGAAGAATATAACAAGTTAAAAAGACATCCAAATGAAAAAATACAACAATTTTATGACATATTTAATCAAGTTTATTATTCAATTCCAGAAAATATAAGACCTCTTCATGATTCAGCTCTCTTGCATTATCCAAGTGTCTTTGATCCAGAAATCGAATTTCAGTTAAGAGAAAGAGATCCAAAAACACTTTTACAGATGCAGAAATTTGCAGTTGATGTAGAAGTTAATTTGCAAATCAGAAAGAAGAAATTGAAAGCAGAAGAAGAGGAGAAGAAAAACATTGCAGAGATAAAACTCAACCTTTTAGTAAGAAAATTAGATGAAATCATACAGAAGATCACTATGAAAGATGAATTTTTTATTCAAGATCATCAAGAAGAAATAGAAGAGGTTGATAGCCATGAACAAATTCCTGCTAATTCCAATTATCATATATTAGAAAATGGATTTACAAATCAATATGTGGAAGAGGAATCTTCTGATCTGATGTGTATGTTTGATGACATTCCTTATTTTGATGATTTTCTTAAGTATGATCATTATGATGATAGTTATGTTCTCCAAACTTGAGCTAACTTTACAGAGCAATCATAAGATAGTTTGGAGGATGAAGAAATGCAGTTTCAGCAGATTGAAAACAATAATCAACTAATACAGACCATCCATGAAAGTGAGGAAGAAAAAGCACAAAATTTAATAAGTGAAGCTTCTTTACCTCTTTTTTTTATTCATTTCAATTCATTAGAGACAAATTTAATGCAATAAATAATAATCAGTCTTTAGGAATTGTGATTGAAAATGAAGAAGATAATGAAACACTTGATTAGGATATTTCAGTTTTTTAATTGCAGTTATCAAATTCCATTGAAACATCTGATCAAATAACACAAGAAATTTCCATACCACTATGTTTTGAATCATTTCAGATTTTAAAGGAAATGTGGTATAACATCTTTAAAGAAAAGGATGAGAAACTTGTTGAAGTTTATGAAGTCCCATGGAATCCTATATGCCATAGGTTGTAGAAATGTTTTCAAGTTTTTCATGATCCAATAGCTGATATGTTGGATATTGAATGCATTCAAAGCCTACCTCCATTAGATAACTCTAAGTTTTAGAATCAAGATGATAAAGGTTTCAACAGTCAAACATTACAATCAGTAGGAATATCATCACAAATCATATTTGAAAGTTTGCAGGGAGATAAATATGAAAATAACATTTCAGATTCATGGCATGGAGGCCATCCAGAATAGATGTACAATTTTTTAGATCAATTAAACATTACTGTATATATCTTGGAATATCCTTTTGAAAAGTTTCTAGAGTTAACAAAGGAAATCAAGTATTTCCTTATCATCACATTTGTTGACATGTTTTTAATAGGTTGCAGAATTACAGTTTTGACAATCAATAGGCACATGCAACAAAATACCTCAACATATATAATATTTGAATGGTTTCATTGGCTATTTTATTTTACCTAACAAGCAGTTGGACAGCTGATTAGAGTAAATAGGTAGGATTTCGGCTTATTTCAGTTTTGAGTTTTCATCTAGTTTGAAATAATTCATTAAGATTTCAAGCCAAGGAAAAGGCCCTAAGATATTGATGATTTAGTAGTTTAGTTTGAAGGTTGCAGCACCTTTTAGTCTCAGATCCAATTTCAGTTTGCAGAAAAAGATGTAAATTCAGTTCAAGAGTTTTCAGTCACAACATATGCATGTTTGGGATTGGCCCAATGGATTAGGTTACTAGTTGATGGTGTTCTTGACATCTCACAAGGAAATGCCATCCCCATGTGAAGCCACTATTAGGGTCCTATAAATATAGGATTCATAATTTTGATTTCACTCTGTTAAAATTCTTGAAATATTGTGCATAGCTTTTCTTTCTACAAATGTATTCCCAAATTAAAAAATGAAAAGAAGGAGGCTATTTCCTAAAAGAAAAATCAAAGGACAAAAAAAAACAAATATCAAAAGAATATTAAATATGAACCCCATCAAAAATATATCATGAAAATGTTACAAGTTTAAATGCCACTACTTTAGGTTAATTTTTCAAATAAGATTGTGTGCATCTTTTCCTAAATGCCACAATCCATGAGGGTCAAACAGATTAAATTTGACCTCTCATGCTTTAAATTTTGTCTTGTTAGATAGAGAATAAATATCTATCAAATTGTTTAAACTTGACGAATCAGTAGATAAGATAGAGAATAAATGAGGAGCTCAACAGTTTAATCTGAACCCTCGAGTGAAATAAGGTTAGACTTAGATAGTTTTTATGCTTTGAAAGAAAATGGATTTAGGGTTGCAAGCTTAAATGCACCCATGAAAATGAAGTAAAAAATGTTAGAAATAAATATGGGTAGGTAGAAAGCAGTTTTTCAAGCATGTAATAAATCATCATCGCGAAAAAATCATTAATTTCCCCTCCCCTACAATTATTTAGTATTCTAAACTATCAGTTAAAAAGGCTCAGAGCATTTCTCTAACTTTTTTTAGGACCAGACCCATGGCTCGATGACTAGTTAGTTAAAAATATTGAATTCCCACACAAAACCCATATTCATCAGCATTTACCCTTCATCCATTAATCATAATCCCTTTCCCTAAGTAAAAGCCCATTTTTACTTATTAAAATTAAAACCATAAATAACTAATTTCATTTCCATTCAAAATCGCTCAAAAACCCATAAAATGCATTTTATCCTAAGACTAAGTGTGAAAAATACAAAAGGGACAACTATGCTTTATTTACACTTTACTTTGTGTTAAAACATGTATTTTATTCATTTACCTACCTTACACCTTTTTATCCATATTAATTTCTAACCTAGATATTAATTCCTTAAAAACTATACCCTCCCGTATAGTATTAAATCCTTTGTAATTTAATAACCCAAAAAAAAAACCCACTATTTAATGTTTTAACCAATGTTATTTTACCCCACGTGACAAAATAGAACACGTCCATATTCCCATTGGTTTTAAGCATATATATAAAAAATACCTCGCCCCCTATAGTGATTAAACAAATGACAAATGTTTAAAAACTATATAATAAGACTCACGCCAATGTTATTGGTTGAAACATTTGTTAAATGTTTTAATTAAAACACATATATTACTTTACCCCTCCTCCCATCATATAACCCAAGGTTTAACTTTATAAATTTATATTTAGAAGGTTCAAAACCCATCTCGCCGCGTTAATAAACCCCGAACCCCACCTCTGAATGTCGTGCTACTCCTCAAACAAATCTCAACCGTTCGCATAGACCCTTCTTGATCCAACGATTGAAATCCCATATCATAAATAATGTCGAGCGATTATAACACTGTCATTTCCACATGAAATAGGTGGTTTTTGAATCCTGTCCCTCCTCCACGTGGCTCATTCCTACTGGATTGCATTCAATCCATTCCAAACAACTTACCACCTCAAATCCGAGCGATAAACACTCGCGGTTTTGTATTCTTAAAAGCCCCAAAACCATCGATTCTATGATTTGACCACCATTCAATACTTAACATGATTTAAGCCAAAAACACTATAAAACTTCATAACGTGCACGGTTAAGCCTTTTCTACATTATCTGTCCATTTTTAAAACCATCTCCATCTGAAAATCAAGCGTTGTACTCCATTTTTTCACCCAAAGAACCAGAAATCCATTTCGATTGTTGCTGAGACCACTTCAAGGTCCCAGTTTACTTCAAAAGACTTCAAAAACCATCAAAAAGACCTGTATTTACCCCCAAAAAAATAGATTTTATGCGAAACCCTAATAAATTCAAAATTTTATGAAGACTGTAACTTGTTTTAAGCAAAATTGAAGAAATTGAAGTATTGCAGACCTTTAGAAACCCTTTGAATGAAGAAAACCCTTTTACAAATTCTCAAAACCGCTTTTTGTGCATAGATTAGAAGGCTTTAGGGATGTTTTATCAAAAAAGTATGCAGTAAAACCTATGCGAAAGGTTACACAGTGTTCCAAAAAACTTGAATTTTAACAGTTCCTTTTGCAAAATTGAGAGCCAAAAACAACAAAAATGAAAACCTGTTGCAGTTCATACCATTTTTCACAGCCTTTTCCCATCATCAAAGCCATTATCCCTCCATGCAGACCTTTGTTTCATTAATAATTTTTTTTTTTTGGCAATTCATTAGCAAAAGGATAATTTGGATAAAACAATCTAAATACTAGTTAAAGATCTGTTTTACTCCAAAAGTTCACAAAGAAAATAATTTTAAATGATACTCAACAAAATATTCCAGGTAGCAGAACAGAAAGAATTCATTTATGCAGTGAGAGATAAATTTACATAGTGAATGGTAAAAGTAAAATAAGAATTCATAGTGACAGTGAAAACAGAACAGTCAAAGAGCATCAGAGTTAAACTGTATCAGATGAAAGTCAAAGTGAAAGTCAAATCAGAAGAAGTTACAGAGAATTCAAGGTTAACAGTAAAAGTAAATACAGAGGCAGTAAATGGTAAATAAATATGAAAATAATTTCAACAAAAATGGATTTTATCCAAAGTGAAAGTAAAAACAGTTAGAAGAACAGTAAGGTTAAAAGATGAAAATAGAGCAAGAAGGGACATTTTTACAGAAATTTCATGTTTAAGTCATGGTTTTGTAGACACTATTGTGGACAACCCAAAATGAATTTTGAAAAAATGAAGGAGTTTTATGTTCCTAAGGTGTCCAACTACAAAAACCTCTCTCCCTTTTCTAACAGCCATTATGGATTTGGAAATATTAAATAATATTTGAAAGCACATTTTACAGAAAATTCCTTTTACGTCATCATTTTTCAAAGAATATTGTGGATAATAAGAAATACATCTTACAAAACTGAAGGCAGTTTTTTTTCTTGATATACCCATATACAACAAACTATCTCACTACTTTCATAGTTATTACATAATGAGAGATACATTCACATATTTCTAGCCCATTTGTTTAGACTATGCAAAGCTTTGTTTTACACATCTTTTTGCAAAGCATATTGTGAAACGGTGGAAATGAATGTTTTGAAACTGAGAGAGGTTTATCTCAAAAACATGGTGATATACAAAAACCTCTTTCACTTTTTACATATCAATTTCGGATTGAGAAATACAAACGTATCATTGGACCTTCATTTGTTCTGGAGCAGAATCCACAAAGAAAGGAGACAGTTAGTGACTTTGATGCCTCGTCATCAACTAAGAGTTGAGATAAAATTAGAATTCTCTTCTTTGTCACCTTCAATCCATAAGTATAGTTCCAAATAGATACATTATTTTTTAGTGTACTTTAATTGAGTTCTAATTATGTAAAACAAATTTAGATATTTGTAAACCAATCTTGATATTTTTTCGAGATATTTTAGTTCAGAATTTGTATAAATAATTCATCTTTAAAAGTATTTTGGTGGAATAAATTGTTGGAGATTGATATAGTTATTTTTGTTGGACTTGAGGGCTTTTTTGTTTCAAATTTGGAGTACCAGACTGGATCAAACCAATTGGCATCATACTTTAGGATTCCTGTGATGAGCTATTTCGAGTGAAGTATTTCCTTACTTGTCATTGTTATATTTCTTTGTTACATGAATCCATCTATGTTTTTTCTAAATTTGAATAAATAACTAGCAGGATTACTACAGGATATGTTAAGAGCACCCTTTTTTAACTAGTTATCATTTCTATGTTTTCCTCTGATTTCCAGTGTAGGGAACCCTTAATTGCTCCCTCTCGGGTTTGACCTCTACCTACTACTTCCATTTTCCGAATCAAAGAACCCTTCATTACTCTTTATCCCAATCATACCATCTCACAAAACAACTTTCCAAGATCTCCAAGGGTTATCTATCTTGCCCTGAAAACATTTGACTTTTTGGCCGTGATCCTAGTTCTGTATGCTTGACTTTTGACTCCTTAGCCCAATGGAAAAATACATTTCCCACTATCCATTTCTTTCAGTGATTTTTCCCACCAAACCAATAAAAACCAAAACCAATTGCACAATCATAACTAGCCTAATATTTTATAAAACAAACAATGTTAAATCTTATAGAGAGAGCCCTCTCTAAACTCTAAGAAGGCTAGATCTTAGAGTTTAAAAGTAGGTCTGTGGTTACCTCGGTGAGTTCTCTCTTGAAATTGGAGAAATTATTGAGTGATAACAGATCCTTCAAAAATTGAAAGTTCACTATTCCATTTCTCCATCATCTGATCAAGCTCAATATTTTAAGTCTTGTGTTTATCTACATCCAATTTTAACTCAATTATTTCTTTCCTTGCTTGTCTTCGCTATTCTCTGAGGAGCTCCATTTCTGATTTTTCAACCACCTTCTTCTTTCGTTTTCTCTGTAGAGTGATAAATTCCATTACTGGAGATAGATCGATAATTTATTGTACCAAAGGCTGCTTTCTTTTATCAATAGCTTGAGACATAAAAAATTTGGTGAGATGTGAACTAGTCAATGGTTTTCTTGGCTGGAAAACAAACTCTACCTATTTTCCAATGACGTCAATATTTTTGGAAGTGATAACTTTCTTTTTCTTTTTGCTCCCTCCAACATCGACAACCTAGACTAAAAGGGATTATTCTATATCTATTTCTTGAAGGATGGCTTCCAAATAAACTTTCTCAATTAATTTACCTTTTGTGTTACTTCTTGTCATCCTTCCAGCTTGTTCATTATTTCTACTAAATTTTTGTTTTTTGCTTGCAGGTGTTGACAGTGGGACTTGTGTTTCTTCTGCTGGTCTTGTATCAATCCCCATTGGTTCTACTTCAACACTCATAGGTTATATAGTATGCTCTATTTATGTATTTTCCACCTCTGTATCATTAACAGGTTGTTCATTCTGAATTAAGGGAGTGCTCTTAGGTTTATGGTTCTTCTTAGGAGTCACTACATCATCTTCATATCCACTAAGAAAGAGAAAAGAAGAAAAATATATATTTATTTTCCCTAATTCCTCCAGTACCAATAACATAATAATCCCATGATGAAACACATATGTATCACTCTTTTTTGGCCTAGCCTTCACCTTATCTTCCATCTTGTTCAAGATTCTAAATAGGTAAAAACGATGATCAATGGCTTTCTTATTAGTGAAATGTAGCAGAAGATTGAAGTGATATTGGTACACCATGTGGAACCTCCCTGCCCAAGTGAAATACGTCTGAATGATCATTAGTATTTTAGAGTAGTCTTCTTTCAAATATGCTCTTGGAATCCTAACAGCTATGTTAGTTCCAACATATTCAGACTTCATGAATTCATCACAATTTTGTAGCTTGAATTTGGTGGACTTAAACCACTCTTCTACTTGTCTTGGGATCTTTGTAGCTTTGGATATTGTCTCCGAGGAGACAACAAATTTAAAAATTCCTACTTTAGATGTTGTTCCAGTGAAATTTTTTTCAAAATACTTTGATACTTGAACATGAAATCCCTGCAACTTTTGGCAGAATCTCATACAACCCCTATTTATGAAGGCTTCAACGAAATTGGGTTCCTCGTTCAAAATCTTAAGATCGATTGGTTAGAATCTGATACAAGAACCTCCCTTATGTACCTTCTTCTTTCTTTCCATCCTCTTTATACTGCGTAGTTTCCTCATTTTTGTGACACCTGCAAATAGAAGGATGGATAGAGAGCTACTTTGGGAAAGAAATGAACCTACTTTGGTGACAGTACAACATTGCATGGAAGAGATCAAAACTAACTATGATAGGTAGGAGATGAACGAGCTAATGACAAGGAAGGAGTGAGTGGAAATCTATTAAAACAAAGTTAAAACCTAATGGTGGAAAAGACAAAAAATGAAGTGGAAAGCAGGAAATAAAAGCGCAACGATCATGATTTCAAATGATGCTAACTGCAATAATATTACTAAATAACTCCACTTACACCTAAAACAATGAGAAAACTCCATGTCATTCATACCTCTGTCTCCCACAGAAAAACATGATTCTGATCGCCAACAGTTTAAGTTCCGACAGATTCACTAAATAAAGTTTAGCTGTTTCTGTAGTGCAATCTAACATTTTGTAGTTATGTGTGCTACGAAAACCGGTAAAAATGGACAAGTTGGTAGTTAAGTGAGAAGGAAAACTTTTTGATGATATTAAATGCCAATTGACTAGCAAGACATAGTTCATGATGATTTTAGGCCTTAGGATAGACATGATTTCCATACCTCTTCATCAATTGCATGATCTAATTTGAAATAACATAAAAACTACAGTGACCCTATCAACTCAAAAAATTTTCAAATTTTGAGTGTGATAACAATGGATCCATTGGGGATGGTGTGCCCCTGTGGTATAGCAAAGAACTAGTAGTTCCAGTGCCACTTCTATTGGGTTTTTCCCATACTCAAAAAATTTCAAATTTTGAGTGTGATATCAACATGTATGTCTGTTGCCATCGGTATTCTGATGTTTCACTACCATTGATATTCCGATTTTTCACTACCGTCGGCATTCCAACGTTTCACTACCATCGGTCTTGCAATGATTTTTTCGTCATGTCAGTATTGCGACGCAGATATTGTCACATCGGGTTTGCGACAAAACCTTAATAATGTTGGTATTGCGATGCCCATATCATAATGTTGGACATGCGGCACCAATTTTATAACATCAAAAGAGTGACGATTTTGTTCTTCAGAAGACCGATGCTTATAATGTCCGAATTTCAACGCTTATAAACGTCAGAACAGCGAAAAAGCGTGAAACGTTGGAAGAGCGATGGCCAATTTGAAACGTCGGTAATACGACACAACCAAAAAAAAATTGGAATTAGTGTCGCTCTATCGACAATTAAGTCAAGTTTCATAATTCCGACTTTAGGAGAATCAAATTTTTCCGCACCTCAAAGTGTCACCCTTGGGACGCGTATGTGTTGCAAGAGCGACATTTTGGGCATCAGAAATTGAGCCAAATGTGCTAGTGTTATATACCTTGGGTTTGTAATATTATTCCTTTGTGTTCATAATCTCTAGTGTTCCAATATTAATCCCTTGGTTATATTATTTCCTTGGGTTTATAATATAAATCTCTTGGGCTTATTAATCTAAGAGTTAAACCATGGTCGTGCATGGTCTGACATTGGATTGTGACAAAGGTTGTATCAATATGAAAAGCAATCATGGTCAATCATGGAGAGCCATGGTTAATCATAGTAAATCATTGTCATTATAAAAAAAAACCCATGGTTGTTCATGGTCAAACATGGTCAACCATAGTCCAATGTCACATTGCCCCAAATATTTTTCAAGTATGAAAATAAACCATAGTAAACCATGGCCAACCATGGAAAATCATGTTTAACCATGCTCAACCATGGTCCAATGTCACATTTTCACAAATATTTCTCAATATGAAAATCAACCATGCTCAACCATGCTCAACCATGGTTAATCATGGTCAACCATGGTCAATAACCATGGCCACATTGTGACAACTTTTGTCTCATCGTCCAACATCACATTGTGACAACCATAGTGAACCATGGTCCAACGTTGGATTGTGAGAAATGTTGTCTCAATATGAAAATCAACAATGGTCAATCATGGTCAACTTAGATCAACAATGGTCCAACATCACATTGTGATAAATATTCTCTCAATATGAAAATCAGTCATCGTCAACCAAGGTCCAATGTCACATTCTGACAAAGATTGTCTCAATATATAAATCAATCATGGTAAACCATGGCCAACCATGTTTATTTTAGGGTTTATAATATTATTCTTCAGGTTTATATATTTTGGATTTATAATATTAATCCATTGTGTTTTATATTATTCCCCTGGGTTCATAATCCCTTGGTTCAACCATGTTTTGTAAAATAAATCATGGTCAACCATGGTCAACCATGGTCCAACATTGTATTATGACAAATATTTTCTCAATATGAAAATATATTATGCTCAACCATGATATAATGTTGCACTTTAGCAAATATTTTCTCAACATGAAAATCAACCATGGTCAACCATATTTATTTTATGGTTTATATACCTTGGGTTAATATTATTCCCTTGCGTTTATAATCCCTTATGGCTATATTTATAATGACTTGGGTCTTTTTTTTTCGAGGAAAATTCGAACCTTTTATTAGCGAAATAAATAGCTACATAGTATATGAAAAAAGAATTCCATAATCACTTGGGTCTATTATTACCTTACGTTTATAATAATAATCATGGTCAACCATGATCAATAATCTTCAACCATGGTCAACCATGATCAAGCATTGTCAACAATGTTCAACCATGTTTTATAAAATCAATCATGGTCAACCAAAATCCAATGTTGCATTGTGACAAATATTGTCTCAATATGAAAATCAAACATGGTCAACGATGGTCCAATGTCACATTGTGATAAAAATTGTATCAATGTAAAAATCAATCATTGATAAGCATGGTCCAATGTCGCAGTGTGACAAGGATTGTCTCAATATGAAAATCAACCATGGTCAACCATGTTTATTTTAGGGTTTATAATATTTATCTTAGTATTTATATACCTTGGATTTATAATATTAATCCATAGGGTTTAACATTATTCCATTGGCTTCATAATCCCTTCGTTCTTTAGTATGAATCCCTTGGGTTTATTAATCTAAGGGTTCAACCATGGTCGAGCATGGTCCAACATCGCATTGTCACAAATATTGTCTCAACATGAAAATCAACAATGGTCAACCATGTTCATTAAAGGATTTATAAGATTTATCTTAGGGTTTATATAACTTGGGTTTATATTAATCCCTCGTTTAATATTGTTCCCTTAGGTTTATAATCCATTGGGTATATTATTCCCTGAGGTTTGAATATTAGTCATGGTAAACCATGATCAATCATTTTCAACCATTGTCACCCATGCTAAATCATGGTCAACCATGCTCAACCATGGTTTATAAAATCAATCATGGTCAACCATGGTCCAACGTCGCATTGTGACAATTGTCTCAATATGAAAAAAAAAACCTTGGTGAACCATAGTCAAACTTTTCACTGTGACAAAGATGATCTCGATGTGAAAATCAATCATGTTCAACCATTTTCATTGATGGTCCAAAATAAAATTGTGACAAGGATTTTCTCAATATGAAAATCAATCATGGTCAACCATGTTTATTTTAGGGTTTATAATATTTATCTTAGGGTTTATAAAACTTGTTTTTATAATATTAATCCCTTGTGTTTAATATTATTCCCTTAGGTGCATAATCCCTTGGGGTTTTAGTATTAATATTTTGGGCTATTATTCCCTTAGGTTTATAATATCAATCCCTTTGGTTTATTAATCTAAGGGTTAATATACTGTTGGGAAAAATACTGAGAGGGGGGGGTGGGGGGTGAATCAGTATTTAGGACTGACTAAATTTGTTTTTACCTTTTGTTTCTCTAAAACCCATACGCTACTTTACTAAACCCAACTCGCGTATACACGTGGATATCCTTAATAAAACTTGCGTATTACCAGAGATCTCATTATGTAGATAATTATTTACTTAGATCATTGCATCATTCATTCATTAGATGTTTAGTAAGTAGTAAACCTGTGCAGTAAGAACATAATAAATCATCACACATAAGCAACACACATGAACACCAGGATTTAAGGTGGAAACCCAATTCGGGAGAAAACCACCACTATCGTCGTCTCTATCTTTAATATTTATTATAAAGAAAACTTCTTACAACCATCTACTGGCGCAGACTCATACCAGCACACAGGCACTGACCTGCAGAAGGCTACAACCTTTTATCGTTTACCAGCCTCTACTAAAAGGGAGATCCAACCCCCTGATCTTGTTTACTATCCTCTCCTAGAAGGGAGCTACTACCCCCTATTCTCGTTACCAGCCTCTCCTAGAAGGGAGCTACTACCTCCTGCTCTCGTTTACCAGCTACCACTGGAAGGGAGCTACAACCCCCTCACTGAAGGCTTCAACCCTCAGCACTACTACGGACCACGTTTCATCAATTTTAATACTAGATCCAATAGCTTCCACACAACATCCCTTGTAGGCCACTAGATTTATTCATTTTCTTCAGCTGACTTGCACCAGTTCTTCATGATTTCATCAGTCAATAAAACCAGAGTTTCATCATCGTCAAATCTAGAGATCTTGAACCATCATTATATCCATTGGTGCATCATAGTTTCATATTTATCAATTAAGAACAGAGTTCATCCATGCAGATATTCCTTAGAGAAATTTCTTCATTCACCACCCTTACACATGCACACCTCGTACTATCATCCTCTTCGCCTTATATAGTTTAGCCTTCATCAATACCATGAGTCAAAACCATTCAACCGCTAATGGTATTCCTTTGACAGTATTTCCTTTAGTTTACCCCATATGCCTCTTTGATTTATTTTTAATTTATTTATCAATTTGAAGAAATTGACAAATAAATATATTTACAACTTTGACCTGAACTTTAGGATTAAAGTTACAACCCTTCACACTTTAGAGAAATATCCAACGCTTTCAAACAATTAACCTTATGATAAACCTATGACCCTGGACCCACATATATAGTCAATAGCCAATCAAATACGCGCATGGTACCATAAGTAAACTTCGCGCAAGTCTAGCGTCCGATCAACGTTAGATAGAAAGCTTCCAGATCAACGACATATATGCATATCGCTCGACCTCCGATGCCGAACGTTAACGTACGATGGCCTGCCGTACTTTGGTTAATCTTCATGCATCTTCCTCATATGACCACCATCCGATGGCTTCCCTCCAGATCAACGGCGCACAACAATATCGTTGGGCATCCTGGGTCGAACTATAACGTGCAATGGCACGTAGTGACTAGTGGTTTTGTGGATTCGTACAGGGACACATGTCCAGCACTCTATGGAATCACTCCTCAACCAGGAAATACCGCTTGCTCCGGATAGGTGGTGCGATGAAAACCATAAACTGCCTTCACTATTCACTCAGTCACGGTTCCGCTTTTCTACATAGGGTTCTGTCACACTTCATTTTGTTACGTTATACCTCTTTTCTTCGAGGTTCCATTCACGATTCCAAAGGGTTAGTCTGGGTTTGTGCTATCCTTCTTACTTAGTTAACTCTGGTCTATCTTCAGCAGGATTTCCAATAAACAATGAACAAATGTAGTTCTATTTCGACGGGATTTTCACTACCATTAGGATAGACTTAGTTATACGCAGGCTTCCTCTATGAGGGGAATGAATTCAACAGAGTTTTTTCGAACAGTTCGAGAGAACCAATGGACAGGATTTGCTCACAAACATCAACTCAAGACAATTCAATGTCATTTTGTCTTCAATTCTGCTATGATATATATAATATATCAACCTTCCATTGCATGTTCGTAGTTCTATCTTGTCACTGTTCTGCTTCTAACTGTACATTCAAGTTCTTGATTCTGCAAGAAAAACCAACATATCTCCGCAACCATTAATTCATTCAATGGATTTCTTACTTATCATGGATTCCATCAGGGTGAATTACCATTTACTATAACATTCACTTATTATTTTCTATTCGATGGCCTTTTTCTCCTACTCTGTCTTTGGACAATTCTGCTTCAATTATGCACTCTACTTCTATTTACTGTCTCTGCGTTGTCTGCTGCCTCAGTTCCTTATCTACCTTACTTCCTCTCTGCTTCTTTGCTCTTTTTGGTGGTCTCTTTGTTGCTTCTGCTATCTCTCTGTTACTATCTCTGCTTCTTGTCTAATGCTGCTCCTTGCTTCTCTCTTTGCCTTGTTGCTGTTCAGATGCTCCTTCTTTGCCACTTCCTTTGCCATCAGTGACAACATTTCCAACAATCTCCCCCTTTGGCATTGATGGCAATACTCTTCCTCTGTTTGTCTTATAGAGGCTCCTCTGTTTGTCTTATAGAGGCCCTTCTGTGCCTTTCCTCCCCCTTTGACATCAATGGAAAAGGGTTGCTCATTTCCTAGTTTTATTTCTGCATTTCTTCTCTCTGATTTGTGTTTAGATCTTCTTCTTCTGAATTTGTACCCTGTTGCTCCAAACTGGTGTAAAAGAGTTGTTGAGAGAACACTTTTGGGGATTTTTGAACTTGTATATACACATTAATTCGATACCATTCCGAAGCATAGACTCTTTGAACTTGTATAGAGAGTAGGTTATGATAGCCATATATAATCAGACTTGTATAATAAGAGATGCATTATTGGATCAAGACTTAAAGATTGTGAATGCTCCAAGTGACATATCAGGCTTGCTTCAACTATACGTCAGTCTATATCTGATGTAGTGCGCCAATATATTTCTTGATGCATTCTTGTCATAGTCCTTTGATCCTGAGGACCTGTGCCATATTGCTGTTCCTCCATGATAACTTTTTGCAGATGAGAGATGTAATGAACTGATGATAGGTACCTTTCTTACTCAACATTCTTAATGGGGTTCATTGTTAATTCTAGCAGTATGATGCATTCTATAATCATCCTTTAATGTGATAATATATTCTTAGCTTACATGTTCATTACTGATGTTTCCTCTATTTTCATGGTTGCTTGCTGCTTTTTCTCCTTCTATAAATATGTCAGCTATTGAATAATTCAAATAATCTTCTTGATTTCATATCTGTTCTTATTACATGGAGCTCTTTTCAGACTGCTTTCAACATGTTGCATCTTCATCAAAAACATCAGAGAATGAAACAAAATTATGAGAACAGGAACACCACCAGAGATACCAAATAGCACCGCAGCTGTGTTTTCAAATGTCATCCAATAATTGTAGCATAAGCACGTCAGTAACCAAGCCTTGAGGCTCTTTTCCGCATCAAAATTTTCTTCCCAAGAGGAATTATCATACCAGAACAACTTCTTCAATAGAAAATATGTGTCAAGTAATCATCCATGTGATCTGTTATCACCAAGATCTTCATGATTTATATTTATTTCATAATCATGATGTACCAAGTGTAGGAATTATGTATAAAAGGTATCAACCATGTCAAAATTCATCATCATCAAACTCTGCATGATCTGTCCTTATCTCCGAATCATAAGACTTCCATTTGTTCAGAATTTGCTTAAGATATTTTGCTTGTGATAAGAGTATGCCATTTGTTGCTTGTTGTACTTTCAAGCCAAGAAAGAATGTTAGTTCCCCAAGTAAAGACATTTCAAATTCTTGCTGCATAGCAAAAGCACATTTCTGACTCATAGACTCTTCATTGCTTCCAAAAATGATATCATCAACATATACAACCACAATCAATAGTTTGTCAGTTTCAGTTTTTGTGTATAAGTTGTTATCAGCAGACCCCTTTGAAAATCCTTGTTGATGAAGATATTTGTCAAGACGATAGTGCCATGCCCTTGGAGCTTATTTGAGAACATATAGAGCCTTTTTAAGTCTACAAACAAGATTTTCATCATTTCCCAAAAATGAATCCTTCAGGCTATTCTATATAAAATTATTTTTCTAGATCACCATTGAGAAAAGTAGATTTAACATCCATTTGATAAACTTTGATTTGTTGGAAGCTTGAAAAACCAAGAAACATTCTTATGGCTTCAAATCTGGCTACAGGAGAAAAATCTTCTTCAAAGTCTATACCTTCTTGTTGAGCATACCCCTTGCAAACAAGTCTAGCTTTATTTCTTATAACATCCCCATTCTCATTTAACTTGTTTTTGAATATCCATTTAGTTCCAATGAAATTTTTGTCATGAGGTCTTGGTACTAATTCCCAAGTGTGATTCTTTTCAATTTGATCAAGCTCTTTATTCATGGCTTGAATCCAACATTCATCTTTTCTAGCTTGACTAACATTGCGAGGTTCAATAGTGGACAGAAATGCCAGATTGCTAGAAGATCCCACAAGAGTTTTTCTTGTTTGTACACCTGATCCCTTTTCTCCCAAGATTTGAGATTCTGGATGATTCTTTTGAACATATCTGGATGGATCTTTTTCAGATAAATCATCTTCAAGTTCTTCATTGGGTTTGCTGTCTATATCATTCCTATTTGATGTAGAAGGATATATGTCATCATCATAATGCCAACAATGCATTACTCTCAACAAAGCTAATGCTCCCCCTGAAACTGTGCTCCTTTCCTTGAGCTGACTTACTATTTTTCTTATCAGAAAAACATACGCTTCTGTCTCCATTTTCTCCTGGATTTATACATTCTGTACCTGTATTCTGTTTTCACATTAGATGCACTGTTAGAAGTAAACACAACTAGAATTACCAAACTAACCATGCGAATCATCATACATTGCTCCCCCTGTGATGATACATTACTGATTCCTATAATTTATCTCACATAATTCCTACAGTCATTATGAGAAGTAAGATTTAGAAGCAGATGACTGCAGTAGGGTCAATATTCTCTACGTTTTTGACCGGTCCTCCTTCTTTTTCCAGCTTTGCTTGAAATTTCTTACTGTGTGCTGGACATTATCTGATTTCTCAGATCTATTCATCCTGCATTCCTTTTCTACATGTCCATACTTGTTACAAGCATAACATATTGTGTGACCAGAGAAGTAAGCATAGGGATCATAATGTGTTTTTCTATTCTTTCTTCTATTGCAATCAGTTGCTTTATGACCAAACTTGCTGCATGAAAAGCAATATCCCTTAAAGAAACCTGAGTACCTTTCTATGTGGAATCTTTTTGTTTGTGACTAAAACAATATGCTTCTACAATTGGTTGCAACATGCCCATAATTATGACACTTAAAGAATTCAACATTATTGAATGATTTCCTTTGAGAGTTCATGATTTTCGGTTGATCTTTTGTCTCTTTCAATACTTCAGGTTTTGCATTGATATGCTTTCAATCTTTAGCACTTCCTTCTGAACTAGATTCTCCTTTAACAGTTTCATGAAAACCAAGACCAAATTTAACAGAAGGAGACCTTTGGCTACTAAGAATATTGTCCAGAATATTATTAGTATCTTGAAACCTCAAGAGTTTATCCTTTTCTTCTAATTTACCTTTTAAAATATTTACCTCAACCTCCAATCTTTGGCATTGCTTCTTCATACTTTCTTCGACCCTTCTTCGTTCTTCTACTTGATCATTCAATTTTAAAATCTCTTCTTTCAACTCATTTTCTTGTTCTTCAAATGTTTGTAAAAGCTCTTCATTCTTCTTATTTGATTTTTCCAGATCTGTTTTGAGCGAGATGATTTCTGCTTCACATTCTTGTTCTTCAAATGATTGTAGGAGTTCTTCATTCTTCTTATTTGATGTTTCGAGATATTCTTTCAGACAGATGATTTCTGCTTCAAGTCTTACACTTCGATTGGTTGCATAATCATACAATCTTTGATACTTGTCTATCTGTCCATTCATTCTAGAGATCATATCTTTGTAGATAGATTCTTTCTCATTAGATAATCTTTGTCGATTTTCAACTTTAATTTTGAGAACTTCTTCTAGATCCATAACATTACTTTCACTATCTTCACCATTGCATGCATAATAAAGTGAATCACAAGAACAACAATCAATACCTATTTTATCTTCTTCATTTTCTGCTGCATATATTTTCTGAGATATCTCCTTTCTTTGAGTAGCCTTCTTCTTTTGCTTCCTTCCCATTGAGATGGATCTCCTTCAAGCAATCAAGCTCCTTCAGAAGGACCTACTCTGATACCAATTGTTGGGAAACATACTGAGAGGGGGAGGTGAATCAGTATTTAGGGCTGACTAAATTTTTTTTACCTTTTGTTTCTCTAAAACCCATACGCTACTTTACTGAACCCAACTTGCGTATACATGTGGATATCCTCAATGAAACTTGTGTATTACCAAAGATCTCATTATGTAGATAATTCTTTACTTAGATCATTGCATCATTCATTCATTAGATGTTTAGTAAGCAGTAAACATGTGTAGTAAGAACAGAATAAATCATCACAAATAAGCAACACACATGAACACCAGGATTTAAGGTGGAAATCCAATTCGGGAGAAAACCACCGCTACCGTCGTCTCTGTCTTCAATATTTATTATAGAGAAAACTTCTTACAACCATGTATTGGCGCAGACTCATACCAGCACGCAGGCACCCACCTACAGAAGGCTACAACCTTCTCTCATTTACTAGCCTCTCCTGGAAGGGAGCTCCAACCCCCTGATCTCATTTACCAGCCTCTCCTGGAAGGGAGCTACTACCCCCTATTCTTGTTTACCAGCCTCTCCTAGAAGGGAGCTACTACCCCCTGCTCTCGTTTACCAGCTACCACTGGAAAGGAGCTACAACCCCCTCATTGAAGGCTTCGACCCTCAGCACCACTGCGGACCACGTTTCATCAATTTTCATACTAGATCCAACAGCTTCCACAAAACATACCTTGCAGGCCACCAGATTTATTCATTTTCTTCAGCTGACTTGCACCAGTTCTTCATGATTTCGTCAGTCGAGAAAACTAGATTTTCATCATCGTCAGATCTATAAATCTTGAACCATCATTATATCCATGGGTGCATCATAGATTCATATTTATCAATTAAGAACAGAGTTCATCCATGCAGATATTCCTTAGAGAAATTTCTTCATTCACCACCCTTACACATGCACACCTCGTACTATCATCCTCTTCGCCTTATATAGTTTAGCCTTCATCAATACCATGAGTCAAAACCATTCAACTGCTAATGGTATTCCTTTGACAGTATTTCCTTTAATTTACCCCACGTGCCTCTTTGATTTCTTTTTAATTTATTTATCAATTTGAAGAAATTGACAAATAAATATATTTACAACTTTGACCTGAACTTTAGGATTAAAGTTACAACCCTTCGCACTTTAGAGAAATATCTAACGCTTTCAAACAATTAACCTTATGATAAACCTTTGACCCAGGGCCCACATATATAGTCAATAGCCAATAAAATACGCGCATGGTACCATAAGTAAACTTCATGCAAGTCCAGCGTCCGATCACCGTTAGATAGCAAGCTTCCAGATCAACGGCATATATGCATATCGCTCGACCTCCGACGCTGAACGTTAATGTGTGATGGCCCGCCGTACTTTGGTTAATATTCATGCATATTCCTCATATGACCACCATCTGATGGCTTCCCTCCAGATCAACGGCACACAAAAATATCGCTGGGCATCCTGGGTTGAACTATAACGCGCGATGGCGCGCAGTGACAAGCAGTTTTGTGGAGTCGTACAAGAACGCGTGTCGAGCACTCTATGGTATCGCTCCTCAACCAGGAAATACCGCTTGCTTCGCATAGGTGGTGCGATGAAAACCATAAACCACCTTCACTTTTCACTAAGTCACGGTTCCGCTCTTCCACGCAGGGTTCCGTCGCACTTCCTTTTGTTACGTTCTACATCTTTTCTTCCAGGTTCTGTTCATGATTCCAAAGGGTTAGTCTGGGTTTGTGCTATCCTTCTTACTTAGTTAACTCTGGTCTATCCTCGGCAGGATTTCCAATAAACAACAAACAAATGTAGTTATCTTCCGACGGGATTTTCACTACCATTAGGATAGAGTTAGTTATACACAAGCTTCCTCTATGAGGGGAATGAATTCAACAAAGTTTTTTCAAACAATTCGAGAGAGCCAATTGACGGGATTTCCTCTCAAACATCAACTTGAGACAATTCAATGTCATTATGTCTTCAATTCTACTATGATATATATAATATATCAACCTTCCATTGCATGTTCAAAGTTCTATCCTGTCACAGTTCCGCTTCTAACTGTACATTCAAGTTCTTGATTCTGCAAGCAAAACCATCATATCTCCGCAACCATTAATTCCTTCAATGGATTTCTTACTTATCACGGATTCCATTAGGGTGAATTACCATTTACTAGAACATTCACTTATTATTTTCTATTCAATGGCCTTTTTCTCCTACTCTGTCTCTAGACAATTATGCTTCAATTATGCACTCTACTTCTATTTACTGTCTCTGCTTTGTCTGTTGCCTCAGTTCCT